>CM029920.1:89536540-89702086 GCA_017639245.1 Myiopsitta monachus
CCTGGCTCTTCTTACGTGGTAGCAGAGATCAATACTTTTTGCACTACATACTCGGCTTCAGGACGGCATTGAGCGGGCACCACATGTGTATTCAAATGGCTGTGGGAAGAGAAAGCAAGGAGTGACTGCAATGTAGGTGGCGCTGTTGCAAAGCTTACTGTTTGCAGAAGAGGTCCAGCAGCACCTTTCAGTCCTGGCTCTTCGTCTGTGGGAGCACAGGTCAGTATTTCTTGCGCTACATACTCGGCTTCAGGATGGCTGGGAGCAGGCACCACAGGTGTATTCAAATGGCTGTGGGAAGAGAAAGCAAGGAGCGAGTGCAATGTAGTTGGCACTGTTGCAAAGCTTACTGTTTGGTGAAGAGGTCCAGCAGCACCTTTCAGTCCTGGCTCTTCGTCTGTGGGAGCAGAGGCCAATAATTCGTGCGCTACAAACTCAGCCTCTGAATGGCAGGGAGCGGGCACCACAGGTGTATTTAAATGCCTGTGAGAAGAGAAAGCAAGGAGCGAGTGCAATGTAGGTGGCGCTGTTGCAAAGCTTACTGTTTGCAGAAGAGGTCCAGCAGTACCTTTCATTCCTGACTCTTCGTCTGTGGGGGCACATTTCAGTAATTCGTGAGCTACATACTCGGCTTCAGGACGGCTGGGAGCGGGCACCACAGGTGGATTCAAATGGCTGTGGGAAGAGAAAGGAAGGAGTGACTGCAATGTAGGTGGCGCTGTTGCAAAGCTTACTGTTTGCAGAAGAGGTCCAGCAGCACCTTTCAGTCCTGGCTCTTCGTCTGAGGGAGCAGAGGTCAATAATTTTTGCACTACATACTCAGCCTCTGAATGGCAGGGAGCGGGCACCACAGCTGTATTCAAATGCCTGTGAGAAGAGAAAGCAAGGAGTGAGTGCAATGTAGGTGGCGCTGTTGCAAAGCTTACTGTTTGCAGAACAGGTCCAGCCGCACCTTTCAGTCCTGGCTCTTCGTCTGTGGGAGCACAGGTCAGTAATTCTTGCGCTACATACTCGGCTTCAGGATGGCTGGGAGCAGGCACCACAGGTGTATTCAAATGGCTGTCTGAAGAGAAAGCAAGGTGCGAGTGCAATGTACGTGGCGCTGTTGCAAAGCTTACTGTGTGCAAAAGAGGCCCAGCAGCACCTTTCAGTCCTAGCATATTGTCTGCGGGAGAAGAGGCCAATCATTCTTGTTCTACATACTCGGCTTCAGGACGGCTGTGAGCGGGCACCACAGGTGGATTCAAATGGCTGTGGGAAGAGAAAGCAAGGAGTGACTGCAATGTAGGTGGCGCTGTTGCAAAGCTTACTGTTTGCAGAAGAGGTCCAGCAGCACCTTTCAGTCCTGGCTCTTCGTCTGTGGGAGCAGAGGTCAATAATTCGTGCGCTACATACTCGGCTTCAGGACGGCTGGGAGCGGGCACCACAGGTGTATTCAAATGGCTGTGGGAAGAGAAAGCAAGGAGTGACTGCAATGTAGGTGTCGCTGTTGCAAAGCTTACTGTTTGCAGAACAGGTCCAGCAGCAAATTTCAGTCCTAGCTCTTCGTCTGAGGGAGCAGAGGTCAATAATTCGTGCGCTACATACTCAGCCTCTGAATGGCAGGGAGCGGGCACCACAGCTGTATTCAAATGCCTGTGAGAAGAGAAAGCAAGGAGCGAGTGCAATGTAGTTGGCACTGTTGCAAAGCTTACTGTTTGGTGAAGAGGTCCAGCAGCACCTTTCAGTCCTGGCTCTTCGTCTGTGGGAGCAGAGGCCAATAATTCGTGCGCTACATACTCAGCCTCTGAATGGCAGGGAGCGGGCACCACAGGTGGATTCATATGGCTGTGAGAAGAGAAAGCAAGGAGCGAGTGCAATGTAGGTGGCGCTGTTGCAAAGCTTACTGTTTGCAGAACAGGTCCAGCAGCACCTTTCAGTCCTGGCTCTTCTTATGTGGGAGCAGAGGTCAATAATTCTTGCGCTACATACTCAGCTTCAGGACGGCTGGGTGCGGGCACCACAGCTGTATTCAAATGTCTGTGAGAAGAGAAAGCAAGGAGCGAGTGCAATGTACGTGGCGCTATTGCAAAGCTTACTGTTTGCAGAACAGGTCCAGCAGCACCTTTCAGTCCTGGCTCTTCGTCTGTGGGAGCAGAGGTCAGTAATTCGTGCGCTACATACTCAGCCTATGAATGGCAGGGAGTGGGCACCACAAGTGTATTCAAATGCCTGTGAGAAGAGAAAGCAAGGAGTGAGTGCAATGTAGGTGTCGCTGTTGCAAAGCTTACTGTTTGCAGAACAGGTCCAGCAGCATCTTTCAGTCCTGGCTCTTCGTCTGTGGAAGCAGAAGTCAATAATTCTTGCGCTACAGAATCGGCTTCAGGACAGCTGGGAGCGGGCACCACAGCTGTATTCAAATGGCTGTGGGAAAAGAAAGCAAGGAGCGAGTGCAATGTAGGTGGCGCTGTTGCAAAGCTTACTGTTTGCAGAAGAGGTCCAGCAGCACCTTTCAGTCCTGGCTCTTCGTCTGTGGGAGCACAGGTCAGTAATTCTTGCGCTACATACTCAGCTTCAGGATGGCTGGGAGCGGGCACCACAGGTGTATTCAAATGGCTGTGGGAAGAGAAAGCAAGGAGCGAGTGCAATGTACTTGGCACTGTTGCAAAGCTTACTGTTTGCCGAAGAGGTCCAGCAGCACCTTTCAGTCCTGGCTCTTCGTCTGTGGGAGCACAGGTCAATAATTCTTGTGCTACATACTCGGCTTCAAGACGGCTGGGAGCGGGCACCACAGGTGGATTCAAATGCCTGTGAGAAGAGAAAGCAAGGAGCGAGTGCAATGTAGGTGGCGCTGTTGCAAAGCTTACTGTTTGCAGAAGAGGTCCAGCAGCACCTTTCAGTCCTGGCTCTTCTTATGTATAAGAGGTCAATAATTCTTGCGCTACATACTCAGCTTCAGGACGGCTGGGAGCAAGCACCACAGGTGTATTCAAATGGCTGTGGGAAGAGAAAGCAAGGAGTGACTACAATGTAGGTGTCGCTGTTGCAAAGCTTACTGTTTGCAGAAGAGGTCCAGCAGCACCTTTCAGTCCTGGCTCTTCGTCTGTGGGAGCAGAGGTCAATAATTCGTGCGCTACATACAAAGCCTCTGAATGGCAGGGAGCGGGCACCAGAGCTGTATTCAAATGCCTGTGAGAAGAGAAAGCAAGGAGCGAGTGCAATGTAGGTGGCGCTGTTGCAAAGCTTACTGTTTGCAGAAGAGGTCCAGCAGCACCTTTCAGTCCTGGCTCTTCGTCTGTGGGAGCAGAGGTCAATAATTCTTGCGCTACATACTCGGCTTCAGGACGGCCGGGTGCGGGCACCACAGGTGTATTCCAATGGCTGTGGGAAGAGAAAGCAAGGAGTGACTGCAATGTAGGTGTCGCTGTTGCAAAGCTTACTGTTTGCAGAAGAGGTCCAGCAGCACCTTTCAGTCCTGGCTCTTCGTCTGTGGGAGCAGAGGTCAATAATTCGTGCGCTACATACTCAGCCTCATGACTGGAATGTGAGCGGGCACCACAGGTGTATTCAAATGCCTGTGAGAAGAGAAAGCAAGGAGCGAGTGCAATGTAGGTGGCACTGTTGCAAAGCTTACTGTTTGCAGAAGAGGTCCAGCAGCACCTTTCAGTCCTGGCTCTTCGTCTGTGGGAGCAGAGGCCAATAATTCGTGCGCTACATACTCAGCTTCAGGACGGATGGGAGTGCGCACCACAGGTGTATTCAAATGGCTGTGGGAAGAGAAAGCAAGGAGTGACTGCAATGTAGGTGTCGCTGTTGCAAATCTTACTGTTTGCAGAACAGGTCCAGCCGCACCTTTCAGTCCTGGCTCTTCGTCTGTGGGAGCAGAGGTCAGTAATTCTTGCGCGACATACTCAGCTTCAGGATGGCTGCGAGCCGGCACCACAGGTGTATTCAATATGGCTGTGAGAAGAGAAAGCAAGGAGTGAGTGCAATGTAGGTGGCGCTGTTGCAAAGCTTACTGTTTGCAGAAGAGGTCCAGCAGCACCTTTCAGTCCTGGCTCTTCGTCTGTGGGAGCAGAGGTCAATAATTCTTGCGCTACATACTCGGCTTCAGGACGGCATGGGAGCGGGCACCACAGGTGGATTCAAATGGCTGTGGGAAGAGAAAGCAAGGAGCTGACTGCAATGTAGGTGGCGCTGTTGCAAAGCTTACTGTTTGCAGAAGAGGTCCAGCAGCACCTTTCAGTCCTGGCTCTTCGTCTGTGGGAGCAGAGGTCAATAATTCGTGCGCTACATACTCAGCCTCTGAATGGCAGGGAGCGGGCACCACAGCTGTATTCAAATGGCTGTGAGAAGAGAAAGCAAGGAGCGACTGCAATGTAGGTGGCGCTGTTGCAAAGCTTACTGTTTGCAGAAGAGGCCCAGCAGCACCTTTCAGTCCTGGCATCTTCGTCTGTGGGAGCAGAGGTCAATAATTCCTGTGCTACATACTCGGCTTCAGGACGGCTGGGAGCGGGCACCACAGGTGTATTCAAATGGCTGTGAGAAGAGAAAGCAAGGAGCGAGTGCAATGTAGGTGGCGCTGTTGCAAAGCTTACTGTTTGCAGAAGAGGTCCAGCAGCACCTTTCAGTCCTGGCTCTTCGTCTGTGGGAGCAGAGGTCAATAATTCGTGCGCTACATACTAGCCTCATGAATGGCAGTGAGCGGGCACCACAGGTGTATTCAAATGGCCTGTGAGAAGAGAAAGCAAGGAGCGAGTGTAATGTAGGTGGCGCTGTTGCAAAGCTTACTGTTTGCAGAAGAGGTCCAGCAGCACCTTTCAGTCCTGGCTCTTCTTACGTGGAAGCAGAGGTCAATAATTCTTGCGCTACATACTCGGCTTCAGGACGGCATTGAGCGGGCACCACAGCTGTATTCAAATGCCTGTGAGAAGAGAAAGCAAGGAGCGAGTGCATTGTAGGTGGCGCTGTTGCAAAGCTTACTGTTTGCAGAAGAGGTCCAGCAGCACCTTTCAGTCCTGGCTCTTCGTCTGTGGGAGCAGAGGTAAGTAACTCTTGCGCTACATACACAGCCTCTGAACGGCATTGAGAGGGCACCGCAGGTGGATTCATATGGCTCTGAGAAGAGAAAGCAAGTAGCGAGTGCATTGTACGCGGCGCTGTTGCAAAGCTTACTGTTTGCAGAAGAGGCCCAGGAACCCCTTTCAGTCCTGGCTCTTCGTCTGTGGAAGCAGAGGTCAATAATTCGTGCGCTACATACTCGGCTTCAGGACGGCTGAGAGCGGGCACCACAGGTGTATTCAAATGGCTGTGGGAAAATAAAGCAAGGAGTGACTGCAATGTAGGTGTCGCTGTTGCAAATCTTACTGTTTGCTGAAGAGGTCCAGCAGCACCTTTCAGTCCTGGCTCTTCGTCTGTGGGAGCACAGGTCAGTAATTCTTGCGCTACATACTCAGCCTCTGAATTGCAGGGAGCGGGCACCACAGCTGTATTCAAATGCCTGTGAGAAGAGAAAGCAAGGAGCGAGTGCAATGTAGGTGGCGCTGTTGCAAAGCTTACTGTTTGCAGAAGAGGCCCAGCAACCCCTTTCAGTCCTGGCTCTTCGTCTGTGGGAGCAGAGGTCAGTAATTCTTGTGCTACATACTCTGCTTCAGGACGGCTGAGAGCGGGCACCACATGTGTATTCAAATGGCTGTGGGAAGAGAAATCAAGGAGTGACTGCAATGTAGGTGGCGCTGTTGCAAATCTTACTGTTTGCAGAAGAGGTCCAGCAGCACCTTTCAGTCCTGGCTCTTCGTCTGTGGAAGCACAGGTCAGTAATTCTTGCGCTACATACACAGCCTCTGAACGGCATTGAGCGGGCACCGCAGGTGGATTCATATGGCTGTGAGAAGAGAAAGCAAGGTGCGAGTGCAATGTACGTGGCGCTGTTGCAAAGCTTACTGTGTGCAAAAGAGGCCCAGCAGCACCTTTCAGTCCTAGCATATTGTCTGCGGGAGCAGAGGCCAATCATTCCTGTTCTACATACTCGGCTTCAGGACGGCTGTGAGCGGGCACCACAGCTGTATTCAAATGGCTGTGAGAAGAGAAAGCAAGGAGCGAGTGCAATGTAGGTGGCGCTGTTGCAAAGCTTACTGTTTGCAGAAGAGGCCCCGCAACCCCTATCAACTGACCCCTGCCAACTGACCCCTAACCCTAATCCCCAAACACAACCCCAACCCTAACCCCTAATTCTAACCCTAACACTAACCCTAACACCCTAACCCTAATCACAAATCCCAATCCTAATCTCAATCCCAATTCCAGCAAGGGGCAGTAAAGTTTGGGAGGTAGTAAGAGTGGGGTGCAGTTAGTCTTAATTCTGACTCAGAAGAAATCTCCAGTCACAGACTAAATTCTCCAAAGAGTGAGTTCTTCCATCACAGAAAATTTCCAGATCACAAAATATATAATCGGATCACAGTCTAAATTCAGCAAGTCACAGACGAAATTCTCCAGTCACATACAGAATTCTCCACTCACAGAATAAATTACACAGACAGACTAAATTCTAACATCACACATTAAATTCTCCAGTCACAGAATGAGTTTTACTAACACAGAAATAATGCTTAGGATCCCACAGTAAATTCTACAAGCACAGATTAAATTCTCTTGTCACATACCAAATTCTCCAGACACAGACTAAGTTATTCACGCACAGAATGAGTTCTGTCATCACAGATTAAATTCTCTAATGACACAATAAATTCTCCAGGAACAAAGCTCCCCAGGCACAGACTAAATTCACCAGATCACAGACTAAATTCCCCTGTCACAGCATATAATGTCCAGGCAGAGACAAAATTGTCCAGGCACAGACTAGATTCTCCAGGCACAGAATGAGTTCAACCATCACAGAAAAAAATCTTGGATCACAGAATAAATTATCGGACCAGATAGTAAACTCCCCAGGCACAGCCTAACCAACTCCCCCCCCCCGGCACAGACTACACTCTGCCGGCACAGACTACACTCTGCCGGCACAGACTACAGAGTTCAGACATCACAGAAAAAATTCTTGAAGCACAGAAGAAATAATCGGACCACACACTGCCTTCTCCAGGCACACACCGCCTTCTCCAGGCACACACCAAAATCTCTAATCAGATATTAAATCCGCCGGTCACAGACGCTGTTCGCCGGTCACAGACGCTGTTCGCCGGTCACAGACGCTGTTCGCCGGTCACAGGCTAAATTATGCACTCCCTGAATGAGTTCTACCATCATAGCATAAATTCTCAGACCACAGATTAAATAATTGGATCACACACTAAATTCAGCAAGTCACAGACTAAATTCTCCAGTCACACAGTAAACTCTGTGATCACAGACTACATTCTCCTATCACAGATTAAATTCTGTACTCACATACCAAGATCTCCACTCACAGAACAAATTATGCAGTCGCAGACTAAGTTCTCCCCTCACACACTAAACTCTCCAGTCACAAAATCAGTTCTACCATCACAGGCTAAAATCCCCAGGCAAAGGCTAAAATCACCATCACAGGCTAAAACCCCCAGATCACAGATTATATTCTGCAATCACAGCATATAATAACCGGGCACAGACCGCCTTTCTCCGGGCACAGACCGCCTTTCTCCGGGCACAGACCGCCTTTCTCCGGGCACATATCCAATTCTACACTCACTGAACAAATTCTAGTCACAGACTAAATTCTCCTGTCACACACTAAATTCTGCGATCACAGACTATCTTCTCCGATCTCAGATTAAATTCTCCACTCACATACCGACTTCTCCAATCACACAACAAATTATACAGTCACAGACTAAATTATCCCCTCACACACTAAATTCTCCAGTCACAAAATGAGTTCTACCATCACAGAAGAAATTCTCCCCACACAGGCTAACATCTCCAGGCCCCGCCTATGTTCGCAAGGCCCCGCCTATGTTCGCAAGGCCCCGCCTATGTTCGCAAGGCCCCGCCTATGTTCGCAAGGCCCCGCCTATGTTCGCAAGGCCCCGCCTATGTTCGCAAGGCCCCGAATGAGTTCCACCATCACAGAATAAATTCTCAGATAACAGAGTAAATAAACAGGGCCCAGGCTAAATTCAGCAAGGCCCAGGCTGAAATCGCCAGTCACACTCTGAAATCGCCAGTCACAGAATAAATTCTCTACTCATGGACAAAATTCTCCGGGCACAGACTAAATTAAACCACCACAGAATAATTCTCTGGGCACAGAATGAGTTCTACAATCACAGAAAAAATTCTCTAATGACAAAATAAATTCGCCTGGCACAGGCTAAATAATTGGATCACACAATAAATTCAGCAAGTCGCAGACCAGGTTCTCCACTCGCAGACTGCATACTCATCTCACAGACTAAATTATAGTCACAGACCGAGCTCTCCCGCCACAGACTTAATACTGTAGGTGCAGGCATAATTCTCCCATCACGGAGGAAGTAAATTCGCCAGGCGTACGCTACATTCACCAGGCACAAAACACATTCTCCAGTCACAAAACACATGCTCTGATCACATACTAAATGCTCCAGGCGCAGCCTAAATGCTCCGCTCATGGACTAAATTTACCAGTCGCAGGCTTAGTTCTCCCATCACAGAATATGTTGTACCACCACAGAGTAAGTTCTCCAGTCTCAGACTAAATTCTCCACTCGCAGACTAATTTCTCCAGTCACTAATTAAATTCTCCAGTCACTAATTAAATTCTCCAGTCACAGACTAAATTTTCATATCACAGAGTAAATTCTCCACGCATAGACTAAGTTGTACCATCATGGACTAGACTTGTACCATCACAGGCTGAATTCCCCACTTGCAGACTAAACTCCTCCCTTTCAGACTAAGTTCTCCCGTCACAGACTAAAAGTTCTACAATCACACAACAAATCCTCTAATCACACAGTAAGTCCTCCCATCGCAGACTGAGTCCTCCAATCAATAGACTAAGTAATCCACTCAGAAACTACATTCTCTTCTCAGACCCTACCTTCTCCAATCGTGGTCTGAGGTCTCCAGTCAATAGACAAAATATTCCACTCAGACACTAAGTTCTCTTCTAGGACACTACCTTCTACAGTCAGAGACTAAGTTGTCCACTCACACACTAAGTTCTCTCGTCGCAGACCAGCTTCTCCCGTCACAGTCTACGTACTTCAATCACAGATTAGGTTCTCCACTCACACACTAAATTCTCCAATCGAAATACGAAAATAATTTCCGAAAGCTACTCCGAGGCTCGCCGCCCCTGAGGGACCTGAGTGTATAGAGACAAGTGACCATTGTTCTGGTGAGAAGTGACTGACCCCACAGTTGTTCTCCCGACCTCCCCGACTCCCTGCGAATACTCATCTGACTCCGAAGGCGACGGCATGGCACTTGCAAGACAGACTGACTCTGAACCCCGCTGCCGTATTATGCTCCACCCTTAGTCACTGGCCCGCTACGAAACCCTCTTAGCTTCGCACGTCCCCATTACCCGTGTGGCTTCGCCTCTCCCCATTTGCATGCAAAACCTCAAGAAGAAATAGAAATGGACGCATGCCGAGACGGTGCTCGCAATGTCCGCCTTCCCTGTGCAAAGCCCTCTCTCCGCTTAGTTACATTGCCTGCTCATCTACCAGCCTTCGATATTTCTGCCCGCTCCATCCTGCCTGTGACTCACCTGGAAAACACAAATAAAAAATGCCTTTGACTGCTTAAAACCATTTCGCATACAGCCGCTGCTTCCGCCGGTTAATCTCTTCTCATGTTAACCGGCGAGATGGCCGGATGGAATCTGCTCTGGGAAAACGTACATTGAGATAACAGCTGCAGAAACAACCTGGAGCTACACCCCGAGAGACGACCTAACACAAGACTCTGAGGCACGAGCCACAGCTGTGCTTAGGTTTGTAAAGCGACAGAAGCTCAAACTGAACACTAACCTGCTCCCTCTACCAGCCCAAAGAGACTCCTTCTTCAACATCCTTTCTCCCACGCTGACCTTACGACTCTTTCCTGCCTCTCTCCTAGCCGTTCGTTTCCCTTACCTTTTACAAGAGCAGAGGTCCTAAACCATCCTTGAGAAAACCCCCCTGTTGGCTAACCAGTACATTCCTTCTCTGCCCGTATACCTCTTCATCATCTGCAAAATAAAACAGGAAGGATACACAGTTAATGGGGACATTGAGCAAAGATTACCTTTGCCACAGCTTCTCCCCCTGAGTCCTCCCACATGGTTCAGCTTCCCTCATCACCACCTACAAACATAACACCTAAAAAAAACCTCTACACAAAGATACTTCACAATGCATGCACTAGTAAGCTTTAACATGGCCTGAAGGTCTTGAGACAAGACCATTTCAAAAGCCCTCCAAAATCTACATCTCAAACAAACCACAAAACCAGAATTAACACCAGAGAACTTACCCTGATGAGAACTGAACCCTGAATGAGCTCCCTGAGCAGAGGCTGTGCCTCATATACCACAGGGCCCCCCCCACAACCCCTCCCTCAATGGACTGGGGAAGGGAAGGTGAAAACAACCAGCTGGGGTAAAAGCACTCTGATAAGCCACAGCTGGGTCTTTGTCTTACCTGGCTAGGGCCCCCTGGCTACTGGTGAGTGCCCCAGCTGTTCCATATCTGCTCGCTGTTTGCTCCATGGGTGCTCCATGGCTTCAGTTTTCTGGTTCTCTTCCTCTGGCTCAGATGGGTGACACTTTGAGATTCAGACTTTCAGGCTGAGACTCAGGGACTGAGACTCAAGGGCTCAGATTGTGGCTGAGAATCTGGGACTCAGACTCTGCAGCTAAGACTGAGGCTGAGACTCTGAGGCTCAGACATTGGAGCTGATACTCAGACTCAGACGCGACTGATACTGTTGCTGAGACGCTGTGGCTCAGACTATGGAATTCTGACTGTGGGACTGAGGCTGTAGCCGGGACTCTGTGGCTAGGACTCTAGGATTCAGACTTTGGGGCAGAGACTGCAACTGAAACTCTGAGACTCCCTCAACAGGGACAGAGCCGACCGAAGGTGCCCAAGCAGAGCTGAAGCAGCCCAAAGGGGACAGAGCCTCCCATAAGGCCCCAGTGCCTCAGAAGGGGTCCGAGGGGAGCTGATGCCTCCCATTGCCCCCCCATTACCCCCTATTAACCCCCATTGCCCCCCATTACCCTCTATTAACTCCCTATTACCCCCCCATTGCCTCCCATTACCACCTGGTCCCCCCTAAGGCTCCCCCCATTGCCCCCAATGCCCTACATGAGGTTCTGTGGGGGGATTTGGGGGTCTGGAATCCCTACATGGGGGTCTATGGGGGGATTTGGGCATCTGGAGTCCCTACATGGGGGTTTAAGGGGGTCTGGAGTCCCATTCTGGGGGTTTAAGGGGGGATTTGGGGAGCTGGAGTCCCTACATGGGACTCTATGGGGGGCTTAGTGGGCATATGGTGGTCTGGAATACCTACATGGGGTTCTATGGGAGGATATGGGGTGTCTATTGGGGATTAAGGGGGATATGGGCATCTGGAATCCCTACATGGGTGTCTATAGTGGTATGGAGACCCTTCATGGGGTTCTATGGGAGGATACGGAGTCCCATTATGAAGGTCTATGGGGGAACATGGGAGGATATGGGGAGCTTTGGGGGTCTGGAGTCCCATTATGGGGGTCTATGGGGGAATATGGGAGGATATGGGGAGCTTTGGGAGTCTGGAGTCCCATTATGGGGGTCTATGGGGGACTATGGGAGAATATGGGGGGATTTGGGGGTCTGGACTCTACATGGGGTTCTGTGGGGGTGTGGAGACACTTTATGGGGCTGTACAGGGGAATATAGGGGGAATATCAGGAGATATGGGTTTCTACGAGGGTTTATGGGGGGTATATGGAGGTCTGCCATCCCATTATGGAGTTCTCTGGGGGGATATGGGGGTCTGGAGTCCATTACAAGGGGTTCTAGGGGGAAATCTGGGAGGATATCGGGGGGTTATGGGGGACCGGAGTCCCTACATGGGATTATATGGGAGGATATGGGGGAATACAGGGTGTCTATGGGGGGATATGGATGTCTGGAGTCCCTAATGGGATTCTATGAGGTCTATGGGGAGGATACAGGGTGTTTATGGGGGGATTTGGGGGTCTGGAGACCCATAATGGGATATGTGGGGGTCTATAGGGGGATTAGGGGAGATACAGGGGTCTATGGTGATTGGGAGAAAACTCCAGGAACAAACTTGACAACAAAGTTTCAAGTTGACAAGCAGCTATTCTTTATTGCAGCGCCAGGAGACAGGGGGGATAGCTCCTCCTAGCATGTGTCTCCGAATTGCTAAACAAGCCGTTCTTATATAGTCACTAAGCATACATATTCATTACATACATACATGCATATTCATGAGGGTAATTACATATTACATCCTTCTTCCACAAAGTTTCCCCACACGCGTACAAAAATGTGGTGGTGCTCTTTGGGGGTCGTTCACTTCTTCCAACAATCTTCAGCACTTCTGGCGGCCTTTGAAACATGCCCAGTAGATGTTTATACCAGCTTGATTGCTTCCTGAACACCAGACGTAGCAATCATCCTGTCCTTCTACTCATCAGTTAGTTTAACTGCAGCCCACCCTGGACCCCTACTATTCCGACATACTCCTTATCCTTACCTCCTGGTTTTCTATCCTGTTTTTCTTACACTCATTTTGTACTAAGGTCACAAGGGCCTAAAACTACGTCACCTACAATGATTTCTCTTATACAAGAACTCTCGCTATGTTCTCTATCTGTACTCTATTTTTTTCCTCTGTGAATCGTGCACCCCAGCAATTTTCCATTGCTACTGTCACAAAGCCATCAAAACGAACATGACTAAAAAATGATTCTAAAGGTTTGTATATTTCGAGATTTTGTACCCCGTCTCTCACTATGAAGCTTCCATCACGTCTCTATGGGTCCCAGCACCCCCCAGTGTCTCTCTACAGGTCCCTATGTGTCTCTATGTCCATACCTCCCCCCAGTGTGTGATCCTATGGGGGCTGCTATGGGTCCCAGCCCCACCCAATGCCTCTAGGGTCCCTGTGTGTCTCCGTGTCCAATCCCCCCACCAGTGTTCCCCACTAGTTTCCATGGGGTCTCTAAGGGGTCCCAGCCCCCTGCAATGCCTCTCTATGGGTCTGTATGTGTCTCTATGACAATACCCCCCCCCCAGCGTGTCCTTATGGAGTTTCTATGGGGTCTCTATAGATCCCAGCCCCCTCAGTGTCCCTGTATGGGTCTCTATGTGTCTCTTAAGTCCAACCTCCACCTCAGTGTGTCCCTAAAGAGTTACAATGTGGTCTCCACCGGTGGCAGCTCCTCCCAGTGTCTCTCAATGGGTCCCTATGTGTCTCTGTCCAACCCCTCCCCTCAAGTGTGTCCCTATGGAAGTTCTGTGGGAGCTCTATGGGTCCCAGCCCCTCCAGTCTCTCTCTATGGGTCCCTATGTGTCTCTTTGTCAATACCCCCACCCAGCGTCTCCTTACGGAGTTTCTATGGAGTCTCTATGGATTGCAGACCCCCCCAATGTTTCTCTAAGGGTCCCTATGTGTTTCTATGTCCATACCCTCCACCCCCAGTGTTTCCCTGTAAGGATTCTATGGAGGCTCGAAGGGGTTCCAGCCCCCCCCCCCCCCCCAGTGTCTCTCTATGAGCCCCTAATTCTATCTATGTCCAAATCTCCCCACCGCCCAAACGTGGCCCTAAGGAGTTTCTATGAAGTCTCTATGGGTCACAGCCTCCCCCAGTGTCTCTCTACTGGTCCCTATATGTCTCTATGTCCACCACCCCACCACCCCCGTGTGTGTCCCTATGCAGTTTCTATGGGGTCTCTGTGGATCACAGCACCCCCCAGTGTCTCTCGATGTCTCCCTCTGTGTCTCCCTACCCCCCCCAGTGTCCGTACCTTGAATGCCAGGACGGTGGTGCCACGCTGGAGATGGGTGCCGGCCCCGGGCAGCAGCGGCGCCGACTCCCGGAGGAGGGGGGCGGCGATGCCGAGCGGGGGCACGCCCGAGTCCCGAGTGCGGCAAACCCCGGCTGGAGGGAACGGGACGGGAGCAGAGCCTTCGTCAGCGCCATCTTGGAACACAAAATGGCGGCGGCGCAGGTGAGGGGCTGTCATTACCACGGCAACGCGGCCGCCATGATGGGGGAGGGCATGACTCGGCAGGAGGGAGAGGCTGGCCTGAATATGGAAAAATGGCGGGTAAACAATGGCGCCAGTGGCACCTCACCAATATGGCCGCCCCCAGGAGCCACACTCAAGATGGCGACAGTTCCGTCGCGACAGTGGCACCCCACCAATATGGCCGCCCCCAGGAGCCCCACTCAAGCTGGTGCCTCTCCATTGGCGACAATGGCACCCCACCAATACAGCCGTCCCCAGGAGCTGCACTCAAGATGGCGTATTACTATCATTAGATACTAATTAAACTAATACACCCAGTTTTGTACAAACCTTAAATAAATAGCGGCTTCACTGCCGCCTCTGAACGAGGCCTGCCTGAACCTAGAGACCATTTCTCACCATTCACCTTCTCAGACATCAAAATCCAAGACACATTCCCTCAGTGCGATGCTCACCCAAGACTTCAACTTCTCGCCTTCTGGGACTCTGCTCTGGGAGGGGCAGTTTCTGCCCCACCTGGAGACTGCTGCTTCTCTTTTCCCTGCTCTTCGCTGGCATCTTCCGCACTGCTTTCTGGCCTTGCCTCTTCGCCTTTCTGTTCTTTACCTGTCTCCGCCAGTCACTCTCCTTCTTCCTGGTCATCACAGGCAAGCAAAGGGGAAAACACAGCAGTTGTGTATTTTTTTAATGTGGAAATCCCACGCAAGAGTTTCAAAGAAGAGACAATCCCCTGCAAAAAAAGGTATGTGCGAAAACCAGCACTCACAGCAACTGCAGCCATTAGCGAGGGCCTGTGCTTGAGCTACAACAGTAACAGAGAGTCACCTCAGTGGACGTAAAACAGACCGGAGCTGTGCTTTCATGTGAACGCTTCCAATCTTCTAAGACATGTGTAAGAAATAGAACCCTTCACGAGGCCTGCTTGGACTGATCATCGAAGGACAATCTTCATCACAGAGGACTTGAGCAGCAGGCTAAAAAGGGGAAAAACAGGAATGCTGAATACACAGCAGAAAAACGGAGTTTTGTTTCTCACCCACTCTGAGAAAATGCCCCAAACTGGACTCTGCAGCCTCCTCCCCAAACTTGACGGGTGGAGCTGCAAGGCACATTCATGATGTGAGAATCCAACCTCTCAATGTGATTTGGGAGAAGACTACTCTTTACTGCTCCAGTGACAAAAAGAGAAGAGACCTGTTCACTTTGGATCGGCAGGTGAGGCAGTAAGGACTGAGCGACCATTGCTTGCTTCCCCCCTGCTTTTCTCTTAAAGAAGAGGAAGAATTGAACACAACTAACATAGCTGAATTGCAAGGTGGTTCAGAGATGGGAGAAATAACACCGTACATTTGAGACCAAAATCACTCCTGTGAAAGGCAGACTTCTTTCCCTAGCTGAATTACTGAGGAGCTCTCATAACTCAGGAGCCTTAAGAACTGGTTTGAGACACTCTGCTCTACTGCTGTGGAACACTTAAGTACTAAAGGATGCCTGCCGCAGTACCGCAACCACATGGAAGTATTCCATCACCTCCCGATACATACAGACCTTGCGAGGACTGTTAACACCAGGCTTGGAGAACTGCTTCAAGTAATGCCGCTGATCGCATTTGTAGCTGTAGGAAGCCTGAACAGCAGTGTAGGTCACACACCTGCCTGGGCACAAAGCTGTAAGAAAAGAAGGGTGTGAAATACCATGACTTAAACAGGCACACTCTGTGCTTAAAGACAATATCACCTTGGGCGACAGACACGCCCTGCCGTTCAGAAGAATGCTATCTTTATACAGGGTATGAAACTAAGCCCCTGCAAACTGCTGCTGTAGTTAAACAGCAAGTTGGGGTACCACATGCCTGCCAGAAAGTTATGAAATCGAACCCTAAAAGGACATAAAGAAAGAAAGAAGAGGAAGGGGCCTGACACCTGCACAAACAACACACAGCCAGGAGCCTGCCCACAGTGCACCAGGACAATCTGGAAACGAGAGACTTCCCCAGAAACAAGACCTGGAACGTTTTCAGTTCATCCTCAAATAACCTCCTGTAACACTGCTCTCATCTTCAGCCCCACACGGTGACCAGTACGCTCACGCATATTTTGTCCTGTAGGGTGCTGGACGCGTAGGCTGCACACTGGGCCATCCACAGCTGTCTCACCCATTAAAAGCACTAGGATTTAATGGGTATGTGTAAAGCTTTCATGAAAGAATCTCCGTTTCATTCTTAGAAGGCATAATTTTTAGATGGCAAAAAATTCCGTGGGCAAGCCTTAGGCCAACTGCTCCCACAACTAAAGCCTTTAGCTGGATGGCCAGGGCAAATCAGCAGCAGAGCAAATAAAGGCTCTGCCCCTTCTCAACACACTGAGACTTGAAATGACTTGGCATAAACTAGAGAAGCCCTAAGGCCACCCAGTCTGGCAACTCCATGAGACTCCTGCTACAAGCACCTTGCAACACAAGTCGAGATCCCCATCAGCTCCCTCACAACGCTGTCTCTGCATCAAGAATACTAAGCCTTTCTGAAGAAACCTAAAGACTCTATTGGAGCAAGGCAGGCATTCAAACCGGGGGAAACCAGGACAGCAGCAGCAGCAACTGAAAGCCTCCCTGACTGTCTCACCAGAAAAGCTGGGATGACCTGGGCTCCCCCAGGGCACAATACAGCAATGTCTATTTGCAGAACAAAAGGAGGGCAATTAGCCCTGTCCCCACTGCTGCTGCTGCTGCAGACCTCACTCATTTCAGGGACAGAGAATTTCAGCCTCCAGACCTTTTGGCATCTTAAAGCGACAGCGAACAGTCTCATTGCCAAACTAACTGCCATTTTAGATCAGAGGAAATAAACAGGGAATTCCTTGGCTGGTTTCTAAACGGGTATTTCCGTCTTCACCCCTTTCCCTACCAATGGAGATACAGTGTGAATTAAGGACTCTACGAGGAACTCCTCGCAGTGCTGTAGCACGTATGGAATGCGCCTTCCGCCGGCCCAGGTCCAGTATCCTCTCTCTGCTCCCTCCCGGCTTCCTCTGCCCCTCCTCACTGGCACAGCACAAGGAAGTGACAAGTCCTTGACCGGGGTAAGCGGGACCGAGCAACCACTGAAACATCGGTGCGTTACCAGCGTTATTCTCAGAGTAAAGGCGAAACACAGCCCTGCACCAGATCCTCGGAAGAGATTTAACTCTGCTACAGCTGAAACCAGGGCAAAAGGAGAGAGACAAGCACAGTGCCAGGGCGCAGGGTGCCGGGCAGGAACCTCCGAGGCGCCTGAGATTCAGCGAGGGACATTAAGGCAGAAGCAAGCGCACTCGGGGCCCCTCACCCGGCTCGTCCCCGGCAGACCGCAACCCTGACGCTCCGGGCACTCTGAAGCTTCACGCGCCCACCCGACCGAGGGACGGACGGACGGACGGACGGACGGGCGGGCGGGCGGGCTCGCTCGCCTCCCCGGTAACCCCGGACCCCCGGGGGGCTCGGATCTCACCTGCTGTCGCCGCTGCCGGTACCGGGACCCGGAAACTGCCCGCCGCCATGCTGCACCGAAACGCCGTGCCGGAGGGACCGGAGCCGCTGCGCCAACACCGGGCTGCGGCCACGAGCACCCCGCGCGCCCGCCCGCACCCGAGCGCAGAGCCGCGGCGGCCATTGCTCACCGGAAGCCGGCAACCACCGCGTGACACCGGCCACTTCCGGGGACAGCCGCGGGAACAAAGGGAGCCCCACGGCTCATGCGCGGAGCCCGGGCTGCAGTACCGAGCTCTGGACACAGATGGCAGCAGCGAGCGGCGCCCGGCGACACACCGCTCCCCCCCCACCGGCTCTATCCAGTGTCGCGGGGGTATCCCCTCCCACCAACGCCCCCCCCCCGCCCCAACCCTTGCAGACCCATCCTCAGGGTTTTGGAGTATTTTGGGAGCACCAGGGCTCATCCGGCGACACTGGGGAGCCCCAAACGACACCATCCGCCCCCAGATTCCCCACACCCCCTTTTTCATTCCGCCCCCCACCCCGAAGCAAAAAGAAACAAAAACTAAGACCAAAACCTCAGCAAAATCGAAGAGAAACTGCTCCAAGGAGCAGCTCATTACTTCACTGCTTTAATAATCGGCACTCACACCGGTACACGCACCCCAAAAAAATGGGGGGCCCCACCCGCACACCGGCCCCCCCCATCCCTGCCTCTACCCCAGCACCCACCCACAGCCTAGACCGCGCCCACACTCCTAAATTGGCCCCTCCCACAGCACAGACTACAGCCCCAGGACTTCATTATCCCGCCTTGGGCCCGCCCCCAGCCCAGACCCATCACCATGGGATCACTACCGAGTCTCTCCGAGGCTCTGTCCATTGCTGTGCCTCTCCAGGGGATGTCTATAGGGTCTGTGGGGCTCTAGGACTTTCTCTGGGTCGCTATGGGACACCTACGAGAAAAATTACTAAAAGAGACTAAAGAGCAGGGGCAGCCGAAGAAAAAAATGAATGAAAAAGAAATAAATAAAAACACGGGCAGAAAATAAAAAGCAAAAGAGAAGAACGTGATGATAAATTATTTTCCTGGGTCCCTATGCTCAAACAACCCCCCAGGGTGTCCCTATGGAGTTTCTATGGGGTCTCTAAGGGGTCCCAGCCCTCCCAATGTCTCTCTATGGGTCCCCTATGTGTCTCTATGACAACACCCCCCCCTCAGTGTATGCCTATCGACTTTCTATGGCGTCACTACGGGTCCCAGCCCCCCCCCCAGTGTCTCTCTATGGGTCCCCTATGTGTCTCTATGACAACACCCCCCTCCCAACTGCGTCCCTATGCAGTTTCTATGGGAACACTATGGATCGCAGACCCCCCAGTGCCTCCCCATGGGTCCCTGAGTGACTCTATGACACTACCCCCCCCCACGCGTCCCTATGTAGTTTTTACAGGGTCTCTATGGGTCCCAGACCCCCCCCCCCAATGTCTCTCTATGGCTCCCTATGTGTCTTTATATCCCTCCTCCCAAGTGTGTCCCTATGGAGGTACTATGGGGTATCTCTGGGTCGCAGCCCCCCCCAGGGTCTCTCTATGGGTCCCTATGTGTCTCTTTGTCAATACCCCCATCCAGCGTCTCCATATGGAGTTTCTGTGGGGTCTCTATGGATCGCAGACCCCCCCAATGTTTCTCTATAGGCCCCTATGTGTCTCTATGTCCACACACACACCCCCCCCCGAGTGTCCCTAAGGAGTGTCTATGAGGTCTCTGTGGGTCCCAGCCCCCCCATGTCCTTCTATTGCTCCCTATGTGTCTCTATGTCCATATCCCACCCCAGTGTGTCCCTATGGAGTTTCCATGGGGTCTCTAAGGTGTCCCAACACCCCCCAGTGTCTCTTTACAGGTCCCTATGCGTCTCTATGTCAATACCCCTCACCCAGTGTGTCCCTGTGGAGTTTCTACGGGGGTTCTATAGGTCCCAGCCCCCTCCCAGTGTCTCTCCATGGGTCCCTATGTGTCTCTATGTCCATACCCCCCACCAGTGTCTCTCGATGGAGTTTCTATAGGGGCTCTATGGGTCCCAGCCCCCTACCAATGTCTCTCTATGGGTCCCTATGTCTCTCTATGTCCATACACCCCCACACAGTGTGTACCTATGGAGTTTCTATGGGGGCTCTGTGGGTCACAACCCCCCCAATGTCTTTCTGGGGGTCCCTTATGTGTCTCTATATCCATACACACACCCCCCAGTGTGCACCTATGGAGTTTCTATAGGGTCTCTAAGGGTCCCAGCCCCTCCCAATGTCCTTCTATGGGGCTCTATGTGTCTCTATGTCCACAACCCCCCACAGTGTGTCACTATGGAGTTTCTATGGGGCCTCTAAGGAGTTCCAGCCCCCCACAATGCCTCTCTATGGGTCCCTAAGTATCTTTACGTCCAACCCCCTCACTCACTGTGTCCCTATGAAGTTTCTATGGGGTAAGGGGTACCAGCACCCCCCAATGTCTCCCTATGAGTCCCTATGTGTCTCTATATCCATCCCCCCCAATGTGTCCCTATAGAGTTTCTGTGGGGTATCTCTGCGTCTCAGCCCCCCCAGTGTCTCACTATGGGTCCCTACGCGTCTCCATGTCCATTATCCCCCCTGTATGTCCCTACAGAGTTCCGATGAGGTCTCTAAGGGGTCCCAGACCCCCCACCCCAGTGTCTCACTATGGGTCCCTATGCGTCTCCATGTCCATAATGCCCCCTGAATGTCCCTACGGAGTTCCGATGAGGTCTCTAAGGGGTCCCAGACACCCCCCCCTCCAGCGCCTATGGATCGCAGACCCCCCCAGTGTTGCTCTATGGGTCCCTATGTGTCTCTATGACAATACCCCCCACCCCCAGTGTTTCCCTATAAGGATTCTATGGCCGCTCGAAGGGGTCCCAGCCCCCCCCCCCCAATGTCTCTCTATGGGTCCCTAAGTGTATCTATGTCCAAACCACCCCACAGCCCAAACGTGGCCCTAAGGAGTTTCTATGGAGTCTCTATGGGTCACAGCCCCCCCAGTGTCTGTCTACTAGTCCCTATACGTCTCTATGTCCACCACCCCACCACCTCTGTGTGTGTCCCTATGCAGTTTCTATGGGGTCTCTGTGGATCACAGCACCCCCCAGCGTCTCTCGATGGCTCCCTCTGTGTCTCCCTACCCCCCCCCCAGTGTCCGTACCTTGAACTGCCAGGACGGTGGTGCCACGCTGGAGATGGGTGCCGGCCCCGGGCAGCAGCGGCGCCGGCTCCCGGAGGAGGGGGGCGGCGATGCCGAGCGGGGGCACACCTGAGTCCCGAGTGCGGCGAACCCCGGCAGGAGGGAACGGGACGGGAGCAGAGCCTTCGTCAGCGCCATCTTGGAAAGCACAATGACGGCGGCGCACGTGAGGGGCTGTCGTAACCACGGCAACGCGGCCTGCCATGATGGGGGAGGGCATGACTCGGCAGGAGGGAGGGGCTGGCCTCAATATGGAAAAATGGCGGTTACACATTGGCGCCAATGGCACCTCACCAACATGGCCGCCCCCAGGTGCCGTACTCAAGATGGCGACGGTTCCGTCGCGACAATGGAATGGCGCCTCACCAATATGGCCGCCCTTAAACTCCCACTCCCAACATGGCGGCGCACAGCTGCACTCAAGATGGCGCCCGCCATCCGGAACTCCCTCCGGAACGCTTCTCGCCGCCTCCCCTCACGTCTCCTTCACCCGCAGCTCCCTCTTAGCCTCCTCCATGGCCGCCCTATGGCAGCGGGCGGCGTGAGGCTGGAAGCGCCAGATTAGGAGGTATATGGTGGTCTGGAGTCCCTACATGGGGTTCTAATGTTGGTCTGAAGACCCTTTATGGGAGTCTATGGGGGGACATGGGGTGCCTATGGGGGGATTAAGAAGGACATGGGGGTCTATTGTGGTCCGGAGACCCTTCTTGGGGTTCTATAGGGGAATATGGGAGGATATAGGGGATTGGAGGGTCTGGAGTCTCATCTACTGGGGAAAGCGAGGAGTGACAGGAATGGTGTTGGCACTGCAGTGTATCTCACTGGCTGCGGAAGAGGCCCAGCAGCAGCTGTCTGTGCTGGCTCTACAGCAGAGGCGTGCTGTTTCTGCACACCCGTTGCGCACTGTCCCGGGTTCAGCAGCAGCAGTCATTTCTCTCTTTCTTGGCAGCTGGTGCTGTGCTGTGGTTTTGACTTTCAGCCTGGGAGCAGCACTGACAACACCGATGGTTTCAGTTGCTGCTCACTAATGTTTATTCTGACGAAGGTCTTTCTCAGCCTCATGCTCTGCCAGGGAGGAGGGGAAGCCGGGAGGAAGCAGAGACAGACACCTGACCCAAACTGACGAAAGAGGTATTACGGAGTGGGGGGAAAGAAAGAGGGAGAAGTGAGTGAACAGGCTGCGTGATTTACAGCTTAAACCACAACAATACCACAGCACGTCATGCCCAGTATATGAACTGGCGGCAGTGACCCAGGAGGGCTGGATCAGTGCTGGGTCAGGCTGGGTATCAGCGGGTGGTGAGCGGCTGTATTCTCTCCCCTTGTTATTTCCCTTATCATTATTATGGGTGGTAGCAGCAGTGGTTTGTGTTATACCTCAGTTACAGGACTGTTCTGATCTCAACCCATGGGAGTTACATTCTTTCCATTCTCCTCCCCATCCCTCCAGGAGCGGGAGAGCGGTGGGGGAGGGAGCGAGCGAGCGGCTGTGGTGTTCTGGGTTGCAGCCTGGGCTTAATCCACAACACACACTCATTGCACACCCGTTGCATGCTTCTTGCACACTCCTTGCATGGGCATTCCACTTCTTCCCCACACACACATCCCTTCAATGACAATCATTACTGCTCATTAGTGGTGATCAGCGATGCCTTTAATGGCTGCCTCCTGCCAAAGTGAGAGTGGGGGAAGGGGTCCCTTGGGGTGGGGGCTCAGTCTGTGCCTGGTGGGGCCGGGGGTATTCAGTCATCCCACTCATCTTCTTCATCCTCCTCCTCGAAGTTCTTCACCCTCGTCTGCAGGAATAGGGGGATCAGGTGGGGTATGAAGGGGGCAGCGCAGGGGCTGTTGGGGGGGTGTCCACCCCACAAGCGCTCACCTGAGGAGTGGATGGCTCTGCTGCGCTTCTGCATCACGTCCATGAGGGCCCCCACCAGCCCCCCCACACCGGCGCTGCCACTGCTGCTCTCGGGGCACTCGGGGGTCTGAGAGGGGTGAGATGGGGTCATGGGGCACCCCTTGTTCCCCCCCCAGCCCCGGGGCTCATGGGACACCCCTTGTTCCCCCCCCAGCCCCGGGGCTCATGGGACACACCTTGTTCCCCCCCCAGCCCCGGGGCTCATGGGACACCCCTTGTCCCCCCCAGCCCCGGGGCTCATGGGACACCCCTTGTCTCCTCCCCCACCCCCCCCCAGGGCTCATGGGACACCCCTTGTCTCCCCCCCCACCCCAGGGCTCATGGGACACCTCTTGTCTCCCCCCCAGCCTGGGGTACTCCAACGCTCCCCCCCACTGACCTTGTTCAGGGTCACCCCTTGGCGGATCTGGTCCAGCAGTGCCCCCCGCCCCAGGGGGGGTGCGGGGCCTCCACCAGAGGTCGCCGGTGGAGGGGGAGGGGGAGGAGGAGGCGGAGCCACGGTGCCCCCCGGGGGGGCGGGGCCACGTCCATGGGGAGGAGCCAAGGGCCGGGAGGGCGGGGCCACCGCGGGAGGGGTGGGGCCACAGCGGGGCGGTGGCATGGCACCCCCTGGCGGTGGGGGCAGCGGCCCCGTGCGGGTGCGAGTGGGACCGGGAGGGAGGGGAGGAGGAGGAGGAGGGGCAGCCCCTCTGCTCGGAGGGGGGGGGGGACCTGTTGGGGGTGGGAGAGATGTTGATTAGTGTGTTATAATTAGCATGTTAACGAGCACGGGGGGAGCGGGGCTGACCCTGGCGCTGCAGCTCCTCCCGCACAGCCTGCAGCCCACCATGGTCAGTGATGAAGTCGTGGATGAGGCGGGAGGTCTCGGCATCAGCCAATTGCACCTCAGTGATGCCAGCCTGGGCAAAGAGCGCCCGGAGCGCAGGGTCCAGCGCTGCCACCTGCGTCCCACAGCTCGTGTCAGCCCCACAGCAGTGCCCCACGGCAGCGGGGGCAGAGCAGGCGCAGGAGACACCTACATCAAAGCCATTGCTGGGGTCCCAACCGATGTGACCAACGTGCCTGGGATAATGGAGGATGAGAAAACATTGCCCCACAGTTGGACCCACAGTGAGGTCTCTCCTCTGCCCCATACAGCCCCTCACATTCCTGTCTCCAGACCCACCTGAAGCCGGACGGGGCACCGATGTCGGCCTTGGAGATCTTCTTGCGACTTTTCTTCTGCTCCCCGGCTGTGGGACTCGCTGTGGGTCCAGCTGTGGGGCTAGGCAGCCCACGGTAGCGGGATGCCGTGATGTCAGGGTTGCTGATGGGCACCGCTGGCAGTAGAGGGGCTGCAAAGGACACGATACATCTAAGTAATTCTCTGTGGGGCAGCAAGACCCCGCTGTGGGGCAGCAAGACCCTGCTGTGGGGCAGACACTCACTGCTGCCATCACCAGGGGCGCGGGACAGGCTCCCAGGACACTCTGTGGGCGGGAGAGGGGGGTGTTGGTGCCGCGCCCCATAGGAGCCGCTGCACCCTCCAGCTCTGCCTCCCTCACTGCAGGGGGACTCACCATGACCGGGGGGGGGCAGGGGCGGGAGCTGCCGCTTCTCTGGGGAGAGACAGGAGAGGAAGGGAGTGCGGGGCTGCCCCAGCGCATTGGGGGCACCGCGGGGCTGCCCCAGCGCATTGAGGGCATCGCGGGGCTGCTCTCACCCGCCCGCTGCTGGCGCCGGCGCAGCCGCTCCTGGACCAGCGCCTCGAAGGCGGCCGCCTCCCTCTCGTCAGCAAAGTTCAGCCCCGCCTGGCCCTCCTGAGCAGCCAATCACAGGCAGCCAGCCCCGCCAGCCGGGCATTAAGCCCCGCCCCATCGCCTTAGCCACGCCCACACGGCACAACTCCCGCCCCTTGGACCCACCCCCTGCCCTACACGTCACTGGCCCCGCCCACCCAGCCCCCGAACCCAGGAGCCCCCTGGAGCTTCCCCTCAGTTTTGGCCCCGCCCCTTCTCCGTGGACCCACCCCTTCCCCGAGGCCACGCCCCTTCCCAGAGTCCCCGCCCCCTTTCCTATGGTCCTGCTCCTTCCTGTGGCCCCTCGCCTTCTCCGAGACCCCGCCCCCTTCCCCAGGCCCCGCCCCTTCCCTGAGCCCCCGCCCCCTTCCCTATGGTCTTGCTCCTTCCCGTGGCCCCGCCCCCTTCCCGGAGGCCCCCGCCCCTTCCCTGAGGCCCCGCCCACTCACGTGGGAGGCGAAGGTGTGGAAGAAGGGGGTGCGGGCCGTGTAGCCCATCCCCCCCTGCAGCTCCTGCTCCCAGCGCAGTGCCCACGCCTGGGCCGGAGCCCCCCTCACAGCCCCCTGTCAGAGACCCCCCCCCATGAGAGTCACCCCCGGGACCCCCCCGAGATCCAGAGACACCCCCCAGGAACCCCTATGAGAGGCCCCCCCTGAGAGACCCCTCCCCAGGACCCCTCCCCGTTGATCCCCAGGACCCCCCCAGGGACCCCTATGAGAGATTCTCCTAGAGCCCCATAGGGCCCCCCAATGCCCTCCTTCCCCCCCCCCCCCCGTGAGAGACCCTTGGGACTCCCATAGAGCCCCATAGACCATCCCATGCTCCCCCCAGCCCCTGCACTCACCCCCAGCTCGTAGAGCCGGATGAAGTAGGAGCGCCGGGTGCCATCCCGCACCAGGCAGACAGCGCCGCAGCTGTGCCGAACCCAGGCCCCCCCCACGCCCCCCGGCTCAGCCACCACGAGCTGCGCCACCGTCGTCACCAGCGCCTGCAAGGACAGCACAACCCCATAGAGATCCATATAGCCCCATAGATACCCATAGAGCCCCACAGAGACCCCATAGAGCCCCACAGAGATCCATAGAGCCCCATAGAGATCCCATAGAGCCCCACAGAGACCCCATAGAGATCCAGAAAGACTCATACAGATCCAGGGAGGAGTACAGAGACCCCTATAGAGCACCCGGAGAGCTCCCACAGAGACACATAGAGACCCCTAGAGAGCCCCATAGAGATCCATAGAGGACTATAGAAACCCCTATAGAGCACCCAGAGAGCCCCAGAGATCTCCCACAGGGACACACAGAGCACGTCAGAGACCCATAGAGACCCCCTATAGAGCCCCAGAGATCCCTATAGAGCCCCACAGAGCAATATAGAGACTCCAGAGAGCCCCCAAAACCACCCTTTGCCCCCCTAGACACAACACAGAGCCCCCAAAGCCCCCCCCCCAAACACTCCCATGGGACCCCCTACCTCTTTAGGCCCCCCCAGCTTCCTCCAGCCCCCCATTAACCCCAATGAGACCCCCAAGGAGGCCCCTAAATGCTTTATGGGCCCCATGGGGCCCCCAGTGCCCTCCCCCCCATACCACACATTTCCTGCCCAGGAGCTCAAACAGCCGCAGGTTCTCCTGGGGCTGCAGCAGCGCTGAGGGGACCTGGGCCCCCCCCCGGCTCATCCCTGGGTGCGCTGGGACCCCCCCCGGGGCCTGGGACGCCCCCTCTGTGCCTGGGTCCTTGCGGAGGCCTCTTCCGCCCGGAAGCACCCAAAGGCCTGAGGTGGCCGAGACGTCACCTCCGGGGTGGGGGGAGAACTGGTGGGGACTGGGAGGTGATGGGAGGGGGAATGGGAGGGACTGGGATGTGATGGGGGGCAATGGGGGACAATGGGAGGCGATGAGAGGGGGACTGTGAGGGACTGGGAGGTGATGGGAGGCGATGGGAGGGGGACTTGGAGGGACTGGGAGGCGATGGGAGGCAATGAGAGGGGAACTGGCAGGGACTGGGAGATGATGGGGGGCAATGGGACACAACGAGGGGGGACTGGGAGGCAATGGGGGCTGATAGGGGGTAACAAGAGGCAACGGGAGGCAATGGGAGGTGATGCAAGGGGAACTGGAAGGGACTAGGAGGTGACGGGGGCAATGGGAGGCAATGAGAAGGGGATTGGGAGGGACTGGGAGGCGATGGAGGGCAATGGGGGGCAATGGGAACAGCCTCAGCCAATGCAGGCAGTGATGGGACTGAAACTGGGGACACTGGGAGGGACATGAGAACACTGGGAAGATCCCACCCCTCTTACTACACCATAGGGACCACAATCGCTTCCCAGTCCATACTGGGACCCCGCCAACCCATGCTGGGAACCGCAAACACCACTCATGGGCATCAGGTTTATTGGCATCTCCAGCACCCCCCAGATCCCAGATGCCCAAATACTGCCTCCCGGAGAGGCGGGGGCAATAAATAAGGAGGGGGTAAAAGGAACCTGTGGCAGGAGGCAGGAACTGGGCTGCAATGGTCCACACTGGAAGAAGCCATAGGTGCATTAGATCCCAGTAGGTGCGCCCCACCTGTCCATACTGTTCCATAGTGGGAGAACACAAGGCCACACAGGTGAAGAGCTCCCATTGGGCTGCCACACTGGTCCTTACTGGTCCATACTGGGAGTGCTGAAGGCAATGTCAAAGCAGCGATCTCAGTTGATGGAGCTGTACTTGTCCAACCCAGATCCACGCTGGTCCACACTGGGCTGGCCCAAGGCAACGTACATCCAGGAGTTCCCAGCTGGGATGTAGTGGCTCATACTGGTCCATACTGGGGTGTCTCCAAGGGGTCCATCTGTCCCTTATAGATCCCCTATAGGTGGTTAATGGGGCCCTCACATAGGCCTACAGGTCCCCATGTTGACGTGGGAGTCCCCACAGTGGTCTGTGTCCCCAAAGAGGACCAACAGGTCCCTATGTGCTGTCCAGGGGCTCCCCACCTTGCCCTATGGTTCGCCATACTGACCTAGGGCTCCCCACAGTGTCCCCACGTTATCCTATGGGTCCCCGTATACTGTCCACGGGGTCCCCACCTTGCCCTATGGCTCCCCATGACGCCCCTCAACCCCCACACATCACCCATGGCCTTCCCCCATTCCCTCCCCATTCCCCTTTTGAACCCCCCATGCCGACTCCCCCCCCCATTTACCCCGTGCCTTGCCCCCCCGGGGGCGCCCCCCCCCAGCCCTCCAGGTAGCGCGCGAAGAGCCCCTTGGCGCGGTGCAGGACGCGGGGCAGGTGGTGGCGCCGCACCAGGCGGTCGAAGTGCATGGCCACCTCGTTGTAGTCCCCAGCACGCCCCATCACCGCCTCCCGCTGCTCCAGCAGCATGGCCAAGCACAGGAAGAGCAGGAAGGGGTTCCCCTGGCCCAGCTCTTCCGGCGGCGGCAGCGGGGCCCCATCGTCCTCCACACCCACCTCATCCTCTGAGGAGGAAGAGGAGGAGGAAGAGGAAGAGGAACTTGAGGCTTCCCAAGGCCAAGTGCCTCCCCAGGGGTCCTCAGCAGGGGTGCTGGCCGCACTGGGGGCCTCACGTAACCCTATGGGATCTACACCAACCTCTCTGGGGTCTCCATCAACCTCACTGAGGCCTTTACCGACCTCTTTGGGGTCTCCATCAACCTCACTGGGGTCTTTAGGGACCGCTGTGGGGTCTTCACCAACCTGTCTGAGGTCTTCACCCTCTTTGGGGTCTCTATCAACCTCGGCGGGGTCTTCACCACCCTGTCCAAGAGAGCAGGAGTAGCTGCCACAGACCTCCTTGTGGGCGTCACCAAGCACACAGAGGAGCTCAGGGTCTCCTCTGACGTCTCTGGGCACATAGGGCTGTCCCCCAATCACATTGGAAGCGCTGTGGTCATGGATGGACTTCTCCAGGGTGTCCTGATCTCCACATGGCTTCTTGGAGACACCATGAGTTTCATGGGTCTGCTTGGAGACACCCGGCTCTTGGGCTTCTCCTGTGTCCCTGGGGCCACCGGCATCTTGGCCACCATCACTGGAGGCTTTGGGATGCTCTTGAAGACCCCTGGGGGCACTGGCTCCACCCTGGCCCTTGTCACTGCCATGGACATCCCGGGAGATCTCCCAGCCCTCTCGGTCAGGACAAGCTTGGCCATCCCCAAAGACCTCAAGCTTCTCACAGTTGCCCCCAGAACCATCCTTGATGATGTTGGAGCTCTTGAGCCCCTCTTGCTCATCCCCACAGTTCTGGATGACCCTGGAACTCCCGAGCCCCTCTGGGACACCCCTGGAGCTCTTTGGTGTCTCTTGCTCATCCCCAGACTTCTTGGGAGCCTCTGGGCCACCCCCAGAGACCTCGGACCCATCATTGGAGCCCTCCTGCCCATCCACAGCAGCCCCCATGTGCTGCCGCTGCCGGCGAAGGCGCCGGGGGGGCCGTGGCCTCAGCCCGCGCCGCTCCCGCAACCCCTGGCGAGCCCAGCGCGGGCCCAGGGGGGCTCCAAGGAGGGGAACGCCGTCGGAGGGGGGCGGCGGGGCAGGCGGCAGCGAGCTCCAAGTGATCTCCAGCACCCTGAGGGCGTCCTCGAAGGCAAACTCGCGCTTGAGCTCCAGCAGGAGCCAGCGATAGCAGAAGAGGAGGTCGTGGGCGCCGCGGGCAGCCAGGAAGGCCCAGAACGGGGGGTCCGCACGGCGCAGGAGGCGCCGGAGGTGGGAGAAGGCACGGGCCAGGCCCCGGCCACCAGGGCGGAAGCGGGGTCCAAGGCGACGCATGAGGGAGCAGAAGCAGAGGAAAGCTTGAGCTTCATCATCCAGCACGGCCAGGAGCGGCGCCGCCACGTCCGACATGCCCTGGCAGTAGGAGAGGCGCGGGTGGCCCAGCGCGAAGGTGGTGAGCAGCGCCTGCAGCGCAGCCAAGTGCGGGTGCCCCTCCTCGGGGCCGCCAAAGTAGGGGTGGCCGCGGTCGGTGCGCACCACGTCCTTGCGCACCGCAGCCGCCACCAGCGCCAGCTCAGCGGGGGCCGCCCGTGCCGCCAGCACCTCCTTCAGCGCCGCGTACTCGCCTGCCTTGCGGCGCAGGTGAGCCAAGCGCTCCTGCCCGGAGAGCCCCGGCGGGAAGACGTTGAGCAGGTAGCGCCACACCACCTGCAGCAGGACAGGCACGGGGTCAGGGTGCTGTGGGCTGGGTGGGGAAGGGTTGGATGAGGTGGGTGGATGGGCAGGGACACATCGATAGGGTGGTGCATGAGCCCCGTCCAAGCTAGGCTCGAACACGCTGCAGGGATGGATCATTTTCCTGGTTGGAAAACCCATTCTAGGGCCCCCGCACCCGCACAGAAAAAAACTTCCTTAGATTCAACCTGACCTTCCCTTGTTCCAGTTTGAACACAACCCCCCTTGTCCTATTGCTGTAGCCCCTGATGAGTGTCCCTCCCCAGCACCCTTGGAGCCTCTTCAGAAGGCAGGAAGGAGCAGAGACCGGACCTGCACAGCACCTCATGCCCAGTAAAGAAACAGTGGGGAGCCACCCAGGAAGGGCTGAGCTCCCAGCTGTGTCTGACCCACATCACTTGGGGGGGGACGGGACGGGACATGGGGTGCACACACCTTGCGGAGGCCAGGCTCCACACCACCGTGGTAGACATGGAGCCGCAGGTCATGGGGCCGCAGCAGCCGCCCCCCAGGGCCCAGGTATGTGCGGAGGTCAGCATCGCTCAGCGGGGCGCAGGGGGGAGGTGGCAGCGGGGGTGAGGGGGGGGACCCCTCAGGCCATGCCAGGGCAGCCTGAGCCCGGGCCAGCGTCCGGCCAACCTGCAGGGAATGCATCCAGGATGGAGCCAGGAGCGGACTGGGAGCACTGGGAGTGGGGGGGGGCACCCCAAGTGTCACTCACCTGTGCCAGCAGGGCCTGGGTGAAGGGCAGAGCTGCAGCCAGCAGTGAGCGGCGCTCGGGGAGCGGCTCCACCGCCGCCACCTCCCGCGGGCTGATGATGTCCCAGTCCTCCAGCAGCGGGCCTGCAGCACCCACAGGCTGGGGTCATTCCATTGGGCATGCAGGCACCAGGGTCGCCTTCCTGACACCCACCCACGGGCTCCCCTCCTGGATGTTCCTCCTCAGGAGGAAAAGGGGGATAGGGGCGTTAACGGGCATAGGGAGATAGAAGTCTAGGGGGATAGGAACATGGGGCAATAGGGGGAGAGGAACACAGAGATGGGAGCGTAGTGGAACAGGGAGATGGGGGCCTCACTGGGGACCTCTCTAACCCCCCGCCAGATCGTCCCCCCTCACTCTCAGCTGGGGGCCGCACGTCGAGGCGCAGGCGCAGCGCAGGCCGGGCACCGGCGAAGGCAGCCGCCAGGTCCCCATCGCTCAGCAGCGGCACAAAGCTCTCCTGGCCCTGCTGGGTCACGAGCAGCGAAGCTGATGGAAAAGCTCTTCTTCCTGCGGTGGGGGGACCCGAGGGGGGTTCAGTGACCGGGATCTCCCCCCCGGGGCTCAGGCAAAGGGGGGGGGTGCCGGGCTCACCCCTGCAGGTCGAAGGCGCGGGCCAGGATGTGCTGCAGCACATCCAGGGATGTGATCTGCGGGTCCACGGCAAAGGAGCGGAACTCGGGCGGCTGCAGCCCCTCGCTCTTCTGGGGGGGGCAGCAGTAACCGGGGGGGCACCGGGGACGAGCCCCGGAGAACCCCCCCATCAAACCCGGCCCTGACCCGGAGGCCGCGTCTCGTTGCCACGGAAACAGCGCCTCAAAGCGCGCCTTCTCATTGGCCCTCCCCTCGTTGGCCACGCCCCATCCCTCCCCGAGGCCCCGCCGCTTTGAATTGGCCCCGCCCCTCACCTTGACGCGCACGCGCACAACCTCGCACTCCTCCTCCAGCGCGGCACCGCCCCCCGGAGCCGCCATGGCGCGGGGGGGGGGATGGGCGGTCAGGGAACGGCTCCGCGCAGGCGCAGGACCGGAACCGGGGAAGGCAGTGGGGAGGAGGGGGGGATCGCGCCGGTACCGGACAGCGCGGGTGAGAGCGCGGTTGGAGGCAGGGGGCCGTTACGTCACCGTGCTGACGTCACGCCGCGCGCCGCCCGCTGCCCGGCGCGGGGACGATCCGGAGCGGCGCCGTCACCGTCCCCATCCTGCGGCCGCGGCGGCAACAACATCCGGGTCACCGGCGCGCCGTGACGTCACAGGGAGGCGGGGCGCGGCCTGCCCCGCCCCACGTACACCCAACAGAAGCGATGACGCAAGACGCAGCGGTTGAAGCGGGTTTATTGGGGGGGGGGAAGGAGGGGCGCATGCGAGCCCCCGCCCCCTTAAAACGGCAACGCCGGAGGCGGGGCCACCCCCCCTTCAAAGGGCCACGTCCCGGTAAAGCGGCCACGGCGGAGGTGGGGGGGTGCCTCGGGGCGGAGCCTGCAGCAACGTCCCGGGCCGTCAGGGGGGGCCGGGAGGGGCCGCCCGCTCCTTGCGGAGCCGGGCCACCTCCTGCGACAGCGCCTCCAGGTCCTGCGGGGGGGGGGGGGCGGGGAGTCAGAGGCCGCAGCCCTTCCCAAGCCCCCCCCTCCCCGCGCCTCGGCGCCGCCCACCTGCCCGAGGTGCAGGTTCTTGGTGAGCTGCTCCTCCAGCAGGTTCTGCAGCCGCTTGTTCATCTCCCGCAGCCCCTCCTCGCCCGGGCCCGGGCCCCGCCGAGCCGGCCCCGAGGGCCCCGCCGCCTCTGCCGGGGCACAGGGAGCAGGCTCAGCCACGGGAATGGGAGGAGGCGGGGATAGGGGGTCACAGAGGGGTAGGAGGACGGGGGCATAGGGAGATGGGAACCCGGGGTAGGGAGACAGGAGCACGGGGGATGGGGCCATAGGAGAAAGGAAGATGAAAGTGTAGTGAGGTAAGGACATAGGGGCACAGGGAGATGGGGATATAGGGGGATAGAGAGATGGGGACATATGGGGATAAGGGAATAGGGAGATGGAAGCACAGGGGGATAAGGACATGTACAGGGGTACAGGGGCACAGGAGGGCGGGGGCAGCAGGAAGGGGTCCCAGGGCTCACCCAGGCGGCTGTCACGCACAAAGCTTTGGATGATGGCGCTCTTGCGGCACAGATCCTCCGCCATGGAGGCGCTGCTCACCTCCAGGTGACGGACCTGGGTGGGGGCAGAAGGGCTCCATGACAACACCCCCCCCCCATGGCTCCCCCAGCCCCCCCCCATTTCCTGCCCCTGGTACCTTCTCCTCCAGCAGCCAGCGCTCCTGCTGGCTCTGGGCCAGGCGCTGGAACAGCTCCGCCACCTCTGCAGGGGACAGGCCCCCCCCGCCGGGAACCCCCCCTCCACCGCTGCCCCCCCCCGGGCTGCCTGAGCCCGACTGCAGGGGAAAAGGGTCAGTGGGGGGGGAGAGGTTCTGGGGGGGCAACACCCAAAGCGAGGACACACAGAAACACCGCCCCCAAAACACAGCCCCCACTGTCACCCACCCACCACGTGCAAAGGCAGCCCCATAAGCCACGCCCCCATCCATAGACACGCCCAGATGGTTCCATTGCCATAAGCCACGCCCCCAAACACACCCTTAGAGGCCACGCCCCTCTCCGAAACCACGCCTCCTACAAAAGCCACTCCCCCAATTGTCCCCGGAAGCCACGCCCCAAAACATTCACCTCTCTGAAGCCACGCCTCCTCCAAAGTCACTCCCCCAGTGCCCCCCTAAGCCACGCCCCTAAACCCACCCCCAAGCCACACCCTCTCCAAGTCACGCCCCCATGCCTCAGGCCCCGCCCACCTTCGTGCTACCGGGGGCGGAGCCATCGCGGCCCAGGGAGCTCAGGCTGCTGCTGTCCCCCCCCGGCCCGCGCCCCGGGGAGCCCCCCTCCAGCCCCAGCTCCTCCAGCCCTGGGGATAGAGGAAACAGCGATGTCCAGAGAGGCCACATTCCCACCCCAGTCCTGCTCTGGGGCCCCCAGAGCACCCAGGGGTGCAGACACCCCCTCCCGCCCCAGCCTTGTCAGGATCCCCCTGCACTCATTCACATCCCACCCCATTATATCCCCTATGGAGCCTGGACAGCATCTGCGCAGGGACGCTCCAGGGATCCAGGTCCCACCACCCTTCTACAGCCCCCCCCCCCCCCCCACCAGCACCCATCAGACCAGAGCGGGCGCGGGTGGGTGCCTAACAGCTCCTGCAGCCGCTCCTGCAGGCGGTCGGCTCGGCGCCGCTCCAGCTGGAGCTGCCGCTTCAGGTCCTTCAACTGGGGACGAGGGGGAGGACAGGGAGGGGTCAGGGACCAGCGCAGGAGCCTGGGCTCTGGGTGTCCCCCACCCTTTAGGGGTCCCTCACCGCAGCGCTGCCCTTTTTCTCCAGGATGCGCTGCCCATCCCGGATGTCCTTCAGCTCCTGGGGGGATAAAGAGGGTCAGGGAAGATTTAAGAGGTCCCAGAGAAGGTTTGGGGGTGCTAAAAGGTCACTGGGGAGGTTTGGGGGTGTCTGGGGGGGTTAGGGGTACCTGGCGCAGCGCTTGGCCCTCGGCCTCCTGCAGCTCCCGTTGCTGCTCGGCTTCCCCCAGTGCCACCTGCAGCTCCCTCACACGGCCCTGGGGATGGGGGGGGTATTGCTGTGGTACCTATAGGCTCTACAGGACTCTATAGGGCCATAGCAGAGAGGGTGGGGGCCCCAGAACATCCCCATCATGCTCCCTTAGACCTCTAGGTGCCATACAACACCCTAAGACGGATACAAGTCAATGGGATCCTGCAGCATTACAGGGTCCCTACAGCGTCTATACCCTCCACGAGTGACCCTATGGGCCCTATAAGTGCCCTGCACCCAACACATAACAGCACCCCCGGCTTTCACACAGCCACAGGAGCCCCCTACACCCCTCTGTCCCCTATAGCACCCAAAAGAGCAGCTGGAGCCATAGGGATCCTGATGAGCTCCGTAATGATGGGGGGGGGGCCACAGCTCTATAAGGGCACCCAGAGCCCCCCTGGGCGGTCCCCTATAGCCTCCCCCCGTCACCTCCATCTCCACCCGGTGCTGCTCAGCTGCCGCCTGGTCTTGCTCCCGCCGCTCGAGCTGCTCCTGTGGGAAGGGGGCGATGGGGCCAGGATGGGGACCTGGAATGGGGGGGTACAGGGAACAGGGGGACACGGGGGGGTCCCTGACCTGCGTCTGCTGCCGCCGCCTCTCACTCTCCTCCCAGGCGGCCTTGGCCTCGCTCAGGCGCTGCCGCAGTTCCTCCCGCTCCTCTGCACACACCTGCAGGACACGCGTGTACACATGTGTACAGATGCATACATACACGTACATACGCATACATACATGCACATGTGGGCATGTACATATACATACACGTACATATGCACACATGTATGTACACGTGTTTACATATGGATACATGCGCGTACATACACATACATACGTGCACATACACACACCTACAACATTCACGTAAATATCTACACACACGTGTGCATTTGTGTACATCCCTGTACACATACATATGTGCACATACCCACATGAACATGTGTGTACATACACATACATTCAAATATATACCTATACATGCATGTATGTTCACTTCCATACATGTACATACACATACATATATGTACATACATATACACTCATGCACGTGTGCATACATATATATGCATATATACGTACATGCGCATACCCGTACACTAGTGCACATTCATATGCACACAGGGATGTTTATGTACATACATACGCACACTTCCTTTTGTGTGCATACCTATACATGCATACGCATATACATACATACACGTACACATGCACACACGTGCTACCACGTACGTACGCGTACCCGGTGAATGCCCCAAACCAAGCCATAAAGACCCCAAACCACCCCCAGGGACCCCAACCCTCCCCAGCCCTACCTGCAGCTGCCTGTCGAGGGCATCGCGCTGCGCCTGAGCCTCCCGCAGGTCCCGGGCCAGGGCCCCGCTTCGCTCCCGCAGCCCCACCTCCTCCTGCCGCCACACAGCACTCTGTAGGGCCCTATAGGGCCTGGCAGAGCTGCCCGGAGCCGTATGGGGCTGTATGGAGATGCTCCAGGCTGCCCTGGGGCCACCAGCTGCTACATAGGGCTGGAGACACCTTCCAGATCCCCTATGGAGCTGCTCCAGAACCCCCCCTGCACACCAAGGTGCTCCCCAGGACTCCCCCTGTACCATAGGGCAGCCATTGGAGCCCCCAGCACCCACTGGGCACCCCCACCTTGGTTGCAGCCTCCAGCTCCTGCTGCAGCTGCTGGGTCCGGGTCTGGAGCTCCCGGTATTCCTCATCCCTCTGAGCTTGGAGTTTCTCCAACTCCAGCCTGGGGGGGCAAAAAGGGGGGGTCCAAGCATTGGGGGGTTCCCAGCATCCCAAAGGGGGTCCCCATGGGGGTCACTCACTGCTGGTCCCTGAGCAGCCTCTCCTTGTCTGCTTCCAGCTGGAGTGAACTGGGAGGGAAAAGGGGGGAAAGAGGGAGGGAATGAAAGCAGGAAAAGCCCATGGGGGTATGGGGGGAGCAGGGATGTGCCCCCAGCAATGGGATCCTGGGATCTCACCTATTCTCTTGCTTCCGCAGCTTCTCCATCAGCTGGGAATGGGGATAGAAAAATCACTATGGGGGGGGGATCAGCCCCCCAAAGAGTTTCCCCCAATCCCTATGGGACACTGAAACCCCCCCAAACCCTACAGGACCCCCCAAACTTGCCGAGGGGGGGGTTCAGCACTCACCTCGGCCACCTCTGCCTGCAGCTGGGCCACCTCTGCCTGCAAGAGACCCCCCCAGAGAGACGGGTGTCCCCTCACAGACCGCCCATAAACCCCACAGACCCCCATAAGCCCCCCCCCCGATGTACCTGGGGCGCTGGGGAGGAAGCATCAGCCCCAGTCACCTCTTCAGCTGGTGCTGGCTCCTTGGGGAGGTTCAGCGGGGCTGCAAGGGGAGGGTCAGCCCCATAACTCCTCTGTAGGACCCCAGAACCCCCCCCTCCATGCACTCTTTATTGGGGGGGGCAGCCCCACAGCCCCACCCCCCAGAGCCCCAAACGCCCCCCAAGTGCCCCCTCACCATCTGTATGGGCCAAAGGAGCTCCATTGTCACCAACGGCCCCATCCTGGGGAGGGTCCGGGGGGGGTCCTGGAGCCCCCATCCTCCTGCAGCCGCCGATTCTCCTGCTCCAGGCCCTCGATCTGTGCACAGAGCTGAGACCCCCCCCGGGTGAGGCCCAGGTGGGAGCCCCAGTGAGGTATGGGGGGGCTACGGGTACATATGTGGGTTGACACTGGGAGGAATTGGGGACCCTAAGGCGGCACTGGGGGGCCCGGCGGGGAAGCGCCAGGGGCCAGGGCCCACCTTGGCCAGCTCCCGCAGCAGGGTGCTGTTCTGCAGCCTGAAGTCGTCCTCCTGGCTCTGCAGCTTCCCCTGCAGCATCCGGGTCTCGCCCAGGAGCGCTTCCACCTCCTGCGGGGCACAATGGCACCCACAGGCACCCACGGGCACCCATAGACAACTACAGGCAACCATGGGCACCCGTAGGCACCCACAGACACCCACACGCGCCCATAAAGCACTCACAGCACCCACTGACACCCGCAGCACCCACCTGCGCCTTCTTGCTCTTACTGAGGGCCTACAGGACAGACGGGGGGGGTCACACCGGGCCCGGAGCGGTCCCACCGGGGCCGCTCACTCCGAGGCCCTGCCAGGGGCCGCTCTCACCTTGTTGGCCTTGGCCAGGTCCCGGTCCAGCGCCTGCACCCGCTGCCGCAGTGCCGACAGCTCTGGGGGGAACACGGACACAAAGGGGCCTTGAGCGGCGGCGCCGGGACCCCCATCCCCTCCAGGTACAGCCCCCCCCGTACCGGCGCCGTTCTTCCGCAGCTCGTCCGAAAGGCGATAGTTCTCACTGCGCAGCTGCAGCAGCTGCTCCTGGCGGGGATAGGACGGGGCGCGGTGAGCGGCGGCGGCGGGGCCCGAGCGCGACCCGAACCGGACCCGAGCGCGACACAAACGGGGCCCGAGCAGGACTCGAACCGGACCAGACCGCGACACGAACCGGACCCGAGCGGGACCCGAACCGGACCAGACCGCGACACGAACCGGACCCGAGCGGGACCCGAACCGGACCCGAGCGCGGCCCAAGCGGGATAAGAACCGGATCCGAGCGGGACCCGAACCGGACCCGAGCCGGACCCGAGCCGGACCCGAGCGCGGCCGAGGCCTCACCTGCATCCGCTGGAACTCCTCGGCCGACAGCGCCTGCGCCATCTTGGCGCGCGGGCGGCGCCGTCGCGGCCCCCTCCCCTTCCGGCGGCGCAGAAATGGCGTCATGACGGTGCCGTGAAGCGGGCGGGGCTCAACGTAACGAGGGCTTCCGGGTGCTCGTAAATCCCTTACAGCGCCACCCCGCGGGCTGTAGGGCTCCGCAGAGCCCGTCCGGCGCCTATGGATGCTGCAGACCCGCCCCTATAGGGGTCACAGGGACACCACCGCCACACCCCGATTCTATAGGGGCCACACAGCCCCCCCACGCATCACAGCCCCCCGGGATCCCAAACAGCGACCCCCAAGCTCTACAGGCACCCCTCTAGATTGCTCTACAGGGATCCTCCTGGATATATAGGGTCCATAGGACCCTGCAGGCTCTATAGGAACCCCAACGCAAACAGCACCGGGCGGCTCCTCGTTAACAAACGTTTATTTCCAACGGGACCGTTTCCGTACAAAACCGGGGGGGGGGGGGGGGTGTGCCTTTAAGAGGAGCCGGGGGGCGGGGGCTGGGGAGGGGGCGGGGCTTGTGAGAGCGCCAAAAGGGAGGAGCGCGGCTTGACACTGAGGGCCCAGCCCTCAGGAGCCCGCTGATTGGCAGACAGCCAGGAAGGGGCGGGGCCAAGGCTTCCCTGAGGGGCGGGGCTAAAGGGATACCTTAAAAGGGCCACACAAGAGGAGGAACCCCCCCCCCCCCCCCCCCCCCCAATGGGCGATGCCCGGTTGAGGTCCTCCAAGGTGGGTCCACCAATGGGGCATCCTAAAAGGGCAACGCAGGGGCAGCACCTTAAGGCCACCACCAGCCTTAGGAAGGGCTCGCCCGCTTTAAGAGCCTCATCACGGCACCCTGTGGGGTCCCCCTGAACCAACCATCGGGGTGTTGGGCATGGGGGGGGCCTTAAAGGGGCAGCGCTCAGGGCTCGTCCTCCATGCTGAGGCTGCTGCGGGGACTGGAGGCGCGGGAGGGGCCCGGGGAGGCGAGGAGGGTGCCAGGGGGTCCGAGAGGGGACAGACCCCCCCCCTCGTCCATGAGGATGTCATCGAAGGTCCTGTCCGTCGCCCCCAGCCCCAGGGGCAGGCCCAGGCCAGGGGGCAGCTCCTCGGCCACCGCCAGGTCTAGGAGGCACTGGGGGGTGGGGGGGCCTCCTGGGGGAAAGGGAGGGCCCCCAGGGGCCTCCTCGCACCCCCCCTCAGCTGCTGGTGCCAGCGGAGGGATGAGGGGGAGCCCATGGAGCTGTGCCTGCAGCTCCAGCTCCTGGGGGGGCAGCGAGGTTAGAGAGCCATGAGGTCCAAACCCACCTCCCATGGGGTCCAAACCCCCTCATGGGCCCCCAAATAGCCCTCAGACCCATAGATACCCCTCGATCCCAACCAGCCCCCCAACAGCCCTCCTATTTCCCCAATTCTGCTCCCCCTGACCCCATGGGCACCCCCTTGCAGTGAGCTGACAGCTCCATAACAACCCCAGACCCCTCCACTTCTACCCATCCCAGCCCCATAACCCCCCATGAACCTATAGCCCAACATCCCAGCCCCACACACCCCCCAGTTTTCCCCTTCCCAGCACCATACAGCAATGCCCCGAACCTGGACCCGGAGCTGGAGGCTCCGGTTCGCCTGCTCCAGGCGCTGCTGGTGCAATTCCAGCTCTCGGGAACGCTGCGTCTCCTTCTGCAGCTTCCGGATATAATCCACCGAGGCCTTCAGGATGGTGCCCTTGTTCCAGCGCATCTCCCTATGGCATTGGGATGCTGTTGGGGCCACCATAGGGACCCTCCTACAACCCACATAGGGTCCTCAGTGCTCCCCCCCCAACTGGGTCCATCAGGGAGGGGGTTCCCCACTCACGGATCACTGGATTTTGGGATGAGGGTCCCCAACTCCTTGATGCGGTCGTTGATGTTGAAGCGTCGGCGCCGCTCGACTGGGATAAAAGGGGAAGGTGTGAGCCCCATATTACGTGTGCCCCCCATCTCCCCAGACCCACAACCGCCCCCCAGCCGCCTGCTCACTCAGGTTGTGGTTGTCCTTCTTCTGGCGCTCCTTCAGCAGCGCCTTAGCCTCCGTTTCTGAAGAAGTTTAGAGTAGGAAGTATAACAGCAGCCTAAGGCCTCCCACCCCATCGGGGCCCCATTGCATCTCCCTGCCCCATAGGGACAGCGTAGACCCCCAAACTTTCTCTGCTGCACAGTGATCCCCAGGGCCTTCCCATACCCCACAAGAACACTCCCTCAGTCCCCTTGCACCCACAGAAGGACCCCACAAGCACCCAACAGGACCCTTGACCCCATTGTCTGCCCCATAGAGGCGCCTCAGACTGATGCCACATAGCCCCCACCCAGTCCCACAGACCACAGTGACACCACCCCTCCCAAGCCCCTAAGACCACAGAAGGACCCCTCCCCAGAATAAGCCCCTTAGGCTCACCCATACCCGAAAGCTCGGCCTTGACGCGGGGCAGCTCAGCCGGGCAGGAGCTGCTGCCGCCCTGGGGGGGGCTGAACACCTCCAGCAGGGGCGCAGGGGCCGGGAGCTGCGGGGGGGGGGGCGTGGTCAACATAGACACGCCCTCATAGACCACGCCCCCGTGGACCACGCCCTATGGGCGGAGCTATGACCCCCCACCGCGGCTGCAGCCAACGAGGCGCGTTTCCCCTAGCGGAAAGGGGTGTGGCTTGCGCAGGCCACGCCCTCCCCAGACCTTAAAGCGGCCACGCACCGTGCTGGGGAGCTGGAGGCCGCCGTCGGCGGGGCCGAAGCTGAGCAGCTCATCATAGCTGGACTCGAGACTGATGATCTCATCGATGACATCATCGATCTGCAGACGGGAAGGGACAAAACTCCAAACACTGCCCTGGTGGCCAGGATCCCCCCCGCATGACATCACAGCCCCCCCGTGATATTGCAGTCCCCCCATGTGACATCACAACCACCCTACGTGACATCAAAGCCACCTATATAACATCAGAGCCACCCTGTGTGACATTACAACCCCTAATGTGACATCACAGCCGCCCTATATGACTTCAGAGATACCCTGTGTGACATCAGAGCCCTCCCATGTGACATCACAGCCCCCCCCCCCCGCAGCCCCCTCCTTTCCTCACCTCCTTCTCAGAGCCAGGCCCGATGTGGAGCAGGGTAAGGGGGCTGTGGGGCGTGGGGGGGGCCGGGGGGGGCCCAGGGGGGCTGGGGGCCCCGCGGCCCAGGGCGGAGGTGAGGTACTGCCGGACCTGCTGCCGCTGCGCCGCCCGCAGGTGGTACCGGGTTGGGTTCTCCAAGTGGGTCTGGACCTGGGGGGGGCACAGGGGGGGTCAAGAACCCCATTCCCCCAGTCCCCCCCAGCCCCCTGCCCCAGAACCCCCCATATCCCCCTGCCCCAGAGCCTCCCACATCCCCTACCCAGAGCCCCCCCCATCCCCCTGCCCCATAGACCCCTCCATATTCCCCTGTCCCACCCCATGTCCCCACCTCTCCCCATGCCCCCCTATGGGGGGGGGGGGGTGTCTCACCTTGAGCACCTCCGGGGGCACATGGGGGGGTGCCCGCGTTTGGGGGGGGCCCCCCACGGCGATGGCGGGGGAAGGCCCGGGGGCCGGGGAGGGGCCGGGGGGGAGGTCCCTCCGCTCGCGCTGCTCCTGCTCCTGCGCCTGTGCCCGCATCAGCTGCTGCCGCAGCAGCACCCGCGACGAGGGGGGGGCCGCGGGGGGGGCAGCCATGGAAGCAGGGGGGGCCGGGCCTGGGCTGCAATGGTGGGGGGGGGAGTTAATGGGGGGTACAGAGAGAATGGGGAGAGTATGGGGGGGGGGCACAGGTACCTGTGGGGCAGGGGTTGGCTCTTGAGGCAATAGAAGGCGCTGGGGGAGTCTCCAGAGGGGGGGTCCGCGGGGGGGTCGCTGGGAGGGTCCCCCCCCGGGGGGTCCCACTCGATGTCGGCCACGATCCCTGACTCAGGCAGCACCGAGCTCAGGCTGTGGGGGAGCAGGAACCAGGGGGGTATGGACAGCTCTGAGTGCCCCACAGAGCCCCACAGACCCCCCTGAGCACCCATAGAGCCCCACAGACCTCCCTGAGCACCCACAGATCCCCCGAGCACCCATAGAGCCCCACAGACCCCCCTGAACACCCATAGAGCCCCAGAGTCCCCCCTGGGCATCCACAGGCCCCCTGAGTCTCCATAAACCCCGAGTGACCCCACAGCCTCCCATAGCTCTGCACAGATCCCTTGAGCCCCCTATAGACCCCCATAGACTTTCAGCACCCCATAGACCTCCACAGCCCCCCATAGCCCCCCACCGGCCCCATAGCCCCCCATAAGCCTCTGTCAGCCCCATAGCCCCCCAGAGGCCCCTTGAGCCCCCCAATGGCTCCACAACCCCCCATCAGTCCCCCCGGAACCCCCCGGGAACCTCCCCCCAGCCCCGCCATGGGGCAGCCCCCCCCACCTGAGCAGCCGCAGGGTGTCGGGGGCGCTGGGCCCCTCCAGCAGCACATAGACCGTGGGGCGCCCGGGGGGCGGCGGGGCGGGGGGGGTCCCCTCGGTTGCCCCACGGGACATCGCCGCCCCCCGTGCCCCACGGCGCCGCTCAGCAGCTCCCTATGGGGCCGGGGTGGGCAGGGACAGGACGCAAGTGATGGGGCTGAGAGAGCTGCGGGGTGAGCCTGGGGGGCAGGGGGGGGCTGCGGAGCCCGGGGGGTCCCTCTGGGGCAGAGGGGGTGTCTATGAGGCTGGGGGGGGGGGCTCTATGGGTCCCTATAGGGCCGCAGGAGTCTCTATAGGGCTCGATGGGTCCCTATAGGGCCGGGGGGGGGCCCTGTGGGGCTCTATGGGTCCCTATAGGGCCGGGGGGGGGAGGTCCCTATAGGGCCTGGGGGGTCTCTATGGGGCTCTATAGGTCCCTACAGGGCCCTGGAGGGTCCCTATAGGGCCAAGGGGGGTCCCTATAGGGCCGGGGGATTTTTATGGGGCTCTATAAGTCCCTATAGGGCCGGGGGGGAGGTCCCTATAGGGCCGGGGGGGTCCCTATGGGGCTCTATGGGTCCCGTTGCCCCCCTCAGGCTCTCTGGGGCTGGGGCAGGAAGCGCCAAAGGCGGGGGGAAGAGGGGGGGCAGCGGGCAGGAAGTGACATCACAGGGCGGGGGGTGCCGCAGGGGGGACCCCGACACCCGCCCGCGCCCCGCGGAGGCCTGAGCGGAACCGGGGCCGCCGCTGCCGCCGCGCCCGAGCCCCGGGGGGAGCGGGGCCGGCACCGGGACCCCCCCGGGTGAGGTGAGGGGGAGGCCCCCCGGGGCATTGCGGGAAACGGGACCCCCCTCTCCCCCGTAGTGGGGCCGGGGGGAGCCTCGGGCCTGCGGCAATGGGGGGGACCCGGAAGCCCTTTTGGGGGGGGGGGGGGCTGAAGGTCCCTGGGGGGATCCCGGCGATGGGGCCCCATGGGGGGGACCCCGAGGGCCTTTAATGGGGGGGCCCCGGCTGTGGGTCAATGGGGGGGGAACCGGAACCCATTGGGAGGGGGTCCCGGATCCTTTATGGGGGGGAGGGGGGGTCCCAGAGGCATTTCTGGGGAGGGGGAGGGGCGCCGGAGGGGGAAGTGCAGGAGAGCAGGGACATTGGGCTGGGTGCTGACCCCCGACCTCTGACCCCACAGCAGCACGGGGGCAGGGCCCCAGATCCCCCCATGGGATGGAGCTGAGGGGTCACATCCTGACCCCCACCCCCGCAGGTACGTGACCTCTGACCTCTGTCCTTTGGAGACCCCCCCCCAGTGCCCCTTGACCCCTGGTAGCTTGTGGGGACCCTGACCTGTGGTCATGTTGACCCCTGCCCCCAGGTGCCCCTTGACCTCTGACCAATCCCCATGTCCCTGGCCTGTGTCCCAATGACCCATGGTGACCTTTGATCCCTGTGCTAGTGCCAATGCTGATGCTGCTCCCGGTGCCGGTGCTGTCCCGGTGCTGGTGCTGGGCAGGGTCCTGGTGCCGGTGCTGTCCCGGTGCCGATGCTATTCCAGTGCTGGGCAGGGTCCAGGTGCCGGTGCTGTCCCTGTGCCAATGCTGTCCCGGTGCCGGTGCTGTCCTGGTGCCGGTGCTGTTCCAGTGCTGGGCAGGGTCCCGGTGCCGGTGCTGTCCCGGTGCCGGTGCTGTCCCGGTGCCGGTGCTGTTCCAGTGCTGGGCAGGGTCGCAGTGCCAGTGCTGACACTGCTCCCGGTGCAGGCCCCGTCGCAGGGCGGCTGCAGGAGCTGCGGGAGCGGCAGCGGGGGCTGCGCCAGGCCCTGGGACTGCGCCTGCGGGAGCTGCGGCGCCTCTGCCTGCAGGAGGCCGTGAGTGACCCCCCCGGGACCCTCCATTGCACCCCTCAGTGCCCCCATTACACCCCCATTGCACCCCTCAGTGCCCCCCTATTGCACCCCTCATCGCCCCCATTGCGCCCCCATTGCCCACCTCATTGCACCCCTCAGTGCCCCCCATTACACCCCCATTGCTCCCCACATTGCCCCCCTCATTGCACCCCCATTGCTCTCCATCCCCTTCGCATCGCCCCCCCATCACCCTCCCATTGCACCCATTGCCCCCCCCAGCTTCCTGACAGGCCCTGTCCCTTCCCAGCCCCACCCAGCGACCCCCCCATCCCCTCCTGACCCTCCCTAAGGAATCTCCCTCATCCCCTCCCCATTGGCACCTTCCTGTCCCCCCCATCCCCTCCCGACTCCCCCCAATGAGCTCCCTCCTTCCCCTCCCACCCCCGCCACGGCCCCCCCTGTGCGCAGGAGCTGACGGGGAAGCTGCCCCCTGAGTACCCACTGGAGCCTGGGGAGCTGCCGCAGGCCCCCCCCCCCCGCCGCCGGCCCCCACCCCGGGGCCCCCTCCCTGAGGTAAGTGAGGGGCAATGGGGGTGACACGAGAGGGGCCGGGGGGGGGGGGGGAGGCCGAAATGTGCCCCTCCCCTGCGGGGGACCCACCCTGGCTCCCGCGTGCTCCTGCCCCACATTGGCCCTGCTCATCGCTGTCCCCATCCCCGGCCCGCGCTGGCTTTGTCCCATGGTATCCCTGTCCCTGTCGCCATCCTTGTTCCTGTCCCATGCTGCCCTCGTCCCTGTTGCTGCCTGTCCCCATCCCGCCCTGTCCCTGTTTGTGCTCCTGCTCCTGTTCTGCTGTGTCCCTTGACCCACGCTGCTCTTCTCCCTCGGTGTTCGTATCCCTGTCGCTGTTACGGTCTCGATCCCGCGTTGTCCCTGTCCCTATGCTCTGGTGTTCCTGTTCCCTGGTGTCTACATCGCTGACCTTGTCCCGTGCTGACCCTGTCCTTTGGTGTCTGTGCCGTGGTGTCCCCTGCCCTGTGCTGTGTCCCCATTGTCATACGTGCCTCCATCCCACCCCTATTCCTGTCCCATGGGATCCCTGTTCCTATCCCCGTGCTTGTGCCCATCCCCTGGTGTCCCATCCCTGTTCCTGTCCCATGGGATCCCTGTTCCTATCCCCGTGCTTGTGCCCATCCCGTGGTGTCCCCATCCCCGCCGCTGCCCCGCAGGCGCCGCGCTCGGCCCGCCGGGAGGTGGCGCTGCAGCTGCAGGTGGTGGAGGCCGCGCGGCGCCTGGCGGCGGCCCCGGGACTCGCACCCGAGCAGCGCCGGCGGCGGCAGCGGCTGCAGGCGGAGGCGGCGCAGAGGCTGCGGCAGCTCCGAGCGCAGCTGGGACCCGGCAACGGTGCGGGGGGGTCCTATAGCAACGGGGGAGGGTCCTACAGCACCTGTGGGGGGCCTATAGCAACTGAGGGGGTCATATAGCACCTGTGGGGGGTCCTGTAGCAATGGGGGGGGTCATATAGCACCTGTGGGGGGTCCTATAGCAACGGGGGAGGGTCCTACAGCACCTGTGGGGGTCCTGTAGCAATGGGGGGGTCCTGTAGCAACAGAGGGGGTCCCATAGCACAGAAGGGAGCAGCTGGGGGGGGCCCATAGAACCAGAGGAGGACATGGAGGTCTCCAGACCAATGGAGAGGACCTGGGGGTCCTCAAAGGATGGAGCCAGGGGGCACAGGGGACCCAGAACATTGGGGGGACAAGTTTGGGGGGTCCCCACTGACCTTAATTCCCTTTCAACCTCCCCAGATGAGAACGGGTCCCTCTATGATCTGCCCGTGCTGGAGAACGGTGAGTGATGGACTGGGGGCTATGGGGCAACTGGAGGGGGCTATGGGGAAACTGGGGGGGGCTATGGGGAAACTGGGGAGGACTGTGGGGCAATTGCAGCCTCTTTGGGGGTGTGCCTGTGCCTCACCGTTACCCCCTCTCCCCAGGAGCCCTGCCCACCCCAAAGCCCACCCCAGTGGCCCCTGGAAACCCCTCACCCCCCCGGGCCAGTCCCGGCAGCCCCGAGCGCCGCCCCCTCTGGGCCCCCGATGGGCGTCGCAGCTCCCTCGCCAGCCCCGCCAGGTACGTGTGTGTGCTCCCCTGCATAGAACCCATTGGGGGGTTCCCCATCACCCATTGATGCGATGTTGCACCCCCCCTCGCAGCCCGGCGCGGACCCTGCCCCGCAGTGCATCCAGCTTCGAGGGCCGCAGCGTCCCGGCCACCCCGGTGCTGGCACGGAGCCCCTGTGCCCGCGGGCACCCGCTGTGCCGGTGGGTGCCGCTGGGGAGCAGGGATAGGTCATGGGGGGGGCCTGTGGGGCAATTTATGGGCTCTATGGCATAGTTATGGGGCTCCGTGGGACAGTTTAAGAGCTCCTTGGGACCGTATGGGGCGTCTATGGGGCACTTGTGTATTGGGGGGGGGATCTGCCAGTGTCTCTCACTGTCGTTCTCCCCCCCCAGCCCTGAGGCCCCAGGGCTGCCCCCCCGGCCCTGGTCGGGCAGCCAGGACTCACAGCTGGGGGGGCCCCCAGCGCCGCCCCCCCCCGCCCAGGCGCCCCGCACCCGCCGCAGCAACAGCTCCGAGGCCTTGATCGACTGGGGGGGCAGCGGGGGGGGCGGCCCCCACCCCGACAGCGCCGCCCCCCCTCAGCCCGCGCCCCCCACCTCGGCAGAGCAGCGCCGCAGCCAGAAGTGGTTGGCGCTGGAGGGGCTGCGGGACTGGTACCTGCGGCACACGGGGACCCCCCCCCCGCCTGCTGCCCCCCACCGGCTCTGCATGGGCCCCCCCCCGCCGCAGAGACCCCCCCCCTCCCGGCCTTCCCCACTCGCTCAGCTACGCCGGGGCCCTGGCGCCCAGGTACAGCCACCCCCGTGGGTACCGGGCACCCCTGTTCTAGGGGGGGTGTGTGATTTGGGGACACCCCCACCCATAGCAGGGAGGAGGGAATAGGTGTTGGGACCCATTGGTTGCCCCCTCCTCAGTCCTTTGGGGGTGTCCATTGGGTGCCACCCCATCCATTGGGGCTGTCCAAGCTGAATTGGGCCCCCTTTGGGGGGGGGGGGGTGTCAATAGCTCCTGGTTGCCCTCCTCTTGTCCCCCCTAGGCCCATTCTGAATGTCCCCAAATTGGGGACCCCTCAAACCCCTTCAAACAACCCCTATGGGCCCCCCCATCCCTCCTCTCCCCCAGAACCCCCATTTTGGGGGTCCCTGCCCCAATCTCCAACCCTCCTTCACTGTCCCTTTCGGGGGGGGTGGGGGGGTGTTCTCTCCTGCCCCCCCCTTTCTTCTCTGTGCTCAGCTCTGGGGTTCCCGGGGGGGGGTCCCTGTCCCTGGGTTGGGGGGGGCATGGAGGGGGCCGGGACTATTTCGGGGGGGGCTAATTCCTGTTTTTCTTCTCTTTTTCCTCCTCTTTATTTCCCCTTTTCTGTCCCCCCCCCAATTCACCACCCCCACAGGGCCTCAGGGGACCCCCCCCCTGTGCCCGCCCCCCCCCCACCCCCGCCGGACCCACAGCCCCCTGGCACCCTGGTGTGACCCCCTCCCCTTTGTCCTGCTCCATGACCCCCCCAACCCTGGGCCCCCCCCGGCCACTCCTGGCGAGCAGCCGCTGTGGGGGGGCCCCCATCGCATGCCCCCCCCCCCCCATGGGAGCGGGGTCTGGCTGGGGTGGGGGGGCACAGAGGGGTTCAATACAAGGGACCTGCTGCCATTCATTGCCCTGCCTGGCTCCTTCTTCGGGGGGGGTTCTCCCTGCTTGTGTGGCCCCATATGGATCCCATCCATTCTTATGAGCAGGGGGGGCGAGGTGGGTCTCCAACCCCCTGTGCACCCTCGGAATGGGGCTGGATCACTTACACAGGGTCGGGGACGCGTTCAGGGCACCTATGGCCTCTTGAGGTATATGCACCCCTGAAAGCATCTGTATGTGCTCCAGCACTGCTCCTGTGTCGCTGGTGGGGGTCTCTGTGGCCCCTCCAGTATCCCGGCAGGGCAACTCCATGCAGCTCCTGTACAACCGGGGGGGATCTATAGGGCCCAGGGACAGAGCCTATAGACTCCAGCGGGGGGAACCGCAGGGCCCAATAGAGCGGGCGGTGCCCATGGGTCCTATGGAAAGCATAGGGAGCGCCCCAATGGACGTAAGCCCCGCCCCGGGGTGAAGCCACCCCCGTGTGAGAGGGTATGCCCCTGATAAGCCCCGCCCCTACACTAAGCCCCGCCCCACTCCTCCCCCTGGCCCCACATCTCCCCAGCAGGGGGGTCAGCCAATCAGCGGGTAGAGGCCGCGGGCGGGGCGCGCCGCTATTGGCCAGGCGGGCGGCAGCGCGCTGCCATTGGCTGTGGGCGGCGCGGGCGCGGCGGAGGGAGCGGAGCGGGGCTGGCGGAGCGCGGGAGAACGGCGCGTGGCGGCGAAGGTGAGGGCGGGAGAGCGCGTGAGGGGGGGGGACCGGGAGGGGGAACCGGAGCGGAGCTGAAGGGACCGGGCCGGTGCTGGGGCCAATGGGGGCGTGCGGGGGGGGAACCGGGCCGGTGCTGGGGCCAATGGGGGCTTGCGGGGGGGGGAACCGGGCCGGTGCTGGGGCCAATGGGGCCGTGCGGGGGGGGACCGGGCCGGTGCTGGGGCCAATGGGGGCGTGCGGGGGGGGAACCGGGCCGGTGCTGGGGCCAATGGGGGCTTGAGGGGGGGGAACCGGGCCGGTGCTGGGGCCAATGGGGACGTGCGGGGGGGGACCGGGCCGGTGCTGGGTGCTGGGGTCCCGGTTCACGTTCCCTCACCCCACTTCCGCCTTCCCCTTGCAGCGCAGCGGTGACCGGCTTGGCGTTGCCATGACGAAAGCGGGGGAGCACCCCTATTGGCCACGCTCGCTGCCGTTGCCGGGTTACGTGGCCGCCGCGCTCCCCGGCTGGCAGTGCGCGGGCTTGGTGGGCGTGGCCGCAGCAGGGCTGCTGGCCGTTGGTTGGCTACTGGGCGGTGAGAGGGGCGGGGCTTCGCGGAGCCACGCCCACCGCCTGACGCTGGGCTGGTTTCTCATGTGCGCCGGCATCCACGGCGTCCTCGAGGGCTTCTTCAGCCTCCGGCACCGGGACCTGCCCCACACCACTGGGCTCCTGGCTGACGTCTGTGAGCACCGGGACGGGGCACGGCAATGGGCGGGGACCCGGGGCTCCACGCCCCTTTGGGGGGGGGTCCATGTATGGATATGGGTTTCCCTGGCAATGGGATGGGGTTGCGGGTCCTGGAGGGGTGTGGGACCCTCTTAACCCCACGCTGCCCACAGGGAAGGAGTACGCCAAAGCCGACAGCCGGTACATGACGTGAGTAGGGGCAGGGGCTGGGTGGGGACGGGGTCCGTGAGCACCGGCTCATCCTGCTCTGTCTGCTCCCTCCTTGCAGGAGCGATGACTTCACGGTTGCTATGGAGACGGTGACAGCCTGGGCCTGGGGACCCCTCAGCTTCCTCACCTTCCTCGCCCTCCTGCGCCGCCACCCGGCCCGCTACATCCTGCAGCTCGTCGTCTCCCTCGGTACGCCCGAGACCACCCCCTCCATGTCCCCAGAGCCACCTTCCTATCCCCAACGGCATCTCCCTCGCACGTGCAGGGCAGCTCTATGGGGACGTGCTGTACTTTGCCACGGAGGCGCTGGCAGGATGGAGCCACAGCGACCCCCGGCCCCTCTACTTCTGGGGTTACTTCGTGGGACTGAACGGGGTGTGGGTGCTGGTGCCCTGTGCCCTCCTGGCCGACTCCTGCCGCCACCTCGCTGCTGCCCAGCGCACCCTCGACCGGCCCCGCCACAAGAGCCACTGACCATGGGTGCCAAAGGGTCCCCTCTGCAGCACCTGGGTACCAGACCCCCCCCATGGGGCAGCACTGGGGGGGGGTCTTGGCATCCTCCAGGGGTGTCCTGAGGCTTCCATTGAGCCGCCCATGAGCTCAGGGATGTGGGGACAGACTCTGGGTCCCCCCGGGGGAGGTCACCCCATAGCTGGGTGCGAATAAAGGAGCTGAGATTGGAGCCCTGGGTCTGTGCTGGCGGGGCCGGGGCGTGGCCTGATGGGAGCGGCAGCTGATTGGGCGGAGCCAATGGAGGGGGTGCGTCCAAGACTTCGGCACCGACGCTCCTCAGCCAACGGGAAATCAGGGCGCCTGATGTGGCCAATGGCAGGGTTGGACGTGCTCGGACCAATCAGCGTTGGGAGCTTCACTCTAATCCCGCCCACCACTAGTGTGTGGAAGGCGGCAGCCAATGAGAGCCTGCTCCGCCCTCGAGTCCGGCCTTCCCCGCGCTGCCCAATCAGCGTCAGCCCCACCGGCGGCTCCGCCCAATCAACGCTCTGCCCTTCACTAACTGCCGGCTCCGCAGGGAGCCAACCGCCGCCCGTGCTCTCCCTTCAGCCACGCCTCTTATTCCACCGCCCAATCAGAGCCCGCTCCCGTTGACTCCCCCCCCTGCACCCTATCACCGCGCCCCCCCTCCCTTCCTCACCCCGCCCCCTCCGCTCCCCCACCCAATCCGAGAGCAGCCGCGCCGTCTCCATGGCAACGCCAGTCCCGCCCCTTCCCCCCCTTCCCGGTCTCCAATCGGGCGGGACTTCCTCTCCGCTTCCCAACCAATGAGAACGCGGTGGCGGCGGCTTCAGCCAATGGCAGCGCGGGCGGCGGGCGAGGCGGAAGCGCGGCGCGGGGGTCAGAGGGCGCCGCTGTTGATGTTGACACGGGCCCGGCAGCGCCCCGCGCCCCGACAGCTCCGCGCGCGCCGCCGCGGGGGGGCCCGGGCCCCCCCCGTCCCCGGTCCGGTGCCGCCGCCGCCGCCCCCCCCATGCGCGCGCCGCCATGACGATCCTCCCGAAGAAGAAGCCGGTTCCGGCGCCCGATGGCGACGCTGATTCGGGCCCGGACGCCGGTCCCGAGCGCGGCGCGGACGGAGGCCCCGAGCGCGGCCCCGGCGGCGTTGGCGAACCCGGAGGCCCCGGCGGGGTGGGAGGGCCGCGGCCCCGGGCCTCGCCGCCGCCGCCGCTGCGGGGCTGGGCCGGGCTTCCCGCCGCCGGTTCCCCCCCTCCCGCCGGCCCCGGAGGCCCCGTTGGAGGCGGCCCCGGCGCTGGGGACGGCCCCGCGGCGCTGCTCGGGTTGGACGCGGCTGCGCTGGGGCTGCCCGAGCCCCGCGGGCCCGGCGGAGGAGGAGGAGGAGGCGGCCCCGGGCACAGCAAGAGGCGGCGGCGTGGAGGGCCCGGCCCCAGCGCGGGGCCCGGTGGAGGAGGCCCCGGCTGCGGCGGCCCCGTGGGGTTGGCGCTGGGGTTGGGCCCAGGCGGCAGCCCCGGTCCCGACGAGGCAGGAGGCGGCTACAACAGCGAGGACGAGTACGAGGCCGGGAGGGTGGAGCTGGACCCGGCCACGGCTGAGCAGGTGCGGGGGGGACCGGGGGATGAGTGGGGCTCCCCTGGGTCCCTGTGCCCGCCCTCCTCCCCACGTGCCGTGGATCCCCGTCCTCACTCCGCACTGAAGGGCCCCCCGGGGGGGTCTGCGGCCCCCGGCACCGAGCCCGGCTGTGTCTCCAGCAGGAGCACCGGTTCGAAAAGGCGCTGCGGGAGAAGAAAGGCTTCATCATCAAGCGCATGAAGGAGGACGGAGCCTGCTTGTTCCGGGCCGTGGGTGAGCCCCGCGCTGCCCCCGTCCCCATCCGGTCCCTCTCTTCCTATTGCACCCCACTGTTGTGGGCACTGCCTGATGCTCCCCCCCTTTTTGTGCCCCCCGTCAGCCGACCAGGTCTATGGAGACCAGGACATGCACGAGGTGGTGCGCAAGCACTGCATGGACTATCTGGTGAGGGGCTCTTGGGTGTGTAAGGATACACTGGGGGGCAACAGGAAGGGATGGAGGGGTACTGGGAGGCACTGGGATGGCGCAGAGAGCACTGGGAGGCAGTTAGGCTGCTCTGCCCCTTCCTCCTTAGTGCTTCCCAATGTTCTTGATGACCCCAGGGTTCCTCCACTGTCCGCAGAGTAACTTCATGTTCCACACCACCCCCAGTGTCCCTTTGCCACCATGGGGCTGCCCCACATGTCCCTTGCTGTTCCTTGACCCCCCCCCCCACATGTCCCTCGTTTCGGGTAGATGAAGAACGCTGACTACTTCTCCAACTACGTGACGGAGGATTTCACCACCTACATCAATCGCAAGCGCAAGAGCACGTGCCATGGGAACCACATCGAGATGCAGGCCATGGCTGAGATGTACAACCGCCCCGTCGAGGTCTACCAGTACGGCACTGGTGCGTCCGCCCCACGGGGCGCTGGGGGCAGCGGGTGCTGGGGTCCGTGAGGTGTTGGGAAGGTGCTTCTGTGCTTCTCCGGGGTGGCGTCCTGGGGGTCCCGAGGTGCTTTAGGAATATATGGGGTGCCCCCAGACTGAAGGGGCTGAGGGGCTTCCTGGAGCGTCTCTGTGGTTCTCATGGTGCGGTGTTCGGGGGGCTTCTGGGGTCATAGGGAGATGTGGGGGTCCTGTGGGGCCCCAATGGGGCTTCTGTGGGGTCCCCAGGGTGCTGCTAGAGGGATCTCAGGCGGTTGGGGGTGGCCCTATGGGTCCCTGCTGCTAGGGAGTGGGTCCCACAAGCCAAGGGGTACCCACGGGTGCTGCTGTGGGGGTCTGTCCCCCTGTGCGGCTGAGGGGTGGGTGTGCTGATGGGGTACCCCACAGAGCCCATCAACACCTTCCACGGGATTCAGCACAACGAGGACGAGCCCATCCGGGTCAGTTACCACCGCAATATCCACTACAACTCCGTCGTCAACCCCAACAAGGCCACCATCGGCGTGGGGCTGGGGCTGCCCTCCTTCAAACCAGGGGTCAGTGGGGCCGGGGGGGTGGGGGCGGCTGGGATCCCAGTGCCATATGGGGGGGGGGTGCTTCCTTCAAGTCAGGGATCACCCAGGCCCTGGTGCTGGCTGGGTCCTGGGCCCCCCCCCCCACTCCATGTGTGCGTAGGGCCAGAGAGGAACCCACCTTATTGGGGGGGGGGGGGGGAATGGGCGTGGTCTAAACGTGGGGGCGTGGCCAGACAGGGCCACACCCCTTGCACCTGGATGGTGGGTGTGACCTGATGTGGGTGTGTCTGATGGAGACCCCGCCCCCTTATTCAAAGAGGGTGTGGCTTGGTGTGAGCATGCCCCTGCTGATTGGCTGCAGGGGCGGGGGTGTGGCCTATGGAAAGCAGGCATGTCCTAAGGACGGGGGTGGTCTGTGGAAATGGGGTGTGGCTTATGGAAGGGGGCGTGGTATATGGAAGGAGGCATAGCCTATGGAAGGGACTTTGACTACGGAGATGGGAGTGGCCTATGGAAGGGGCGGTGTCTATGGAAGGGGGCGTGTCCCAGCGTGGCCCCGCCCACAGCTGGCAGAGCAGTCGCTCATGAAGAGCGCCATCAAGACCTCGGAGGAGTCGTGGATCGAGCAGCAGATGCTGGAGGACAAGAAGCGGGCGACGGACTGGGAGGCCACCAACGAGGCCATCGAGGAGCAAGTGGCCCGCGAGTCCTACCTACAGTGGCTGCGCGACCAGGAGAAGCAGGCGCGGCAGGTGGGTGCCCCCCCCCGTGCATCCCCATGCTTCCCTGTCACTGCGTGGAGGGGTTCCATGGCTCCCCGTGTCCCCACAGCCTCGCAAGGCCAGTGCCACGTGCAGCTCGGCCACGGCAGCGGCCGCCAGCGGCCTGGAGGAGTGGAGTGGGCGCTCGCCTCGGCCCCGCAGCGCGGCCCCATCGCCTGAGCACCCCGGTCTGCACCCCGAGGCTCCCGGCCCCAAGCCCCCCTCACCCAGCGCACCTCCCGCTGGCAAACCCCCGTCACCCTGTGCCCCAGGTGGGTCTCAAAATGGGTGCTGTAGGGTGCTGTGGGGCTTAATCTGGGTGCTATGGGGTCCTGGGGAACTCAAATCCAGTGCTATAGACCCCAGACTGGGTGCTGTGGGGTTCTGGTGACCCCAGACTGGGTGCTATGGGGTCCTGGGGAGCTCAAACTGGGTGCTATGGGGTCCTGGGGAACTCAAATTGGGTGCTATGGACCCCAAACTGGGTGCTATGGAGTTTTGGCAACCTTAAACTGGGTGTTATGGGGTCATGGGGAGCTCAAACTGGTTGCTAAGAGGTGCTAGGGAGCCCAGACCGGGTTCTGTGGGGTGCTGGTGGTCTCAAACTGGGTGCTAGAATATGCTGGGGGGCTCAAATTTGGTGCTAAGCTGTGCTGGGCAGCCTAAACAGGGCATTGGGAGTCTCAAACTGGGACGCCACCCTGGGGTGCTGGGGCTCTATGGGTTGCGTGGGGTCCTGGGGCTGCTGTCTGACCCTTTCCCCCCCCCGCTCCAGGAACCAGCAGCCAGCTGGGGGCGGGGGGGGGCCGGGCCACCCCCCCGCTGGTGTCCCTGTATCCCGCGCTGGAATGCCGCGCCATCATGCAGCAGATGTCCCCCACTGCCTTCGGTGAGCTGGGGGGGCCCAAATTGGAGGAGAAGATGCAGTTAGGGGGCTGTATAGGTTCTTACTGGGAGGTGCTTTAAGCTTAGGGGGGTCCAGAGATGTCGTTGTTGGAGTACATCTCAGGAGGGGCTATGGTTTGGGGGGGTCAAGGTGTGGTTTTGGGGGTTTAACCATGGATTTGGGAGGGAGAAGCTCTCTTTAGAGAGGGATTCATCCACATTTCCTGTGTTTTGGAGAGGGAGAAGATGCCCCAGAGCCTCAGTTTTCACTTTGGGGGTACCAAGCTCTGCTCCCCCCCATTAGCGCTTTGGGGATGATGCACAGCGGGGGGGGTCATATTGTGTGTGTGTCACCCATGGTAACCTATGCATTATCCCCCCCTAGGCCTCAATGACTGGGAGGACGATGAGATCCTGGCGTCGGTGCTGGCTGTCTCCCAGCAGGAGTACCTGGAGACCATGAAGACTTCCCGCCACAGAGACCCCCCCACCGACAAGAGTTGATATTGAACCCCCGGACTGCGCCCCCAACCCCCCGGCCCCCCCCCAAGGGACCTCTAGGTGGGGGGGAGGCGTTTTACTATGGGGGGGGTGTCACACAGACAACAACCTCCCCCCTTTCCACCAGGGGAGGGGTACACAGCGCTGGACGCCGCGGGATGAGCCTTGGCTCTGCTGAAGTGGGGGGGACAGAAGCTGTCCCCCCCCCATATTACAGCTGGAAGGAAGGGGAGGTGGAATGGGATGGGGGGAGCCCCATTGGTTTAGGGTCTCCCCTTTCTCTCCCAGTGGGGTTTTGCTGTCGGGGGGTGGGGGTCCCCCATCTCTGCCCCCTCCCTGCCCCCCTCCCAGAGCATCCCGTGCTCCCCCCCAACCCCCGGGGATGGGGGAGGCTGTGGCTATCGGGGTGCTGCCCCCCCCATTGCACCCTGTTATTAAACTGATGCCCAGCAGCGCCCCCTGCCCTGTCTCTGCCTCTTCCCCAGCGGGGGGGGGGGGGGGGGGGGGGCAGATGCTTGGGGGGGGTTGATGCTGTCTGCTTCCAGCCCCTACGGGGGGGGTCTTTCCATAGGGGGCGATGCCCTTTGACCCCGGGGGTGTTTTGGGGCGCCCCCCCTTCCTTTTGCCTTGGGGTACCCCTCCATTGGGTGTTTACCGCGCTGTTGCCATGGTTGCACGTCGCGCACTGATTATGTGCGGGCCGCGGGAGCCAATCGGGGGGAATCGAGAAGGCAGAAACGTCACTTCCGGAGCGCCACGGCGAAGGGCGGTCGAGTCCCGCCGCGGCTCCAGTCCGCGCTCGCCCCGGGCTCGGCGGCCCCGGGTCGGGGACAGCGGGGCCGGGAGGCAGCGAACGGGCACCGGAGGCCGCTGCGGGGCGGCGACAGAGCCCGTGCAGCGCCGGGTTCCGGGTCAGGTGGAGAAGGGAAACTCCGGAGGATGGAGCCAGGAGGAGGCTGCTCCCTCCCAAGGGATGGGACCGGAGGAAACGGCCCCAGGCTGCGCCGCGCGGGTTGGATGGGGATGGGGAAGGATTCATCCACTGGGACAGGCGGCCCGGGGAACGGGGGAGTTCCCGGCCCCTCGCAGCCGAGGCGCTCAGTGCCGAGAGTCAGCGCTGGGGACGCGTGGATTTGATGCCCTTAAAAGTGATTTCCAGCCCCACTGATCCAATTGATCCCCATTGAGCCGCTGGGAATAACGCGGTGCGGGCGCCAGGACCTGCGCGGCTGCGTCTCCATGGCGATGGGTGGGCGGAGAAAGGGGCGTGGCCTAGGGCCCGGGGGTTGTTTCCTATTGGTCAGTGGGCGGGGCCATCGTTCTCTGGGCGCGGGACGGGGCGGGGGCCGATGCACGCGCAGAGAGGGCGGGAGCGGCATGGAGCTGCGCCGGGGGGCGGCGGCGGGCGCGAGGACCGGTGGGGGGGGAACGGGGGGGTTCCCGGGGAAGGGGGTCATGAGGGAGGGCTTGGGGGCGGTCCTGGGGTTATGGGGGGGGTCGGGTCTGAGGGAGGGGTCCTGAGGGAAAAGTGAAGTCTTGGGACGGGGGGGTCATGAGGAACAACGGGGGCCGGGGGGGGTCATGGGGGGTGCAGAGGCTTGTGGTGTTATTGGGGGGGGAAGGGGGGTTCTGGCAGCCGGGGGGGCGCATTTGGGGGGGTCTAATGGGAGAACGTGGGTCCTGGGGCCGGGGGGGGAACACGGGGTCATTGTGGGGCTCTTGGGGGGGTGCTGATGGTGCCCCCCCCCTATCCAGAGAAGAGGAAAAAGAAGTGCAAAAAGGACAAGAAGCAGAAACCAGTACCAAGGTGAGGGAGGGTGCGGGGGGGATCAGTGGGTCCCAACCCCCCCCCACAGCCCCCTGTGACCCTCAGGGACAATCAGCTATTGGGAGGGTGTCTCTGTGTCCGGGGGGGGGACGGGACACACCAAAGGGCCATTGTGGGGGGGTGGGGGCACGTTCCGGGGCCACCCCTCCCCCCCACCGGGGTTATTTTTAACCCCACGGGGCCCTGAGGTCAGTGCTATTTTGGGGGGGTGATGTCCCAGGATGCCTCATTCCCCCCCCCCCCCCGGCTGCAGCATGAGCCCTCCCCCCATTCCCGCTGTGGAATCACCCTGTGCACCCCCTCCAGTATGGGGGAGACCACTGAGGGGACCCCGGGGGGGGGGGGTACAGGGAGCTGGAGTTTGGGTTCCTATTGTGCTTCCCCCCCTTCCAGGACTCCGACCCCCCCTGAGGACATATCACCAGAGCCCTCCCACCCCCTGCCCCTGCTCTCCGAGGGGCTGTTGGGCTCAGATGAAGGGGAGCAGGAGGACCCCCGTGATTACTGCAAAGGTGGGGGTGCCCTATGCACGGGGGGGGTGCTTTGGGGGGTGGCATCACCCAAGGTGTTAAACCCCCCCCGTACCCCCCTATAGGTGGGTATTACCCCTGTGCGCATCGGGGACCTCTTCAATGGGCGCTACCACGTGGTGCGGAAGTTGGGGTGGGGGCACTTCTCCACCGTGTGGCTCTGCTGGGACGTCCGGTGAGTGTCCAAAGGGGGGGACCCCCAAAAGGGAGGGGGGATGTTGGGGGGGGTCCCCTCAATCCATCTGTGTCCCCCCCTCCATAGGCGCAAGCGGTTCGTGGCACTGAAGGTGGTGAAGAGCGCGCCGCAGTACACTGAGACGGCGCTGGATGAGATCAAGCTGCTCAAGTGTGTGAGTGAGGCCGGGACCCCCGAATGGGACCCTCAAACTCCCCCCCCCGGGTCCATCCACCTCCCCCATTGCTCCCCCAGGTCCGTGACTCGGACCCCAGCGACCCGAAGCGGGAGAACATTGTGCAGCTCATCGACGACTTCAAGATCTCAGGGGTCAACGGTGTCCGTATCCTGCTGGGAGCGGGGGGTTAAGTGAGGGACAGCCACAGTGTTCACCCCATGGGGAGATCTCGGGTGACCACACGTTCCTTGACATGCCCCCCGAAGACGTGTGCATGGTGCTGGAGGTGCTGGGCCACCAACTCCTGCGCTGGATCATCAAATCCTAACTACCAGGGGCTGCCCCTGCCCTGCGTCAAGAGCATCGTGCGGCAGGTGAGGGTGGCACATCACCCCTTACCCCCTCTATATCCTCCCCCAAACCCCCTTTACATCCCCCACATCCCCAGACCCATGTGGGGACCCAAACACCCCCCAAGACCCCGTGGGGACCCCCCCTGTGTTGGGGCACAGGTGCTGGAGGGCTTGGACTATCTCCACACCAAGTGCAACATCATCCACACCGACATCAAGCCCGAGAACGTGCTGCTGCAGGTGGGGGAGCCTTTCGTGAGGCAGCTGGCGGCCGAGGCGGCACGGTGGGCCCGGGGAGCGGGTCCCCCCCAAAGCGCAGGTACCCCCAAACCCCCCCCGTGCAATGGGCTGGCCCGGGGGGGGACCCCTCTGACCTTGACACACCCCCCCTCCCTTTCTGCAGTGAGCTCCGCGCCGCAGGATGGACCTGTGAGTGTCATATGTGTGTGCGCCCCGCTCACCCCTCACACGGCTCCTTGCACACGCGTGTGCTCTGCACGCCCCTCACACGGCTCCTTGCACACGCGTGTGCTCTGCACGCCCCTCACACGGCTCCTTGCACACGCGTGTGCCCCGCGCACCCCGTACACGGCTCCTTGCACACGCGTGTGCCCCGCGCACCCCGTACACGGCTCCTTGCACACGCGTGTGCCCCGCGCACCCCTGACTTCTCCCCCATCCCGCCCCAGGAGCGCCTCTCCAGGGCTCAGCGACGCCGGCGGCGGCGGCAGCGGCGGAGGCAGAGCCAGCGCCTGGCCCAGTGCCTGCGGGACCTGGAGCGGCTGCGGGAGCCCGGAGCGTCGCCAGGGGGCGCCGGTGAGACGGGTCCGTGCAGGGCCGCCCGGGGGGGGGGTTTGGGGCCCGAGGGGGGCGGTGTTGGGGGGCAGAGCCCCATAGAATGGTTTGGGCCTCCCTGGGGAGGGAGCTTTGCGTCTCTGGGGGCGGTTTGAGGGGTTCCCTGAGGGGCCGGGGGTGCCGCCGGGGTTTGCTCCATGAGGCTGTTATTGGGGGGGGGCCATCGGGACCTTTCATTCCCTGTTAGATTTGGGGGGGATCTCAGGGGTCTCTCTCCCACCAACTCCCACAGAAGCCACAGCCCCGGACCACGAGGAGGGGGGGGGCAGCCCCCCCAGCGGCGCCTCCTCTTCAGGGGTGCACACACTCCCAGCCGGCGGCTCCAGCGACGGCCTCTCAGGGGGCTCCTGCACCTCGGGGGGGCTCCTGGCCCGGCGGCCCCCCAGCCCCAGCTCCACCTCCGACTCCCTCCTCACCCCCACATCCAGCTCCCTCATCTCAGGGGGCTCAGGGGGGCCCCCCGCACCCCTTGGTGAGTAGAGTGGGTTGGGGGAGTGGGAATGCGGGGGGCAAGTGGGAGTGCTGAGGGGTAAATGGGGGGGAAGGTGTGGAATTGGGGGGGGGAATGTTGGGTCTTGGGAGGCATCAGTGGGGTTCGAGGGGCTCTTGAGGTGCCCCCGCTGATATCTCTGCTGCAACCCCACAGGTGGGGGGCTCCTGGGGGGGCAGGAGAACCCCCTAGACCCCCGCTGCGCCCCCCGGCTGCGCGTCAAGATTGCTGACCTGGGCAACGGCTGTTGGGTGGTGAGGGGGCAGTTGGGGGGCGGGGGGCAGTTAGGGGCACCTTGGGAAGAGCTGGGGGGCAGGGGGTGCCCCTATGGTTAAGGGGTGACCTGCGGCCCTCTCCAGCACCACCACTTCACCGAGGACATCCAGACGCGGCAGTACCGGGCGCTGGAGGTGCTGCTGGGCGCGGGCTACGGCCCCCCCGCTGACATCTGGAGCACCGCCTGCATGGTGAGGAGCCTGCCCTATGGCCTGCCCCATGGCCCGCCCCATAGCCCACACCCTTCACATCCCCGCTTTGTTCCCCCAGGCCTTCGAGCTGGCCACGGGCGATTACCTGTTCGAGCCCCATTCAGGGGAGGACTACAGCAGGGACGAGGGTAGGTGGGGCCTGGGCAGAGGGCGGGGCTTTGGGTGGTGTGGCTGAATGTAGGGGCGGAGCCGAGGGGGTTCCTGACGTGCTCTGCCTCCCCCTCTCCCCACCAGACCACATTGCCCATGTGATCGAGCTGCTGGGGGAGATCCCGCGTCACGTGGCGCTGGGGGGGCGCTTCTCCCGCGAGTTCTTCAACCGGCGCGGTGAGGGGGGGGGGCAGCGGAGGGAGGGTAAGGAGGGTGGGAGAGGATAAAGAGGGAGGGGGTAAAGAGGGTGGGGGGGACTAAGCAGGAAGGGGCTCTTGGGGGGGGGCTCAGAAGGGAGAACAGAGCTTGGGGTGGGGGTAAAGTGTGGGGGAGGAGCTAAAGGGGGGGGACCGAGTTAGGGGCGGGGCCTTGAGGGCGGCCGGGGAAGGGCTCTGCGAGAATCCGAACCCACGGGGACGTGGCGAAGGGAACGGGGGGGGGGGGGGGGGGGAGTGCGGTCCTGCTGTTCCCTGACACTCCGCCCCCCCCCCAGGGGAGCTGCGGCACATCCGGCACCTGCGGCCCTGGGGGCTGCGGGCGGTGCTGCAGGAGAAGTACGAATGGTCGCGGGGGGCGGCCGCCGCCTTCGCCCGCTTCCTGCGGCCCATGCTGGCCTTCGAGCCGGCGCGGAGAGCCACGGCCGCGCAGTGCCTGCGCCACCCCTGGCTCCGCCCCTAGCCCCGCCCACCGCCCCGCCCGCAGCCAATAAACGGGAGGCAGCTCCGGGGGGGGGTTTATTGGGGGGGCGTGGTCTCGCGGTGGGGGCGTGGTCCCGCTCAGCCAATCAGGGCAGGTGGCTGATGATGCTCTGGACGGCGCCCGAGGTCGTGCCCTGGCCTCCGATGTCGGGAGTGTGCGTCTGGGGGCGGAGCCAGGCGGTGGGCGGGGCTTGAGGGTGGCGCCGCACCAATGGGAGGGCGGGGATTGGGGGGGCGGGGCTTACCCGTGGATCGTCCAATGAGGCGAGCACGGCCTGGCGGATGGTGGTGGCGTAGCTGTGCAGCCTGGGGGGGAGGGGGGGGAGGAAGGCCACGCCCACGTCAGGAGCCACGCCCCCCGTCACACCCTCATTGCCCACGCCCCCTCCCCAAGCCCCGCCCACCTGAGGTGGTCCAGCATCATGCAGGCAGCCAGCAGCGCCGCCGTGGGGTTGGCGATGTTGCGATTTGCGATGCTCTTCCCCGTGTTCCGCGTCGCCTGCGGGCAATGGGATAATGGGGTTGGAGGGGGATACCCCCACAGGCCCCCCCGTTCCCCCCATCCATGTCCCATCAGGGCCTCTCCCCTGTGCCCCCTCATGACCCACAGTCTCGAAGACAGCGTAGTCATGGCCGTAGTTGGCACCAGGGACGAGGCCGGGGCCTCCCACCAGCCCTGCGCAGACGTTATTGACGATGTTCCCAGTAGAGGTTGGGCATCACCATCACGTCGAACTGCTGTGGGCGCGACACCAGCTGGGGGGGGGCAGAGCAGTCAGCACCTGGGGGGGGCACTGCGGGTAGCACAGGGGGCACTGGGAGCAGAGCCCTACCTGCATGGTGGTGTTGTCCACGATCATGCTCTGGAAGCTGATCTCCGGGTATTCTGCTGCCACCTCCTTGCAGCACTGCAGGAAGAGCCCGTCCCCCAGCTTCCTATGGATGGGATGGGTTCAATGGGCTCCAGAGCCCCCCTCCCCGCCAAACCTTCCCCCCCAGCCCCACACATGTACATGATGTTGGCCTTGTGCACGGCGGTGACGGAGCGGCGCTTGGCAGCGCGGGCCAGGCCAAAGGCGTAGTGAGCGATGCGGCGCGACCGCCCGGCCGTGATGATCTTGAGGCTCTCCACTACCCCGGCCACGCTCTGCAGTGGAGGGGGGGCGTCAGGACAGGGCACGGGGCTTCAGGGGGGAGCCTGAGCCTAAGGGGGGTGAGGGGAGCTTGGCTGCAGATGGGCATAGTCAGAGCAATGGGGATGTGGCCATGGCAGTGCCCCCATGGGGCGGAGGCACCTCGTGCTCCAGGCTGCTGTACTCGCCCTCGGTGTTCTCCCGCACGATGAGGATGTCGATGTCCCGGTGCCGCGTCTCCACCCCGGGCAGGCTCTGGCAGTGGATCACGTTGGCGTAAAGGTCCAGGCTGGTCCTGCCCCACCACAACACCCAGGTCAGGCTCCGTGGTCCCCCCCCACCCTACTGATCACCCACCCCCTGCATCCCTCAGCTCTCACCGGATGAGGTTGTTCCGGGACTTGTGGCTGGGGGGGAGGTTGTGGTTGGTCTCAATGTTCCCTGGGGAGGGGATGGAGATGGGCGTCAGGGGCTCCCCAGCGGTGCTGGGGGGGCTCCCCAGCCCGACACTCACCCTTGATGGCAACGCCGTTGCGGCGGATGGCCATGATGGCGTTGTGAACGTCGGCCTCAGGCGCCTCCTGCGCCCACACGCACCTCCTCGAAGTCCACGGGCACACAGGCGTGCCTGCGGGCAGTGGTGGCCATGACACCCATCCATGACATCCATTTCCTCCATTGAGGGGGGACGGGAAAGGCGGAGGCACCCACCTGAAGACCTCCTTGACATGAAGCATCAGTTCAGGGCCGATGCCATCGCCCGGGATCAGCGTCACCGTGTGGCGGCCGCCATACTTGGCAGGGGGCGGCTGTGGGGACACCGGGGGCTAAGGACCCGGATGTCCCGGTCCCCCGGACCCCCTTCTCTTTACCCCCCCATCTCCCCCCACTCCCCTGCCTGGAGAACCACCCCACATGCAGACCCATGCATGCATGCACACCCCCCCCCCATGCTTTTGGGGTCACCCCCGCCCTGCTCTGCCCATACTCACGATGCTGGGCTGCTGCAGGCGCAGGCGGCCGTGGCGCGCGGGGAGAAACAGGGGCAGTTAAATCACGGTGCCGGCACACGGGGAGGGGGTGAGGGGGGAACGGAGCCCCCCCCGGAACACACACACAGCAAGAACAACGTGCGCCCCCCCCCAAGCGGGCCCCGAGCACCTCAGCAGGAGCCCTCTCAGTGACACCCCCCAGCCCAAAACAGGGGCTCACAGCTCCTTGGGGTGCCCCAGAGAGGCCAAAGGGGGACCCCCAAACCCACCCCATCCCCAGGAGGGAATAGGGTGGGGTTGGAGGGGCCCCCCCCCGTCCCAGGACAAGGGGGCACCCCATGGTCTCCATGACATCCCCAAGTGTTAGAGGGCCAGGGGGGGCTCTCGCCCCCCCCAGAGGAGGCACTTACAGGTGGGAGATGGCGCCGCTCAGCATCATGGGAAATCCAAGCCTGGGGGGGACAGAAAGGTCACAACCGGGAGCCTGCGCCCCCCCCGAGATCAGGGACCCCCCCGGTTCACGCATATGGCCCAACCTCCCGTAGCAACACCAACCAATCAGAGCGAGAGCCGCTGCCCCTCCCCGCCCATTCACTGAGCGCACAGCCAATCAGCATTCAGGAGCCCAGAAGGCTCCACCGCGCCAGCCAATCAGAGCCCGATCCGCTTGACAGTTACGCCCGCCAATCCGCGCGGCTGCGTCCAATCAGATCGCCGTATTCCGCCCACACATCTCCATCCGCAATCCTGCCAATCAGGAAACAGCATCCGCTTCACCGCCCCCCCGCCAAGGCCGGGCCCCCCCCGCCGTGCCCCCCCCCGGGGCTCCCCTCGCTCTCACCGGGCGCGGCCACCGCGGGACCGGGACCCGGAGCCGCCGCGCTGCCCGCAGCGCCGCCGCCATCGCTGGTAGCGCCTCGCCGCTCTCGCGAGATCTCGGCACCGACAAGGGACGGGGATGGCGGCGGCGCGAAATGTCGCGAGACTTGCCGCCCGCCCGCGCGCCGCCGGCAGCGCCACACAAGTCGCGGCCGCCATTTCGTGCCGGCGGCCCAGGGGCTTGGGGCAGTTCCGTGGCTCCGCTGTGAGCCCGTTCAGCGCTGAAAAACGGCTGAAAACGCCCAAGAGGGGCGAAGCCCGAGGCCGGCGGCTGTTGCCATGGGAACGCGCAACGGTGCCTTTTTCTGCGCATGCGCCAGGGCGCGGCCTTCCCGCGCCACATAAGTCGCAGCCGCCATTTTAGTCGGTGAGCGGCGCTGTCGCGCATGCGCCAAGCTCGGCCCTGCCCCTCCGCGGCACTCGGGCCACGTCGCTCGCGGGGTGGTCACCCGCGAATCACAAAGCTCGCTCGCCATTGGCTGCAGGGCCCGCGGCGCCCCGCCTCCCCGCCGCTGATTGGGTGGGCGGTGGCGGCGGGCGGCGCTGATTGGTCCGCGGCTCAACCGTGAGGGCGGCATGGCGGTGCTGGTGGTGCTGCTGTTGGCGCTCGGCTCCGCGGGTACGGGGGAAGGTCCGGGGGTAACGGGAGCCATGGCGGGGGGGTCTCTGTACAATGGGAGCCTATGGAGGGGGTGCCGGGGGGCTCGGTGCCTGCGCTCAGCCCGGTTCTCCCCGCCGCAGCGGAGCCGTGCCCGGAGCCCACCATTGTGCCCTCGTACTACACCACCTCGGACGCCGTCATCTCCTCCGAGAGCGTCTTCGTGGTGGAGATCTCTTTGGTCTGCAAGAACGGCGCGCAGGTGAGGCCCCCCCCCCCCCCCCCGGTGGGTGCCTATGGAGGGGCTCCCAGTTCGCCCCCGCCTCACACCGGGCCCGTTCCCCTCCGCAGAACGTGGCTCTCTACGCCGATGTCAACGGGAAGCAGTTTCCCGTCACCCGCGGGCAGGATGTGGGGCGCTACCAGGTGAATCCGGGGTCCCCATCGGGGGTGAGGGGGGGGTCTGTGGGCTCAGCGCTCACTGTACTCCCCCTCCCATAGGTGTCATGGAGCCTGGAGCACCGCAGCGCCCAATCGGGCACCTACGAGGTGAAGTTCTTTGATGAGGAGTCCTACAGCGCCCTGCGGAAGGTGGGGACCCCCCCCGGCCGCCCCCATGGAGCTGGGGGAGTGATGGGTGCACCCAACCCGGCTTTGAACCCTCTTCCCCCACTTAGGCTCAGCGCAACAACGAGGATGTGTCCCGGGTCCAGCCCCTCTTCACTGTCAATGTGGACCATAGGGTGAATGGGGGGGTTCCTGTGGGGCTGGGGGGGTGTCCTTGTGGATCTGGGGGAGTCCATGGGTGTTTGGGCTGAAACTGGGGTGATTTGGATGCGTTAGAGGGGGCTTGGGTGACCTGTGGGTGTTGATGGGGGGGCCCCAGGATTTTAAAGGGGGGGATGTTTTGGGGTGTCCCAGGGTGGGATTCTGGGGAGGATTTTGAGGACGTGGTTTAAGGTGGTGGGGGGGCAGCAATGACACACACACCCCCTGATATTTCTATAGGGCGCATGGAATGGTCCCTGGGTGTCAACGGAGGTGGTGGCGGCCACCATCGGTCTCCTGGTTTATTACCTGGCCTTCAGCACCAAGAGCAGCATCCAGGCATAGCCCTTCCCTCAGTCCTCCCCGGGGGGTCCCACACGTTCTGGTGAGAATGAGGTGTCGCTAACATGGACCCCCCCAAAATGGGGCACCCTTCAATAGGGGGACGGGGCTGAACATTGGGGTGAGGCTGGGTCTGAATACTGGGGGGGGGGGGGGAACCCACCGAGGTGGGGGTGTCCTCAGCATCAGAGAGCTCCTATAGAGAAGGGGGAGATGTTGCTGTTCCCCCCCAAATGGGGGTGTCTCGGGGTTTCCCCCTGTGCTGCTGCTTCTTGGCTTTGCATTGGGGTTTAAGCAGAGAAGGAGAAGGCGAGGTCCTGGAGCTGAGGAGCAGCCCCTGAGCGAGCGGCCCAGGCACAGGACCCAGGGCGGCCGCGCTGGATGGAGCCAACCTCAGTTGGATGGGGAGGGCTTAGAGCCATGCATGGGGTGAAGTCTCCGTCACTGATCGGTTTGCTCACAGCCTACCCCCCCTGCGCAGCACAGGAGGGGGAAGGCTGCAGCAGCCGTCGCCGCTGGGCTTCGGCTTCCTCAGCATCCCGTGGCCGTAGGACCGGCGCTGGAAGCGAAGCTGTGCTCCCCGGTTCCCTGCTCACAGCCCCAGGATTCCTGCCTTGGGGGGGGCCCAATGGTGGGGGGGGTCCCACTGCTGCACCCCAATAAAGGCCTCCCTACACCGCCTCCTCCTTGTGTCTGTGATGGGGTCTGTGCCGCCCCCCCCGCCGGCACCTGCTGTTTGATGACATCACACCCAGCTCTAGACAGAGGTGATGTCATCAGTGATGTAGTGTCTGACCTCACGGGGGGGGGGGGTCCATATGGAAGGGTCTCCCCATTGCACCCCAATGTCCCCACAGCGGGGGGGTGGGTTCCCATCATTCCCTGGGTGTCATTGCCGGGAACGGGAGGGGGGGGGGGGCCCTCCCTTCACGTGGGGCACCCAAGGGTGCGCCTCCCCCACCCCCGGCCATGGGGCGGGCTCAGGGTGTGGCCAAGGGGGCGGGGCCAGGCGGGGGGCGGGGCCTGCGGGTGGATTATGTCAGCCCCGCGGCAGCCGCAGCCCCGAGCTGGGAGCGGAGCGAGCAGGTACAGGGGGGGGAGCCAGGCGGCAACGGGAACAGCGACCGGGGGCTGGCGGGGCGGGGGCGCGGCTGCGGGAAGAGCCGAGGGGCCGGGGCTGAGGTAAGGGCGGATCTGTAGGTGCTCCGTAGGGCTGGGCTGAGGTAAATGTGGGTCTATTGGTGCTCCGTAGGGCTGGGCTGAGATAAATGTGGGTCTATTGGTGCTCCGTAGGGCTGGGCTGAGGTAAATGTGGGTCTATTGGTGCTCCGCAGGGCTGGGCTGAGGTAAATGTGGGTCTATTGGTGCTCCGTAGGGCTGGGCTGAGATAAATGTGGGTCTATTGGTGCTCCGTAGGGCCGGGGTGAGGTAAATGTGGGTCTATTGGGTGTATATGGAGCCGGTGCTGAGGGAAGGGTGGATCTATACGGTCTGTGTGGGGTTGGGCTGAGGTAAATGTGGGTCTATTGGTGCTCCGTAGGGCTGGGCTGAGGTAAATGTGGGTCTATTGGTGCTCTGTAGGGCCGGGCTGAGGTAAATGTGGGTCTATTGGGTGTATATGGAGCCGGTGCTGAGGGAAGGGTGGATCTATACGGTCTGTGTGGGGTTGGGCTGAGGTAAATGTGGGTCTATTGGTGCTCCGTAGGGCTGGGCTGAGGTAAATGTGGGTCTATTGGTGCTCTGTAGGGCCGGGCTGAGGTAAATGTGGGTCTATTGGGTGTATATGGAGCCGGTGCTGAGGGAAGGGTGGATCTATACGGTCTGTATGGGGTTGGCCTGAGGTAAATGTGTTTCTATTGAGTATTTATGGAGCTGGGCTGAGGTAAATGTGTGTCTATTGGGTGGCTATGGGGCTGGGCTGAGGTGAATGTGATCGATAGTGTCTTCATGTGACTGGGATTGAAACAAATATGGACCTACAGAGTGTCTGTGAGGTCAGAACTGAGGCAAAAGCGGTTCTATAGGAATTCTATAGGGCCAGATGGAAATAAAGGTGGCTCTATAGGGTGTCTGTGGGCCTGGGATGGGGTACGGGTGGCTCTCTCAGGTGTCTATGGCACTGGGCTGGGATACAGGTGGCTCTACAGGGTAGCTGTGGGCCTGGGTTGGGATATGGGCGGGTCTATAGGGTGTTTATAGGGCTGGGCTGAGGCAATGGGTTGTGCATGGGCCATGGGGTCCCTATGGGGCTGGACAGGGGCTCTGTGGGATCTCTGTGGGGTCGCTGTGGGGCTGAACTGGGGGCTCTGTGGGATCTCTATGGAGTGCCTATGGGGCTGTGGGGGCTCTATAGGGTCTCTGTGCCTTGTCTCTAGGGCTGGGTGCGCTCTATAGGGTCTGTGTACCGTCTCTATGGGGCTGGGTGGGTGCTGTGGGGTCTCTATGGGGCTGGGAGAGGCTCTATAGGGTCCCGGCCCGCGTCCAACAGATGGGTGGGGCCGGGGGGGGGGAGGAAAACACACTCGATGGAACCGCCCCTGTCCCGTGCTCCCCCCCCCGGGCGGTGTCTGGACACCGATGGGGGGGTTGGGGGTATCCGATTCTCCCCCCCGGTGATTTCCCTACAGGTGCCGCCGCCCTTCCCCCCACCTGCAGCTCCCGGGGCTGGGGGGGGAGGGGAAGAGGGGGGCACCGCTCCCACCCCCCCCCCAAGGAATTCGGGGTCAACAACGGCGCCTTGTTCCCGCTGGGGCCGCCCCCCCCGCCCCCGTTTCCGCCCAGGGGGGGTGCTGGGAAGAGCCGGGCGGGGCGGCGCTGTCCGCGGTGCTGAGGAGAGGGGGGGGGACCAAAGGGGGGGTGGGCTCGGGGGGGGGTCGTGCGGGTCCCGAGCCAAGGTGACAGGTTCCTCATCAGCCGTTGTCATGGCAACGGGCGCATCCGGGGGGGGGGAGGGGGAGGGGAGGCGGTGGCAGCTACACAATGGAGATGGGGGGGTGGGCTCCTGGTGTTGCCCCCCCATACACAAACACACACCCCCCCCCGTGTGTTCTGTCCTTCCCCCCCCAGGCTGCCGCCCGCCCCGGCCATGGCGCTGACCTGGGGCTTCAGCCTCCTCCTGCTGCTGCTGCCGGCGCTGGGGGGGCCCGGAGCCGCCATCACCATTCCCAAGGACTGTGAGTGGGGCGGGGGGGCTGGCACGAGGACCCCCCCCTCCTTGCACGAAGAACCCTCTTTGCGCGCTCACCCCTTGGCATAAGGACCCCTTGCACGAGTGATGCCCGCGCCTTTGCACGAGGACCCCTCCTCGCACACTTGCCCCCTTGTTGAGCACAAGGACTCCTCGCCCGCTTGACCCCCTGCACGAGGACCCCCCCTGCACGAGGACTCCCCCTGCACGAGGGCTGCCTGCACCTTTGCACGAGGACCCTTGCTTCGCAAACTCTTTGCCCCCCACCCCCATCTCAGCTGCTCACAAGGGCTCACAAGGGCCCTGCACGCCTGGAGGGGGGGGGGTGCCCCCCCCCCCTCACTGCTGTGTTTCTTCCCCCCCCTCTGCCCCTCCGGATGGTGCAGACGGGCAGCACGAGAGTGAGTCTGGTGGGGGGGGTCTGGAGTCACTGGGTGGAGGGGTGGGGGGAGAGTCCCTGAGGTCCCCGTGGGGTCCTTGGCTGTGCTGTGGGAGGGACCCCATGGGGTGTCCCCACCCCACTGACATTCCCCCCCCCGCAGTCCTGCAGCCCCCCGAGCTGACAGAGCAGCCCCTGGAGCAGCTCGTTGTGTTCCCCAGCGATGATGTGGTGCTCAAGTGCGCAGCCACGGGCAATCCCCCGGTCCAGTGAGTGTGGCTTCCCCCCCGTATCCCCCCACCGGTGCCCCCCGCACCCCCCCATAACGGAGCCGGGCCCGCAGGTACCGCTGGACGCGGGAGGACGAGCCCTTTGTGCCCGAGGAGCACCCCGGGGTGTCGCTGGCGCCGGGCTCCGGGACGCTGCTCATCAACGCCAGCCTGGCCGGGCGCCTGCAGGGCCGGTACCGCTGCGCCGCCAGCAACGCGCTGGGCACGGCGCTGTCCACCGAGAGCCGCGTCATCGCCGAGAGTGAGAGCGGGGCCCCGGGCACCCCGAGACACATAGTGCTCCCCAGCAGCCACCCGAGCTGATCCCAGTGCTCCCCAGCACCTAAACTTGCACCCAGTGATCCAAAACCTGCCCTGAGGTCCCCTAAAACCCCCCTGAATCCCCCATAATTGGCTCTGGGGTCCCCTAAATCCAACCAGGGTGCCCCAGAGCCCTGTGAGTGTCCCCTAAACCCTCCTGGAGCCCCCTGAGGGTCCCCTAAATCGCCCTGGGAGCCCCCAGATCCCACTTGGTCAGCATAGAGTCCCCTCACCCCCATTGCCTGCCATGAGCCCTCACTGGGTTCACTGGTTTTAGGGGGGGCACATGGGGTCTCTGGCTGGTTTTAGGGGGTCCCTGCCTGGTTTGGGCCAACCCCCAAGCCATTGTGGTCTCCAGACACACCACAGTGGCCCAAGGAGAAGGTGCTGCCGGTGGAGGTGGAGGAAGGGGACCCCGTGGTGCTGCCCTGTGACCCGCCCAAGAGTGCTGTGCCCCCCAAGATCTACTGGCTCAACAGCCGTGAGCAATGGGGCAGGGCTGGGGGGGCGGTTCATCCTTCACCCCTTATCCCCTCACCCCACTGCGCCCGTATACTGCCCTATGCACCCCATTGAACCTAATGAACCCTATGGCAACCCCTGCACCCCATTACCCCCTCCCTCATCCCCATCAGACCCTCTGATCACCCTGTATCCCCATAACCCCTTGGCACCCCCACTACACCCCACTGCACCTCCCCAACCCCATGGGAACCCCCAGCACCCTTTAACCCTTCTGCCACCCCATAGCACCCCACATCACCCCTTGTGTCCTGTTGCCCCTTTACCCCCTCATCATACTCCATCACCCTCCCAATGCTCTGCTGCACCCCACACCCCCCTGTCCCAGTTCTCCCCCAGTGTCGGGGCCCCCCCTGACCCCCTCCCGTCCTCGCAGGCATCGTCCACATCGCGCAGGACGCGCGGGTCAGCATGGGCCAGGACGGGTTCCTGTACTTCGCCAACGCTCTGGTGCGGGACAGTCACCCCGACTACATCTGCCACGCGCACTACCTGGGCCCCCGCACCATCATCCAGAAGGAGCCCCTCGACCTCCGTGTCGCCCCCAGTACGTGGGGGAGGCCACCAGAGACCCCCAAAGACCTTTTATCCCCCATCCAAGTCTCTTCTTCACCTTAAACCCCACTCCCGAAATGCCACTGCAGCCCGTCAGCATCCACACGACTGCCCTGTGTTTTCCCATACACACTTTGGGATCAATCCCCAACACCTCTGTTTTGGGGTCCCCCAAAAATCCCGCTGAGGGGGGTCCTTGTGAGTATGGGAGGGACTCGGGGGGGGTCTCTTGGTGAATGGGGGACCCTTGGGATGAATCTCTGGGCTCATGATGGGGGGTTCTGGGTGTATGGAGGATGCCTGCGGCATGGGGGGGGTCCTTAGGAGTATGGGAGAGCACTAAGGCCCTGGGGAGGGGTCTCTGGGGCTGCCTCCCCCCCCCCACTGACCCCCTTTTTCCCCCCTCAGGTAATAAGGTGCAGTCCCGCCGTCCCCGGCTCGTGGTGCCACGGGACCCGCAGCCGTCCCATGTCGCTCTGCGGGGGGGAACGCTGGTGCTGGAGTGCATTGCCGAGGGGCTGTGAGTCTGGGGTGGGGGGATAGGGGGATGCTGGGACAGGTGGGAGGGGACTGAGGGGGTCCCTGTCCCGGCTCTGACACGGGGACCCCCAGCCCCACGCCGTCGGTGCGGTGGCAGCGGCTGAACGGGCCCCTCCCGCTGGGCCGGGTCTCGCTGGAGAACTTCAACAAGACGCTGCGGCTGCGGGACGTGGAGGAGGCGGATGACGGCGAGTACGAGTGCGTGGCCGAGAACAGCCAGGGCCAGGCGCGGCGCAGCCACCTCGTCACCGTGGAGGGTACGGGGGGCACTGGGAGCTGCTGGGGTGGGTGCTGGGGGGCACTGGCAAGCAAGCAGAGACACTGGGAGTTGCATGGGGGTAGGTGGGAGTCACTGAGGGGTGTGCTGGAGGTAGTGGGGGACACCAGCATGGGAGCTGGGGGGTGTGGGAGGGTCCCTGACGTCCCCCTCGCCCCCGCAGCGGCTCCGTACTGGGTGCGGCGGCCGCAGAGCGGCGTGTTTGGGCCGGGAGAGGCAGCGCGCTTGGACTGTGCCGTGCAGGGCAAGCCCCGGCCCGTCCTCTCCTGGCGCATCAACGGCGTCCCCATCGACGGTACGGGGGCCGGGGGCGTTCTGGGGGTTACGGGGGGGGGGGGGTCGGGGTCTTTCTGTGGCTCTCTGGAAGGGATTAATGTGCTGGGGGTGGTGTGGGGGTCCCCAGGGAGGCAGTGAGGGGGTCCTCAAGGAATATGAGGGGGTCCCCAGGGGTGGGTAACTGGGTAGAGGGGAAGGTTGTGTGGGGGGGATCCCCAGCTGTGTGTGTGGGTCCCCATCCTCAGGGAGGTGGGGGGCGGTCCTTGAGGAATGTGGGGAGATCCCCGGAGGTGGAGGGGTCCCTGGGAGGTAGCAGGATATGGGGGTGGGGGATGTCCCGGGGATGTTGGGGGGGTCTGCAGGGCTGCGGGGGGTTCCCGGGACTCCGCGGGCTTCCTCACAGCGCCGTTGCAGAGGTGCCGGGCTCTGCTCGTCGCGCGGTGCGGGAGGGGGCGCTGGTGCTGTCGCGACTGGAGCCCAACGACACGATGGTGGCCCAGTGCGAGGCGCACAACAGCCACGGTCGTCTCTTGGCCAACGCCTTTGTCTACGTCGTGGGTGCGTGAGGGGTTTTTTGGGGGGTGTGTGTTGACATGGGGGGTGTCCCGGCAGCCGGAACCCTCCCAGCCCTCCCCCAGCCAGGGGGTTCCCCCGGGTACCCCCATCCCCACAGCAACAGGCTCGCCCTGGCAGCTGTCGCTATGGCAACGGCATCCCCCTCCACCGCATCTTCCCTGGCAATGGTCCCTGCAGTGATGGCGTTGCCTTGGCAACCACATCCCTGTGTGATGGTGTTCCCCGACCACAGACTGGGGTCCCCCAGCAACCAAATCCCCTCCCCGCCTCAGCAACCACATACCCACCCCAGCAACCATCTCCATGGCAACCGTGTCCCCCCTACCAACCACCCCCCCCATGACACCCTTCACTGGTAACCCCTTAGCAACCAGACCCATGGTAGCTGTCGTTCCCCCCAACCATTCCCATAGCAACAGGTCCCTCACCTGGCCATCACCATGGCAACGCAGCCTGGAGATCTTTACTATGGCAACCTGCCTCATCAATCACTCCTCCTATGGCAACCCTGCAGTGATGGACCCCTCTATGGGGTACTGGTTGCTATGGTGATGGATGGGGCTGCCTTGATGGTGTGGGAGGTTTGGGGGGGGAGATTTGGAGGTCCAGAGGGGGTCCCACCTCTGCATTCCCATCCCTGCCTCCCCCCCCAGAGCTGCCAGTGAAGATCCTGACAGGAGATGAGACCCTGTACATGGTGGTGGAGAACCAGACAGTGTTCCTGCACTGCCAAACCTTCGGGGCCCCTGCGCCCACCGTGGAGTGGTGAGACCCCCCCCAACCCCCCCAAGCCCCCTCCAGACCCCCTAAAGCCCCCCTCAATCCTTTCCCCCCACCCAAGGCTGACACCAGGGCTGGAGCCGGCGCTGCAGGATGACCGGGCCTTCGTGTTCACCAATGGGACCCTGCGCCTGGGCCCGGTGGTGCGGGGGGATGCCGGTACCTTCACCTGCAGGGCCCACAATGCCCACAGCAATGACAGTGTCAGTGGCCACCTCGATGTTAGAGGTACCCGCACCCCCCTGGGACCCCCAAATCCTTCCTGGGTTCCACCAGGGGCTGCTCGTAGCCCTGAGCCCTCCTGAGACTCCTACGTCCTTCCTAGGACCCCCTCCCCCCCCCCAGCCCCTTTAGGGCCCCCCAAATCCTTTCCATGGTCCTCCAGCACCAACCAGGTCTCTTCTGGGATCCCCAAGAGCCTCACAGAGCCCCCCAGACCATACCTGGGACCTCCAAGAGCCTCACAGACACCCCAAACCCTTCCTGTGCCTTCCCCGTTAACCCTTTCCCTCTCGTGTCAGCGGCGACACGCATCGAGGTCCCCCCCCAGAACGTGACAGCAAAGAAGGGGCAGACGGTGACATTCCGCTGCGGCGCCGCCTTCGACCCGGGGCTGTCACCGCGGGGGCTTGAGTGGTACTGGGATGGACGGCGCCTCCAGGACACAGCCGATAGCGACAAGTGAGGACACGGGGGGGTTTGGGGGGTCTCGGTGGGGTCCCCAGTGGTGGCTGATGAGGACAGCCCCGCAGGTATGTGCTGAGCGGGGACACGCTGACCGTGAACACAGTGGATTATGTGGACCAGGGCACATTCCGGTGCCGCGCCTGGACCCAGCTGGATGTGGCCGAGGCCGAGGCACAGCTCCGGGTTGTGGGTGAGAAGCACCTGCATTTTGGGGGAGGGATTATGGGGGGGCCCCCAAAACTACATAAACCCACAAAATCCCCAAACCTTCCCCATTATGCCCATGGTACCCCTGGTTCTGTCCATAGTACCCCCCCTTGTTCTGCCCATAGTACCCCCAGTTCTGCCCATGGTACCCCCTGATTCTGCCCATGGTACCCCCCCTTGTTCTGCCCATGGTACCCCCCAGTTATGCCCATGGTACCCTCCAGGTCCTGCCCCTGGTACACCCCCAGTTCTGCCCCTGGAACCCCTCCGTTCTGCCCCAGTCCCCCCTAGTAACCCCAGTTCCCCCTAGGCCGGCCGGGTCCTGTGCGGGACCTGCAGGTGCTGGAAGTTGATGAGCGTCGGGTCCGGCTGAGCTGGACCCCAGGGGATGACAACAACAGCCCCGTGGAGAGTAAGAGGGGGTTCTGGGGGGGGTGTCCCGGGTGGTCATGGTGGGGGGTTGGGGGTGATGGGGGGGCTCAGGAGCCTCCCTGACCCCCCTGTGCCCCCCCCAGAGTTCGTGGTGGAGGAGGAGGAAGAGCTGTTCAGTGCCGGGCGCTTCGTGGAGCGGGTGACGGTGCCGGGGGGGCAGCCCTGGGCCCCGCTCACGCTCTCCCCCTATGGCCGGTACCGCTTCCGTGTGCTGGCGGCCAATGCCTATGGGCGGGGGGAGCCCAGTGCCCCCAGTGCGCCCATCACCACCCCCCCCGCGGGTGAGTGACCCCCCCGAGCCCCAAGCACCCCCCAGCACCCCCATCTGCACCCCAGCCCCCCCCCCCAGGCTGGATGACCCCCAAAACCTCTTTCCCCCCCCAAATGTTCCTGGGGAGCATGAGCCCCCCCAAAGGGACCCCAGCCCCCCCCCCCGGGCACCCCAAACCCTTCATTAAACCTCTATATCATCCCCCAGTGGGTATTGACCACCCAAAAGGGTTTGGGGGGGGAAAGGATTTTTGGGGGGGTGTCTGAACCTCCCCTCCACCAGCCCCTGAGCGCAACCCCAGGGGGGTGAAAGGTGAAGGGAATGAGACCAGCAACATGATCATCACTTGGCAGGTACCGGGGGGAGCAGGGTTTGGGGGTCCCAGTAGGGTTTCAGGGGGCTGGAGGGGTCTGGGGCAGATTGGGAGGGTTGGGGCAGCTTTGGGGGAGCTCCCATTGGTTTGTGACAGGTTTGGGGGGGCCTAGTGGGATTTGGGGGGGTTGCCATTGCCTTGGGGCAGGTTTGGGGGGGTCCAGGACAGGTTTGGGAGGGTTCGCATTGGCTTGGGGCGTGTTTAGGGGTGCGGGTGGCTTGTTTGCGGTACGGGGGTTATTTGGGTGCAGGGGGGTCTTGGGGAGAGGGGTGTTGGGGGTATTTGGGGTGCGGGGGGGAGGGGTTGGAGTACGGGGGGGGCGCTGAGGCCGTGCTCGCAGCCGCTGGCGCCGGGGGACTGGAACGCCGCCGAGGTGCGGTACCGGGTGCAGTGGCGCCCCCGGGAGCCGGAGCAGGGCCGGTGGCACGAGGAGACGGTGCTGGGCCCCCCCGTGGTGGTCTCGGGCACCCCCACGTTCAGCCCGTACGAGATCCGAGTGCAGGCGCTCAACGAGGCCGGGAAGGGCCCCGAGCCCACCATTACCATCGGCTACTCGGGGGAGGACCGTGAGTGGGGGCCCCCCAACACCCCTATGGGGACACCCCAAATCTGGGGGTGATGGAAGAGCCCAAGGGGGGGACACCCCAAATCTGGGGGTGCATTTTTGGACCTCCCTCTGGGGATAACCCCTATGGGGGGGGTCCTCGTGGTGTGTCCCCCCCCAATGGATGTGGTTTTGACTGCTCCCTCCCCCCCCCCAGTGCCGTTGGTGTACCCTGAAAACGTGGGGGTCGAGATCCTGAACAGCACCAGCGTGCGGGTGCGCTGGAGCCTGACGGGGTCCCTCAGCGACCTGCGCGGCCACCTCCGCGGCTTCCGGGTGAGGGGGGTGCTGGGGCTCAGTTTGTGGATGCTGGGTGGGTGCTTTGGGGGGGTCCCCATTACCTGGTGTCTGTGTCCCCCCCATAGGTGCTGTACTGGCACGAGGGCTGGGTGGGGGAGCGCGCTCGGCGCCAGGCCCTCCCCGTGCCCCCTGGAGGCGCACCCCCCCCTCCGCGGGTGCTGGCGGTGCCGGGCGAGGCCCGCGGGGTGGTGCTGGGGGGGCTGCGGCCCTGGAGCCGGTACCGGCTGCGGGTCCTGGTGTTCAACGGCCGCGGCGACGGCCCCCCCAGCGACGAGATCCGCTTTGACACCCCCGAAGGCGGTGAGAGCCCCCCGCGCCCGGAGCCACCCTATGGGACCCCCAGAGCCCCCCCAAAGTGCCCTGAGAGGCCCCAAGTGCATCCCTGGGACCCCCAATCTTGCCCAGGGACCTCCAAATACCCCCTTGGGACACTTAAGTCCATTCTGGAGACCCTCAACCCTGCCTGGGGACCCCTAAATACCCCAGGGGACCCCTAACTCCATCCTGGGACCCCCCAACCCTGCCTGGGGACCCCCAAATACCCCCAGAGCCCCCTCTCCCCATCTGGGCTCCCCGCTGTCCCAGGGCTCTCCCACTCTCCCCTCCGGGGGGGATGTCCCTGACGCTGCTGCCCCCCAGTGCCGGGTCCCCCCGAGGAGCTGCACGTGGAGCGGATGAACGAGACCACCCTCGCCCTGGAGTGGAAGCGGCCGCGGCACCCGAACGGAGTCTTGACGGGGTTCCTGCTGCAGTACCGGCCCGGTGCGCTGGGGGCGCTGCGGGGAGTGCTGGGGGTGCGGGGATGGGGCACTGGGAGCATTGGGAGCACCGGGGGCATCGGGACCACCCACTGGGATTGGGCTCTGGGGCCACTGGGAGCGCTGGCAGTAGGCTCTGGGTGCAATGGGATGGGGTCTGGGAGCACTGGGGGGCCCGGGCGCGAATCCCGGGTCCGGTGTGCGCTGACTCTGCCCCCCCCCCCCCCCCCCCCGCGTAGAGAACCGTTCTGAGGAGGAGCCACCGGAGGAGCTCTCGTTCCCCGCCGGGACCCTCAACACGACCCTGGGGCGGCTCCAGCCCCACGCCCGGTACCGCCTGGCCCTGCGCGCCCTGAGCCGGGTCGGGCCCGGCGCCCCCGTGCTGCGCCTCGGCAGCCTCCGGCCCGAGCCCGGTGCGTGCCCCGGTACCGGTACTGCGGGGGGGGGGGGGAGCTCGAAACTGCCATAGAGGTGCCTTGAAACCACCACAGGATCCATGGAGACCCTGCGGGGGGACCCCAAAACCACCATGGAGGGGCCTGGAAATGCCCCCTTGAAATCCCCCCCAACTCACCCCATGACCCCCCCAATAAACTCCAATGGACTCCATCACCCTCCAGTCCCCCCTCAATAGACCCCAAAGAACTCCATCTCCCCCCACGACCATCCTGTGGCAAGCCCAAAAGGCCAAGGCAGGGGTGATATGGGGGGGGCTCCATTCTTGGGGACACCACCCCTATTTGAACAACCCCCTCCACAGTGCTGCCGGTGCTGGGGAGCGTGGTGGTGGGAGAGGTGGGTGAGGACTTCACGGTGCTGCACTGGACCCTCGCCCACCCCCAGGCTGACATCGAGTTCAAGGTCCAGTACATGAGCAAAACCAGTAAGAGAACCCCACTGGGATGGAGGGGGGGGAATGGGGTTTGGGGTGGTTCCTGTGGTGCCTGGGGGGCTGCCTGCAAGTAAGGAGAGAAATGGGGGGGTCCATTGGATCATGGGGAAAGGGGTGGGATGTGGGCAGTGTACCCACATGGGCATTGGGGGTGCCCATGGGTACATTATGAGGGGGGTGTCTCACTGAGCACCCCCCCCAGCGGAGGGGTCCTGGCACGATTCCGGCTCTGTCAACTCCTCGCTGGGGCTGTTCCGGCTGCGGGACCTGAGCCCGGGCACCTCCTACCGGGTGCAGTTTGTGGGACGCAACCACTCGGGGCACCACATCCCCTTCTGGGAGAGTGAGGTGCAGACCAACGGCACCCGTGAGTGACCTCCCCGCACCCCAAAGTGCTGCGGGAGGGATGGGGACCCCAAACCCACTGTTTTCTGTCCCGAAACAGCGGGCTCCTGCCTTGAAGTAGCATTTTCCCACTCTGAACCTGCCTTTTCCCGCCCCAAACCTGCCTTTTCCCGCCCCAAACCTGCCTTTTCCCGCCCCAAACCTGCCTTTTCCCACCCCAAACCTGCCTTTTCCCGCTCCAAACCTGCCTTTTCCAGCCCCAAACCTGCCTTTTCCTGCTCCAAACCTGCCTTTTCCCACCCCAAACCTGCCTTTTCCCACCCCAAACCTGCCTTTTCCCGCTCCAAACCTGCCTTTTCCTGCTCCAAACCTGCCTTTTCCTGCTCCAAACCTGCCTTTTCCAGCCCCAAACCTGCCTTTTCCCGCCCCAAACCTGCCTTTTCCCGCTCCAAACCTGCCTTTTCCCGCTCCAAACCTGCCTTTTCCCGCCCCAAACCTGCCTTTTCCCACCCCAAACCTGCCTTTTCCCGCTCCAAACCTGCCTTTTCCCGCCCCAAACCTGCCTTTTCCCGCCCCAAACCTGCCTTTTCCCGCTCCAAACCTGCCTTTTCCAGCCCCAAACCTACCTTTTCCCCCAAAAAAGCCCCTTCCTCCCCCCAAACCCACCTTTTCCCCTGGGGCACCCCCCAAGGGTCTCGCAGGGGGTCCCCAAACCCCTTTCTCACCCCCCCGTGCTCCCCCAGTGCTGCCCCGTCCCGCGAGCGGCTTCGCCACCGAGGGCTGGTTCATCGGCTTCGTGAGCGCCGTGGTGCTGCTGCTGCTGCTGCTGCTCATCCTCTGCTTCATCAAGCGCAGCAAGGGGGGCAAGTATTCGGGTGAGCCCAGAGCCCCCCCGGGGTCCCCTGGACCCCCCCCGACCCCCCCCCGGGCCCCCCCCGGGCCCTCAGCACCCGGGTATAGCCCTTGAGGCAATTGTGTGTTCCTTGAGGTTATGGGGGGGGCACCAAGTGATGGGGGGACTCAGGTGATGGGGGGGTCTTCAGGAGAGGGGGGGGTTCCCCAAGAGATGGGAGTGTCTTTGGGGGGGAATGGCTGCTCCTCGGTGGTGTGTGTAGGGTCCCCATGGCTGCAGGGAGGCCACAGCATTGGGGGATGATGACTCTGGGGGTGCTGCCCCCCCCAACTGTGCTGTCCCCCCCCCCCTCAGTGAAGGACAAGGAGGACACACAGGCAGGACTCAGAGGCCCGGCCTATGAAGGATGAGACCTTCGGGGAGTACAGGTGGGTGGGGGGCTATTGGGGGGTATTTAATGGGGGGAGTGGGGAGTCTGGGTTTATCATGGGGGGCGGAGCTGCTGGGCACCTGCTGCTTCCCCCTCCCCTCACTAATTGCCCCCCCTAATTGCTCACCACCTCATTAATTAATTGCCCCCACCCAATGCTTTTGCCCCCGGCTGCTCTGTCTCTCCCTGCTGCCACTGGGGCTCATGCAGGTCCTTGGAGAGGTAAGGGGGGGGGGGGAATGGGGCTGGGGGGGGCACTGCACCCCTGGGGAGTGCTGTGGGGGACCTTTTGAGAGGCGGGGTCTTGATGTGTGTGTGCCCCCCCCTGCAGCAGCCACCTGCATGCCTTAGTCCCCCCCATCCCACCCTGAGCCGACAGCATGGGGGGGCAATGGGGTGGTAATGGTGGGATGGGGTGTCAATGGGGATGTTAATGGGTATCACTGGGTGCCACTGGGGTACCAATGGATATCAATGGGTATCACTGGGTACCAGTGGGTGGCAGTGGGTATCAATGGGTGTCACTGGGTGTCAGTGGGTGTCACTGGGCATCAATGGGGTAACAATGGGTGTCAGTGGGTGTCACTGAGTATCAATGGGTGTCACTGGGCATCAATGGGTGTGACTGGGCGTCAATGGGTGTCACTGGGCATCAGTGGGCGTCAATGGGTATCAATAGATGTCAATGGGTGTCAATGGGTGTCAATGGATATTAGTGGGTGTCACTGGGCATCAGTGGGTGTCAATGGGTGTCAGTGGGTGTCACTGGGCATCAATGGCTATCAATAGATGTCAATGGGTGTCAACGGGTATTAGTGGGTGTCAATGGGCGTCACTGGGTGTCAATGGGCGTCACCCACGGGCAGTGACGGCGAGGAGAAGGCGTCGCGCAGCTCGGGGCGGTCTCTGGGCGCGGCGGGCGCGGCGCTGGGCAGTGATGACAGCCTGGCGGGCTACGGCGGCAGCGCGGACGTGCAGTTCAACGAGGACGGCTCCTTCATCGGGCAGTACAGCGGCACCCGCGGCTCCGGGCCCGCCAGCCCCGGCGCCGCCGCGCCCCTCGACTAGGGGCGGCCCCGGGGCGGTGGGGAGCACCCATAGCACTGGGGAGCCCCAATGGCACTGTGGGAGCACCCATGGCATTGGGGACCCCCAATGGCATTGTGGGAGCACCCATGGCATTGGGGACCCCCAATGGCATTGTGGGAGCACCCATAGCACTGGGGACCCCCAATGGCACTGCGGGAGCACCCATGGCATTGGGCACCCTCAATGGCATTGTGGGAGCGCCCATGGCACTGGGGACCCCCAATGGCATTGTGGGAGCACCCATGGCATTGGGGACCCCACCCTGTGCATTGTGGGAGCCCCCCCATGACACTGGGGGAGTTCCCATGGTGGTGGGGACCCCACATAGCATTGAGGGAGCCCCCACAGCTTCATGGGAGCCCCTTCATGGCATTGGGGTCCCCCCCACCCCCACCTCTGGTGACTCCCCAGAGCCCTCTTTGCAAAAGGACCCCCCCAAAGCCAAAGGGGACCCCAACACCCTCCTCAACCCCCATTAAGGGCCCCCCCACCCCCATCCACTGCCAAAGGGGGAGATCCCGCAGTGCCACCCCCCATGCAATGGGGGGTTGGGGGGGGCAGAACACCCCAAAAGCGCCTCACGGGGGGGGGACGGGGACCCCTGCTGGACATTGCCAAACCCCAAGGGCCCCCGCGGCCGGGGATCTCTTTAGACCAAATTGGGGGGGGGGTTGCCCTCCATATTCCAGCCCCCACCCCCCTTAACCCTTCAGGGCTCCCCCAGCTCTCGGGGTTTGGGGGTCCCCCCCCATCTCTGAATGCATCTCACGGCGCGGCCTTGGCACCACCCCGCGGCCCCCCCCGGCCCCCGAACGCCCCCGGCCCCCAACTCCCCCCCGGGCCCCGCCCGTGCGCTGATGTGTAGCTGCGTTAGCCCCCCCCAAGCCCCTCCAAGGAAAAGAAGTGGAAATGGCCCCAAAACGCCCCCAAACGGCCCCAGGCGGTCGGGAGCAGCCGCCGATCCCTGTGTGCCCCCCCCCTTCCCCCCCTCAGGCCCCGGCGCGACGCGAAAAGGGGCGGAAAACGGGAACAAACGATGAAATAAAGGAGGAACCTGTGAGAATGAGGCTGGGGGATGGGGGGACAGGGGGGCGGTGGGGGGGACAGGGGGGCGGTGGGGGCGATGGGGGGCGGTGGGGGCTATGGGGGCTATAGGGGTCTGGGGAGAGTGTGGTGCTCCGGGAGGGGAGGGTACGCAATTATAGTGAATCGGAGCAGGGCTATAGGGGGCTGTGGAGGTTTGGGGCCCTATAGGCGATTTCGAGGGGGCTATAGGGGGGGATCTATAGAGAGCGTGTGGAGGGGCTGTCAGGGATGCACATGGGGGACTACAGGGAATCCATAGAGGACCTATAGGGGATCTATAGAGAGCATATGGAGGGGCTATATGGGGTCCATGTGGGGGTGTCAGGGACGTCCATGGGGGGCTATAGGGGTCCATAGGGGGGTGTAGAGGGGGCTATGGAGGGGGCGTGGCCTCTCGGAGGGGGCGTGGTCAGCCCCGCGGGCCCTCCCGCCACCATCGCCGCGGAGCCGCTGCCGCCGCCGGCGGAACCGGCGCGAACCGGCCCGAACCGGAACCGGAACCGGCGCGAAACGGGGCGGCCCCGCCGGACCCTCCCGCCGCGATGGGGGCCGGGGGGGCCCGGGGGGGCCGCGGCTGCCGCCGCCCCCCCCCGCAGCGCGGCGGGACCCGGGGCTGAGCATCGCGGGCCCGCGGGTTCGAGACCGGGCGCGGCGGGGCTGGGCCGGGCCCGCCATGGGCTGCAACATGTGCGTGGTGCAGAAACCGGAGGAGCAGCACCGGGTGATGCTGCAGGTACCGACGGGACGGGGCGGCAGGGAACGCGGCTATAGGGGGTGCGGGGATGGGGAACGCGGCTATAGGGGGTGCGGGGATGGGGAACGGGGCTATAGGGGGTGCGGGGATGGGGAACGGGGCTATAGGGGGTGCGGGGATGGGGAACGCGGCTATAGGGGGTGCGGGGATGGGGAACGCGGCTATAGGGGGTGCGGGGATGGGGAACGCGGCTATAGGGGGTGCGGGGATGGGGAACGCGGCTATAGGGGGTGCGGGATGGGGAACGCGGCTATAGGGGGTGCGGGATAGGGAACGGGGCTATAGGGGTATTGGGAGGGGCTATAGGATGTGGGGACAGGTAACGGCGGGTATAGGGACAGGTGATGGAGCCGTAGGGTTGCGGGGATGGGTGATGAGTGCCATAGGGATAGGTAAGGGGTGTGGAGGGACACATATAGGCGCTGTAGGGGTGGGTAAGGGGGCTATAGGGTGTTGGGGGGGGGTCTATATGTGCAGATAATGGGGGCTGTAGGGGTGGGGGGGGACACAGCCAGAGGTATAGGAACCTACATCATATAGATGATGGTGCTATAGGGGCTGCGGGGATGGGTGGTGAGGGGTGTAGGGACAGGCAATGGGGTCTATGGGGCAGGGGGCTGGGCTGGGGGGGGGTCCTGCCACACCCATGGGGGGTCTCCCCCATCCTCTGCCCCCACCCATCTCCTGCCGGTTTCCATGGCAACGGTTGCAGGCGAGAAGCAGACAATGGAGGGGGGGCGGCAGCCTCCGAGAGGGGGGAAGGGAGGGGCGGGGTGGAAGCGGCGATGGGGGGGGGGCTTGGGGGCTCCATGGGGGGGTTTGGGGGCTCCATGGGGGGTGTCTGTGCCCTGACCCCCCCGTGCCCCCCCCCAGGTGAGCGGGAGGGAGGGGCCGCGGCGGGAGCCGGCCAGGGGGGGCCCGCGGGGGGCGAAGGAGCCGCTGGTGCTGCACGTGCTGCGCCGCAGCCCCCGGGGCCGCCCCCCCCCCCGCCGCAGGGGCCGCTCCCTGGGGGGGGCCGGGACCTCCCCCCCCACCGGCCCCAGGCCCCACCGCGGGGCTGGTGGACAGCGGGACCCAGACGGACATCAGCTTCGGGGGGGCCGAGCCGTGAGTGACCCCCCCATGGGACCGTCTGTGGGGCATCACCCCATGGGGACCCCCACCACACCTTGGGGAACCCCTATCCCTATACAGGGCTGTGTAGACACCTCCAGACACCCTTACGGCCCCCCTGGCACCCATCCATAGGGGTATCTCACCCATAGGGACCCTTCTGCACTCCCTCGGCCTTCCCCTCATCGATGCTTCCCCATCCCATAGAGCCCCCGCAGGCCCCTTGGGGACCCCCATGGACCCCTCCCCCCCCTCTGGAAGCTTCCTCCCCCTTGGGACCCCCAAACGTCCCCCCCTCCCTTATCCACATCCTTTTACCCCCCCAATGTCCCTTAGAGCCCTTTAGACACCCCCCCCCAAAAAGACCCTTTGGGACCCCCCCCAATGCTTCTCTCCCCCAGCCCCCCGCTGCCCCATGACTATTTCGACCCCACGGAGCTGGGGGACCCCGAGCGCCCCGAGGAGCTGGAGTACGAGGTGAGCGCCGGGGGGGCTGGGTCTGCTCTGGGGGGGCTCTGAGGCATTGGGGACCCCCCCATTTGCGGTCCCTGCAGGAGGTGGAGCTGTACAAGAGCAGCCACCGAGACAAGCTGGGCCTCACCGTCTGCTACCGCACCGACGGCGAGGAGGACGCCGGCATCTACGTGGGGGAGGTATTTGGGGGGGGGGGGTGTCCCCTTTGTGCCTCATGGGGGGGTTGAAGTACCTCCATATGGGGCTGGAGGGGGAGGGTTGGGGGGGCACTGAGGGTTCTGACTCCCTCATTTGTGCGTGCTCCCCCCCAGGTGAACCCCAACAGCATCGCGGCCAAGGACGGGCGCATCCGCGAGGGCGACCGCATCATCCAGGTGGGGTTTGGGGGGGGGCAGAGCACCCACTGGGGTGCATGGGGGGGGCATTGGCCCCACTGATCGCTATGAACCCCTCCCCAGATTAACGGGGTGGAGGTGCAGGACCGGGAGGAGGCTGTGGCCTTCCTGACCCAGGAGCAGCAAACCAACATCTCCCTGCTGCTCGCCCGGCCTGAGAGCCAGGTACGGGGGTCCATGGGGGGTCCATGGGGGGGTTTATAGGGGGTCTACGGGGGGTCTAAAGGGGGTCCATGGGGGGGAGTCTATAGGGGTCCATGGGGGGGTTTATAGGGGGTCTACGGGGGGTCTAAAGGGGGTCCATGGGGGGGAGTCTATAGGGGTCCATGGGGGGGTTTATAGGGGGTCTACGGGGGGTCTAAAGGGGGTCCATGGGGGGTCCATGGGGGGTCTATGGGGGTCCATGAGGGGGGTCCATGGGGGGTCTATAGGGGGTCTATGGGGGGGTCTATGGGGGGTCTGTGGGGGTCCATGGGGGTCCATGGGGGGGAGTCTATAGGGGTCCATGGGGGGGTTTATAGGGGGTCTACGGGGGGTCTAAAGGGGGTCCATGGGGGGTCCATGGGGGGTCTATGGGGGTCCATGAGGGGGGTCCATGGGGGGTCCATGGGGGGTCTATAGGGGGTCTATGGGGGGTCTGTGGGGGTCCATGGGGGTCCATGGGGGGGAGTCTATAGGGGTCCATGGGGGGGTTTATAGGGGGTCTAAAGGGGGTTTATGGGGGGTCTGTGGGGGTCCATGGGGGGTCTATGGGGTGCTGAGCCGGTCCCGCAGCGCTGGAAGGACAGCGATCGCGAGGATTTCCTCGATGACTTTGGCTCCGATGAGGATGTGGATGTGCGGCAGCGCCGGCCCTGGAGCCCCCCGGGACAGGTACCGGGGCTGGGGGGTAGCAGGAGGGGGCTGTGGGGGGGGCAAGGGGAAAGTGACCTTGGGGGGGGGCAGAGAGGGGGTTTGGTGAGGGGTAAAGAGAGTTTTAAGGGGGGGACACGTGGAATCGGGGGGGTTCAGTGGGGTGTTGGGGGATAGGGATGGCGCGGGGGGGGCAATCCTGGGGGTAGAGCGGTGGCAATGAGGGGGTCCGGTGATGCCGGTGACCCCCCCCCCCGCAGCCCCCCAGCCCCGCCACTCCCTGCGCGCGGGGGGCGGAGCCTGACAGCGGCGTGGGGCGCACGGACGAGAGCACCCGCAACGAGGAGAGCTCCGAGCACGACCCCAGGGGCGAGGAGGGCGAAGGGACCCCCCCGCGCCCGGCGCCGCGGCGCCCCCCCCCGGCCCGGCCCGGCCCCGCGCCCGGAGCCGGAACCGGAGCCGGAGCCGGAGCCGGAGCCGGAGCCGGAGCCGGAGCCGGGGGGAGCCCCCGGGGCCGCGCAGGGCCCGCGGCAAGACCCGGCGTTGGCTCCGGATCGGGGCTGAGCCCGGGGGAAGAACCGGCTCCGGGTCGGGCTCCGGGTCCTGCGGAAGAGCCGGAGCTGGATCCGGACCCGGGTTGACGCCCTGCGCCAGAGCGGGGTCCGCGGCAAGACCCGGCGCGGGTCTGCGCGGCGCCGCCCGCCGCGGGGCTCTCCCCCGGGGCCGGAGCGGCGCCGCCGGTCCCGGCCGAGCTGCGGCGCTACCGGCAGCTGCGGGGCCGGCGGGGCGCGGCGGGGCCGGGCGGCGGGCGCGCGGAGCTGGCGCTGCTCGGGGAGGAGCTGCGGCTCCTGGAGCTGCGGTGCCGGCAGCTGCTGCGGGCGCAGGCGGCGGAGCGGCTGCGCGGGAGCGCGGCCTCGCTGACATCTCGGAGGCGCCGGAGCGGGACAGCACCAGCGCCTACAACACGGGCGAGAGCTGCCGCAGCTCCCCCCCGCCGCGGGGCTGGGCCGCGCCGGCGCCCGGGGCCGCCCGCGGCGGCGGCCCGCGGGGGAAGCGGCCGGGCCGCGATCGGCTGCTCAAGGCCCGCGCCATCAAGATCCTGGAGGAGCGCGGCGGCTCCACCACCGACGACGACGCCCGCAGCGAGCTCAAGACGGGGCGGTACTGGAGCCGCGAGCAGCGCAAGCAGCACCTGGCCCGGGCGCGGGAGCAGCGGCGGCGCCGGGAGCTGCTGCTGCAGGGCCGGGCCGAGCCCGCCGCTCCCGGGAGCCGGGGCTCCGGAGCCGCCCCCCCCCGCCGCCGGGGCCGCCCGGCGCGGGCCCCGCAAGCGGAGCCGCCCGCATCCTCGATAATTGGGTCACGATCCAGGAGATGCTCGCGCGGGGCGAGGGCGGGCGCGGAGGGGGGAGCCCTCTGCTCTCGGTCACCACCGTGTAACGGGGACCCCCCCCCCCCCCCCGTTGTGCTGTGGGGGGGACCCCGCAGTTCTTGGTGCTACAGCGGGAAACCGCCTCCCCCCACCCCTGCCCCTCATTTGATGGGGGCCCCCCCCGAGCACAATGGGGGCCTCGCCCCCCCCCCCCCCATCATCGTCTGTGAATGTGAAGTTTGGGTTTTTATAGTTTTTTTTTATAGCCCCCCGGGGCGACCTTCCCCCTCCCCCCCCCGAGGTGCTGCCCTTCCCCCCCCCCCCCCCGTGTCCTGCCCTGCCCCCACCCGTCTCTACAGCCCGGGGGGAAGGGTCCGCCTTGGGAATAAAGCGAAGCCTCATTTTTACTCATTTCACCCCAATTGTGCAGCCTCATCTATGGGGGGGCCACCCCCCCCCCCCCCCCCCCCCCCCCCCCCCCCCCCCCCAAAAACAGAGCAATGCAGTGGGGGATGGGCTCCACAGACCTTTATTTGTGCTGGGACCCTCCCCAAAAGCAACACGAGGCGTCCCCCAAATTCCCCCACCCGCCAGAGGGCGCTCTGGGCGGTAGGGAACCGCATCCATCGGTAGGAGCGCCCCCCTGCCTGTAAGTGCGCCCCCTGGCGGTAATCGCTGCTGGGAGGTCCTACAGGGGGTTTTGGGGGGGCTCAGGCCGCGTGCAGCGCCCTCCAGCGGTCCAGGGGCCCCCGGCACGGGACGTACTTAACGCCGCAGCCGTCGGGGATGAGGCGCTTCTGAGCCACCATCTCCTCGAAGGCGTCGGCGTTGAACTTGGTGAAGCCCCACTTCTTGGAGATGTGGATCTGGGGGGGGGGAAGGACGGGGATGGGGTCAGGGGCACCCCAGAACCCCCTCAGCAGCACCACCTTCACCCACTGGGATGTGCCTCAAGCTCCCCCCCCCCCCCGCTCCCTTGGGGGGCACATGGGCCCCCCCCTTTATTGTGTGACCCTCTCCACTGGGAGCACGGGGTGGAGTCATGGGACACCCTATGGGAAACAGCGTATGGACACCGCCATGGGACATCCCCCCCTAAAGAGCAGGAGACCCCCACACCATTGGGGACACTGGGACCCCCCCCGGTACCTTCTGGCGCCCGGGGAACTTGAACTTGGCGCGGCGCAGCGCCTCCACCACGTGCTCCTTGTTCTGGGCCTTGGTGCGGATGGACATGATGACCTGGCCGATGTGCACCCGCGCCACCGTCCCCTGCGGCTTCCCGAAGGCGCCGCGCATCATCCCGGTCTGCAGCCTGGGGGGTGAGGGGGGGGTGAGGGGGGGCACCCCCACACCGACCCCTCGGGAGGGAGGGGAAGCGCTGTGCCCCCGGCCCCTTGGAGCACCCCACTGAGGGGGGGGGGGCAGTGGGGCGCCCTACACAGCCGGGGGGGTGATGTGCGCAGCCATTGCACGCCGGGACCCCACTGAGGGGGGGCCACGACCGGCTTAATTAGCTGCGGGGGGGGAGGAGTATCCCCAGATCCCGGGGGTACCCCCACAGGGAGACCCCCATATTTCAACCCAGCCAAAGCTCCCCAAGGAATCCATCCTGACCCCAGAGACACTGTAGCAGTGGGGCAGCCCCCCCGGAGGAAAACACCCCCCGCACTTCCTGGTGCAGCCCTGACCCCAGAAACACCCCAAAACTGGGGGCAGAATGGGAGGGATTGAAACGGGGGGGGGGTGGCACCGAGCTCCCCATGGGAGACACCACGGCACATCCCTCCTCCCCCTCTGGTTTGGGTGCCCCCCCCCCGCACACTGAGCCCCCGCTCTGGTTTGGGTGCCCCCCCCGCGCACTGAGCCCCCCTCTGGTTTGGGTGCCCCCACCCCGCGCACTGAGCCCCCGCTCTGGTTTGTGTGTCCCCCCACCCCGCACACTGAGCCCCCGCTCTGGTTTGGGTGCCCCCCCCGCGCACTGAGCCCCCCTCTGGTTTGGGTGCCCCCCCCGCGCACTGAGCCCCCCTCTGGTCTGGGTGCCCCCCCACACACACTGAGCCCCCCCTCTGGTTTGGGTGCCCCCCCCCGCGCACTGAGCCCCCCTCTGGTTTGGGTGCCCCCCACACTCACTGAGCCCCCCTCTGGTTTGGGTGCCCCCACCCCGCACACTGAGCCCCCCTCTGGTTTGGGTGCCCCCCCCCCGCGCACTGAGCCCCCCTCTGGTTTGGGTGCCCCCACCTGTCAGCCCCCGCACACGAGAGCATCTTGTTGATGCGGATGACGTGGAAGGGGTGCAGGCGCACGCGGATGTGGAACCCCGTCCTTCCCGCAGCTCTTCACCATGTATTTGTTGGCGCAGATCCGAGCGGCCTCCAGCGCTGGGGGGGACAAAAGCCACAGCGAGGGGATCACCTATGGCATAGGCTCACCCCATAGAGCCCCCCCCGACCCACAGGCACCTTCAGAGCTGAGCTGCTCGTACTCATCCGACACCATGTGCCCGCAGAGAGGGAACTCATCCACCTTCGCCTTCTTGCGGCCCAGGTCGAAGATGCGGATCTTGGGGTCTACGGAGGGGAAATGAGGGGGGATCAATGGGGGGGGATCGATGGGGGGAATCAATGGGGGGGATAAATGGGGGGGGTCAGTGGGGGGGATCAATGGGGGGATTAATGGGGGGGATCAATGGGGGGATCAATGAGGGGGATCAGTGGGGGGATCAATGAGGGGGATCAGTGGGGGGATCAATGGGGGGATCAATGAGGGGGATCAGTGGGGTGCCCCCAGAAGCGGGGTTCGGGGGGGTCAGGCACTCACCGGGGACCCCTCGGCAGAAGCGGGACTTGGGGTACGGTTTGTTCTTGCAGTACCTGTAACTGGGGGGGGGGGGGATGATCAATGGTGGGGGGCCCCCAAACACGCCCCGCCCCCCCGAAATGACGTCACCAGCCCCCCGCGCTGACGTCACGCGCCTCACCATCGCGCCGGGCGGCGGCCCATGGCGGCGGCTCCGGGACCTGCGGGAGAGAACGGGGAGGGTGGGGGGGGGGCGGTGGGAGCCCCCCCTTGGCCCCTCCCCCCGACCCCCCATGGCCCCTCCCCCCGCGCCACCCCCTCCCCCCGCGCCCCGCGCCCCGCACCTCGCTCGGCTCCAAAGAGAGCGCGGCGGCGCCTGCGCACGGCTTTTATAGCGTCCCCGCCCCTCCGCTTCCGGCCACGCCCCAGCCGTGTACGACACTTCCGGCGGCGCTCTGGGAGCTGCTGGAGGACCCGCTCGGTGCCGGGGCCGCCGGAAGAGGTGGGGGGGGCTATGGGGGCTATAGGGGTTATACGTGTGTATATATGGGGGCATAGGGGGTATATATATGGGGGCTATAGGGGTTATACGTGTGTATATATGGGGGCTATAGGGGTTATAGGTGTATATATATGGGGGCTATAGGGGTTATAGGTGTATATATATGGGGGCTATAGGGGTTATGCGTGTGTATATATGGGGGGTATAGGGGTTATAGGGGTTATAGGTATATATATGGCGGCTATAAGGGTTATAGGTGTATATATATGGGGGCTATAGGGGTTATGCGTGTGTATATATGGGGGGTATAGGGGTTATAGGGGGTTATATGTATATATAGGGGGGGCTATAAGGGTTATAGGTGCATATATACGGGGGCTATAAGGGTTATAGGTGTATATATGTGGGGGCTATAGGAGCTAGAGGTGTATATATATGGGGGCTATAGGGGCTATAGGTGTATATATATGGGGCTATAGGGGCTATAGGTGTATATATATGGGGGCTATAGGGGTTATACGTGTGTATATATGTGGGGGCTATAGGTGTGTATATATGGGGGCTATAGGGGTTATAAGTGTATATATGTGGGGCTATAAGGGCTATAGGTGTATATATGTGGGGGCTATAGGGTTATATATATATATGTGGGGGCTATAGGTGTATATATGTGGGGGCTATAGGTGTATATATGTGGGGGCTATAGGGGTTATAGGTGTATATATATGGGGGCTATAGGGGTTATAGGTGTATATATGGGGGCTATAGGGGTTATAGGTGTATATATATGGGGGCTATAGGGGCTATAGGTGTATATATATGGGGGCTATGGGGGTTATAGGTGTATATATGTGGGGGCTATAGGGGCTATAGGTGTATATATGTGGGGGCTATAGGGGCTATAGGTGTATATATATGGGGGCTATAGGGGTTATAGGTGTATATATGTGGGGGCTATGGGGGCTATAGGGGCTATAGGTGTATATATATGTGGTATGGGGGGGGGTCCTCCGGCGCCGCTCACCGACCATAGAGGCGGAGGCGCTGCTCTAGAGCGGTCGCCCACCATAGAGCGTCAGGAGCCAATCAGAGAGCGCGGCCCTTGAGCGACAGAAATGGGCGCATGCGCAGAGGGGAGGGGCTTGTGTGCGGCTGCGTCCCGGGCAGTAACGTCACGCGGTTCATTTGCATGATCCCGCCTCCTTCCGTGTGGGCGGGGCTTCATTTGCATAAGTCCATATATGGGGAAGGGCACACCCCCAGCGTCTGCCTCAGCCCCATATGAAGGGGTCCCCCAGATGGGGGCCCTACAGTGCACCCCCATATAGCCCCCCCCATCCATCCTCATCTATAGGTGCCCCTTTCCATATGGGGCTCCCCCATCGAGACCCCCATCCCCCTTCTATCGATCTCCCCCCTCCACCATCATCGTATACATCCCTCCCATCCCACCCCATATGGGTCACCCCTACATAGCCCCCCCATAGGCCCCCCTCCATCCTCTCCCCTACAGCTCCTCCCTCGAGCTCCCCCTCCATCCTCATGATATGTGTTCCACCCCCACCCCCTATATAGGCCCCCCCCATTGCCTGTATAGACCCCCCCCGTCCCCTCCCCCATCAGAGGCGGCTGAAGCAGAATGAGTTTATTGGGGGGGGGGGGGGGGGGAGGGGCCCCCCCGCGGCTGATACAAAATTCCAATAAAATAAAAAAAAAGATGGGGGAGGGGCCAAAATGGCGGCGGGGGGGGAGGGGAAGTGGCACGGTGGGGGGGGGACAGCAGTGGTGGGGCCCAAAGCAGGACCCTGAGGTGGGGGTGGGGGCATCATAGTGGGAGGGGGTCCCCAAAGTGGGGCTGTGTCACCCCAAAGTGGGTCTGGGGGTCCTCATAGTGGGTCTCTAGTGGTCTCCCCCCAGAGTGGGTCTGTGGGTCCCATAGTGAGTTGAAGTTCCCCCCACCCCCCCCATCGGGTCTGGGTGTCCCCATAGTGAGGCCAGGGGGGTCCCCACAGCGGACCTGTGGGTTGAGCCCCCCCCACGGCTGTGTGGGTCCCCACGGGGGGCCCTAGGGCACGGTGACGCGGAAGGGGCTGTTGGGGACGTGGTGGTCGCCCCATTTGATGACGAGGAGGTGCTCCCCGCGTTCCCGCAGGACGTAGCTCACGTTGTAGAGTTGGTTCCCCAGGTGCTTCACCACGATCTCCTCGCAGGGGCAGCGCGGGCCCTGCACCCCCACCAGCAGCATGTTGTTCCCTATGGGATGGGGGGGTCAGTGGGGGGGACCCAAAAACGAGGGGGGTTCCCAACTCCCCACCCCAAAGTAGGAATTGGGGGGGGGGGGCATGAGGAGTGCTGTTCAAAGTGGTGCTATTCAGAGCCCCCCCTGCCAAGAAGTGAACCCCCCACCTGGAATAGGAACTGAGACACACACCCCCCCATAAGCAGTCTTCCCCCCCCCCCCAAATAGCCCCCCCGAAAGGACAGCTCGAGGGGGGTGTTAAGGGGTGTCACAGGAAGGGTATCACCCATGGAGGGGGGTCACTGGGGGGTCCCGGGAGGTGCTATGGGGGGGTCCCAGGGTGCCTGGAGGGTCCCGGGGGTGCCATGGGGGGGTCCCGGGGTGCCATGGGGGGTCCCGGGGTGCCATGGGGGGGTCCTGGGGTCTCCCATGGGGGGATCCCAGGGGTGCCATGGGGGGGTCTGGGGTGCCGGGGGGATCCCAGGGGTGCCGTGGGGGGGTCCCTGGGGTGCCATGGGAGATCCCAGGGGTGCCCAGGGGTGCCATAGGGGGGTCCCGGGGTGCCATGGGGGGCCCCGCACCGGCGCGGCTGCAGTCCAGGCTGAAGCTGTTCTTCTGCCCCACGAAGGCTTTGCTGAGCCCCAGCCCTTTGGCCACCACGCGCCCGGCGTCCGAGCCGGGGGGGGCGGCTCCGGGGGGGGCCCCCCCCGCGGCCGCAGCGGCTGCGCCCTCCCCACCGGTGTCCACCAGCACCGAGGAGCTCTCGCGGAGGCTGTGGCTGCTCACGAGGCGCGGGCCTGGGGTGGGCAGAGCACCCACAGTGACCCGAAAACCGACCCCAAACACCCCAAAACCGACCCCAAACTGACCCGAAACCGACCCCAAACTGACCCGAAACGCCCCAAAACCGACCCCAAACTGACCCAAAACAGACCCCAAACACCCCAAAACTGACCCCAAACTGACCCAAAACCGACCCGAAACGCCCCAAAACCGACCCCAAACTGACCCAAACCACCCCAAAACCAACCCCAAACTGACCCGAACCACCCAAACCCGACCCAATGCACCCCAACCCTGATCAACGCACCCTGACGCTTCTCAAAACAGCCATACCCCCCAAGCTGCCCCCAACCCCTCCCCCAATGTCACCCCCCCCGCCCCCGTTACCGGTGATCTTGGCCTTGAAGGGGCTGCCCACGATGTGGTGGGGGCCCCGAACTTGATGGCGATGAGGTAGCTGCCGGGGGCCATGGGGGTGTAGCACACGCGGTAGCCCTCGGCGCACTCCCTGCACTCCATCTTCACCTTGGACGGGCCCTCGATGGTGACGGCCAAAGCCCCGGGGCCCGCCTTGGACGTGTTCACCACGAACTCTGCCGGGGAGCCTGGGGGGGCCCAAGCGCGTGAGGGACCAAGGACGGCACCAAACCGGCCCCAAACAGCCCCGAAACTGCCCCAAAACTGCCTGAAACTGCCCGAAACTGCCCCAAAACTGCCCGAAACTGCCCCAAAACTGCCCCAAACAGCCCCAAAACTGCCCCAAACTGCCCCAAACAGCCCCAAAAACTGCCCCAAAACAGCCCCGAAACAGCCCCGAAAACAGCCCCTAACAGCCCCAAACCATCCTGAAACAAAAGGAGAAACCCCCAAAAACACAGAGGCACCCAAAACCCTGGGGACGCCCCCATCCCCCCAAGGTCCACTACGACCCCATGGAGAGCCCCCGGCCCCACAGCGCCCCCGCGCGGCCCCTACCTGTGGTGCCGCCCTCCAGGCCCGGGCCGTAGGCGGACACGAGCCCCGGGTCCCCGGCCTGGCCCGGCTCCCCCACGCGCACCTTGAAGGGGCTCCCGGGATGTGCGAGCCCTCGAACTTGACATCGATGGAATAGACCCCGTTCTCCCGCGGGATGAACCGCACCGCGTACTTGTCTGGGGGGCAGGGGGTCGGGGACCCCATAGACGTCAATGGACCCCATGGACATCAATGGGCCCCATAGACGTCAGTGAAACCCCATAAACATCAATGAACCCATGGGATGAACCGCACCGCGTACTTGTCTGGGGGGCAAGGGGGTCGGGGACCCCATAGACGTCAATGGACCCCCATAGACATCAGTGGACCCCCATGACATCTCAATGGACCCCATAGACGTCAATGGACATGGACATCAATGGGCCCCCACAGATGTCAATGAAACCCATAAACATCAATGGGCCCCACAGGTCCCCATAAACAGATCAATGGACCCAGTGAACCGCAAACTTGTCTGGGGGGCAAGGGGGTCGGGGACCCCATAGACGTCAATGGACCCCCATAGACCATGGGACATCTCAATGAACCCCATAGACATCAATGGACCATGGACATCAGTGGGCCCCACTTGTCAGTGAAACCCCATAAACGTCAATGGGGATGAACCGGGGTCTGGGGGGCAAAGGGGTCGGGGACCCCATAGACGTCAATGGACCCCATGGACATCAGTGGGCCCCACAGATGTCAGTGAAACCCCATAAACGTCAATGGGCCCCATGGGATGTCAGTGAAACCCCATACTTGTCTGGGGGGCACCCATGGGATGACCGCACCGCGTACTTGGTCCCCCATAGACATCAGTGGACCCCCACAGACATCTCAATGGACCCCATAGACATCAATGGACCCCCATAGACATTCAATGGACCCCCATAGACATCAATGGACCCCACAGACATCAATGAACCCCATAGACGTCAATGGACCCCACAGACATCAATGACCCCCATAGATGTCAATGGACCCCCCCCCCATAGACGTCTATGAACCCCACAGACGTCAGTGAACCCCCACAGACATCAATGAACCCCACAGATGTCAGTGAACCCCCACAGACATCAACGAACCCCATAGATGTCAGTGAAACCCCACAGACATCAATGAAGCCCATAGACGTCAGTGAAACCCCACAGACATCAATGGACCCACGGGACGAACTGCACCGTGTACTTATCTGGGGGGCAATGGGGTTGTGGGGGTTTCGGACCCACACGGACACCAATGAACCCCTATAGACATCAATGAACCCAATCCCCCGGCACCCCCAAACCAAACCAACAGGGCTTGGGGCAGCCCCTAAAGTAGGGGGGGACCCCAATATCCCCCTTCTAAAGTGAGGGGGGGACCCTAAATCCTCCCTCCAGCCCCACAGGGGTTGTCCTCCCCCCCGCCATGAACCAGCAGTGGCTCAGCCCAAGCACCCGTACGGAGGGCACAGGGGTCTGGGCAAACCCATTGCGGGGCCGGGGGGGGCACGGGGGGGCCCCCTCACCTTCGGTGACCTCGGTGATGTGGCACTCCTCCAGCGCCCCCGAGGGGCTGTGCACTTTGGCGTCCAGCGCGCGCCTTTGCCCCATTGAGGCTCACGGCGAAGGACGCGGGTTGGTGAACCTTGAGCCCCGATTCCTGGGGGGGCAGAGACCATCAGCGGGGGGGGGGGGGGCACCCCAAAACCGGGGGGGGCACCCCAAATGGGGGGGGGGGGATAAAACCCAGCGTTGCCCCCTCCCCCATGCATCAAATCCCAGCTTCAAGGGATTTAAACCCCCCCAAAAGGATGGGAGGGGCTGCACCCCAAAACCTGGGGTGCAAATTAATCCCCCCCGGGAGGTGACACCCCCAAATCCTCACACCCCAAATAACCCGGGGGGGAACTCACCCCGGTTTTTGGGGTGACCCAAGATTTGGGGGTGTTGGGACCCCCCTCCATATCCCACTTACCTTATGGGGCTGGGGGGGTTAGCGGGAGTGAGTGGGGGACCCCGGCCCCTCTTTTGGGGTGCAGGGGGGGTTCTGGGGGGCCGCTCACTCCCGCTAAGGCCCCCCCAGCCCCAGGGTGACCCCCAAGGGGGGGGGGGGCTGTTAATAGCCTTTAAAAGAGACACGAGAGAAACCCCAGGGACCCCCCGGTTTGGGGGGGGGGACAGCCTGGCCAGCGCGGGGACCCCAAAACCAGCTCCAGCCCCCCTGGACCAGACTGAGGCTCTGCTGTGCCCCAAACCCCACTAAGCCCCACTATGGGGCTATGCTGACCCTAAAGCACCCCAAAACCCCACTGAAGTCCCTACCGGAGCTGTCGTGTCCCCTGGAGACACCCCAAACCCTCCGAACCCCCCTTTGTGGCTCCACTGCCCCCCTAAGCTTCCTGAGACGCCCCCATACAGCTCCATTATCCCCCTGAGACCCCTTAAACCCCTCTAAATCCCTCTAATGTGGCTCCACTGTCCCCCCTATACCTCCTGAAACCCCTCTATGTGGCTCTATTATTCTCCTGAGAGACCCCCTCCATAGGCTCCATATCCCCCTTGGACCCCCTAAAACCCCCTATAATGCTCCATGGACCCCCTTAAGCCTCCTATACGGCTCTATATCCCCCTTGGACCCCCCTATACCCCCATATCCCCTACCCCTAAAACCTCCCTATAATGCTCCATGTCCCCCTTGGACCCCCTTAAGCCTCCTATACGGCTCCATATCCCCCCTTGGACCCCCCTATACGGCTCCTCCCCCTATGGACCCCCCTATATGGCTCCATATCCCCCTTGGACCCCTAAAACCTCCCTATAATGCTCCATGTCCCCCTTGGACCCCCTCAAGCCTCCTATACGGCTCCATATCCCCCTTGGACCCCCCCTATACGGCTCCATATCCCCCTTGGACCCCCCCTATATGGCTCCGTATCTGCCTTGGATCCCCTCTATACGCTCCATATCCCCCTTGGACCCCCCTCTATACGGCTCCATATCCCCCTTGGACCTCCTCTATACGGCTCCATATCCCCCTTGGACCCCCTCTATACAGCTCCATATCCCCCTTGGACCTCCTCTATACGGCTCCATATCCCCTTGGCTCCATATGGCTCCCCCCCTGCTCCCCTATACAGCTCCATATCCCCCCTGGACTCCCCTGTACAGCTCCATATCCCCCCTGGACTCCCCTATACAGCTCCATATCCCCCCTGGACTCCCCTGTACAGCTCCATATCCCCCCTGGACTCCCCTGTACAGCTCCATATCCCCCTGGACTCCCCTATACAGCTCCATATCCCCCCTGGACTCCCCTATACAGCTCCATATCCCCCCTGGACTCCCTATACAGCTCCATATCCCCCCTGGACTCCCCTATACGGCTCCATATCCCCCCTGGACTCCCCTATACGGCTCCATATCCCCCCTGGACTCCCCTATACGGCTCCATATCCCCCTGGACTCCCCTATACGGCTCCATATCCCCCCTGGACTCCCCTATACATATCCCCCTCCTATACAGCTCCATATCCCCCCTGCACTCCCCTATACGCTCCATATCCCCCTCGGACCCCGTTCTCCCTCTCTGCGCCCCGCCCAGCGCTGGCCCTGCGGTCCCCCGCTGCTGGGGGGGTTTCTCCCGGTGCCTCACCTGAAGGCTAGAAACAGTGAGGCGCCGGGCAGCATCGCAGGGCGCCGCCGCCGCCACCACGAACGGGCTCTCGGGGATGTGCTCCTCGTTGAACTTCACCGACACCTCGTAGTCACCTGCGGGGACACGGGGACGTGGCACCGGGCTGGGGGGGGGGCCGATGTACCCCTATAGGTCCCCCGTAGAGCGCCCCCCCCCCCATACAGGTGCCGCGCAGCAGCGCCCCCGCGGGTCCGCACACGGCGACTGCGCCCCGCGCCTCGGGTCCCCGCTCCGGGTCTCTCCACAGCGCCCCCCCGTGCCCGTACCCGGCTCCTGCACCACGTAGGAGACGCCGCAGGAGCCGTCCTTGCGGTCCTCGAAGGCGATCTCGGCTTTGCTGGGGCCCTCCACGGCGATGGAGAGGCCCCCGGCGCCCGCCTCCCGCGTCCAGATGCTGAACTCGGCTGCGGGGGGGGCACAAAGAGGGGGGTCAGGGAGCCCCAAAGGGCTGAGACCCCCCCAGGCCAGGAGGGGATGGGAGGGATGGAGGGGGAGCTGCAGTGGGGTTTGGGGAGGCTCAGATAGCGTTTGGGGGCTCTGGGTCAGGTTTGGGTGTCTGGGTCATGTTTAAGGGGTGCAGGTCACGTTTAGGGGTGCATCATGTTTAGGTGTATCTGTATCATGTTTAGGTGTATCTGTATCAGGTTTAGGTGTACCTATATCATGTTTAGGTGTATCTATATCATGTTTAGGTGTATCTGTATCAGGTTTAGGTGTACCTGTATCATGTTTAGGTGTATCTGTATCAGGTTTAGGTGTATCTGTATCAGGTTTAGGTGTATCTCATCAGGTTTAGGTTCATCTGTATCATGTTCGGGTGTATCTGTATCATGTTTAGGTGTATCTGTATCATGTTTAGGTGTATCTGTATCATGTTTAGGTGTATCTGTATCATGTTTAGGTGTATCTGTATCATCTGTATCATGTTCATGTTTAGGTGTATCTGTATCAGGTTTAGGTGTACCTATATCATGTTTAGGTGTATCTATATCTGTTTATCTGTATCAGGTTTAGGTGTACCTGTATCATGTTTAGGTGTATCTGTATCAGGTTTAGGTGTACCTGTATCATGTTTAGGTGTATCTGTATCAGGTTTAGGTGTATCTGTATCAGGTTTAGGTGTATCTGCATCAGGTTTAGGTTCATCTGTATCATGTTCGGGTGTATCTGTATCATGTTTAGGTGTATCTGTATCATGTTTAGTGTATCTGTATCATGTTTAGGTGTATCTGTATCAGGTTTAGGTGTATCTGTATCAGGTTTAGGTGTATCTGTATCAGGTTTAGGTGTATCTGTATCAGGTTTAGGTGTATCTGTATCATGTTTAGGTGTATCTATATCATGTTTAGTGTGTCTGTATCAGGTTTAAGGGTGTCTGTATCAGTTTAGGTGAACCTATATCCTGTTTAGGTGTATCTCTATCAGGTTCAGGTGTATGTGTGTCAGTTCAGGTGTCTCTCCCTCAGGTTTAGGGGTGTCTGTGTCACCGTTGGGCCCCCCTCCTCACCTGGCACCCCCGCCTCGGCGCGCTCCAGGCCGGGTCCCCCCGCTCGGACCTTGTGTGCACCGCCCTCGCCCAGCGGCCCCACGGTGAACTGGAAGGGGCTGCCGGGGACGTGCTGCCCCCGGTCCTTCACGCTGACCGAGTGCACCCCGGTCTCGGCCGGCACGAAGCGGATGCTGTAGGCACCCCCCTCGCCCTCCAGCGCCTGCGCTGCGCCGCCACCGCCTGCCCCGAGGGGCCCGTGACCACCGCCGTCACCTCGTGCTCGCTCAGCTCTGCGGGGACATGGGGGGGTCAGGGGGAGACGGGGCCCCTCCATTGCACCCCTGTGGTGGTGGTGGGGGGTGATGGGGTCCCCTCTGTGGGGCACTGCAACCCACATGGGTCATTGGGCCCCCCCGCCGTGGGTCATGGCATATCCTCCCGTGAGTCAATGGGTCACCCCCATGCATCACTGGGGTCCCCCCATGGGTCCTTGGGGACCCCCATAGGACCCCCCCCCCCATTACTCACCGGGCACCTTGAGGCTGAGGTCACAGGCGGAGCCCACGCTGGCCTCGGGGGGGGCGCGGCGCCGGCGCGTGATGCTCTCCTTCACCCGGCCCTCGCCTGTCACCTTCACCGAGAACGGGCTCCCTGGGGGGCCAGGGGGGCGTCAGACGCCCCATAGACACCTTATAGACCCCATAGACCCCCCATAGACCAATAGACCCCCCATAGAACCCCACAGACCCCATAGACACATCACCCACAGACCCCCACATCACACACCCCACATATACCCCATACACATCATCCACACCACACACCCCCCATACACATCACACCCCCCCCCCCACAGCCTCCATACACTCCCCCCCGCCCCCCCGGCCGGGGCGCACCGGGCACGTGCTGCTCGCCGAACTTGAGGGAGATGATGTAGTTTGCCGGGCTCCGTGGGGCAGTAGGAGACGCGGCACGTCCCATCCTCCAGCTCCTCCGTGGTGATGTCCACCTTGCTGGGGCCCTCAATGGACAGCTCAGCCCCCCATACCCTGCCATGGGGCCCAGGGGTGTCAGTGGGGACCCCCTCCAAGGGATGCAACCCCCCCTGCTTTGGGGTGACACCCCTCTGGTTGTGATGGGGCAGAGTGAGGGGGGGTCAGGGCTGGGAGGGGTGATTGGGACATTGTTGGGGGGGGCGGTGGGGGGGTGCTATGGGGGCGTCAGGGGTGGTACTTGTGTTATGGGTGTCAGTGGTGAAGTGCATGGGCTCGAAGGGGATGCTATGGGAGTTTAGGAGACGCTATAGGTGCAATGGGGGGGTCAGGGGATGCTAAGGGTGCTATGGGGATGCTATGGGTGCTATGGGGATGCTATGGGTGCTATGGGGATGCCATGGGTGCCATAGGGGGATGCTATGGGTGCTATGGGGCTGCTATGGGTGCTATGGGGATGCTATGGGTGCTATGGGGATGCCATGGGTGCCATAGGGGGATGCTAAGGGTGCTATGGGGATGCTATGGGTGCTATGGGGATGCTATGGGTGTGATGGGGCAGCTCTGGTGCTATGGGTGCTATGGGGATGCCATGGGTGCTATGGGGCTGCTCTGGGCCATGGGTGCTATGGGGATGCCATGGGTGCCATAGGGGGATGCCATGGGTGCGATGGGGCAGCTCTGGGTGCCATGGGTGCTATGGGGATGCCATGGGTGCTATGGGTGCCGCAGGTACCGGCATCGCGGGTGTCGATGATGAAGTGCGCGGGCTCAAAGGTGCGGCCCTCGCGCAGCCCCGGCCCCCGTGGGCGCGCACGCGGGCGGCGTCCCCCAGCTCCGCCTGACTGATGGTGACCGTGATGGGGCTGCGCGGCAGCGGCTGCCCCCCCCGCAGCACGTGCACCAGGTGCGCCCCCACCTCCTGCGGCACGAAGGAGATCCCTGCGGGGGGTGCAGGGTCAGCGACGGGGGCTGGGACAGGGGGATAGGGGGATACAGAGATACAGGGACACAGGGATAGAGGGATACAGGGATAGGGGAACAGGGGGGTATGGGGATAGGGGGATAGGGGGGTATGGGAATAGGGGGATACAGGGATAGGGGGACAGGGGGATATGGGGATACAGGGATATGGGGATAGGGGGATAGGGGGATGGGGGATATGGGGATAGGGGATATGGGGATGGGGGATAGGGGGGTATGGGGATAGGGAGATGGGGGGTATGGGGATATGGGGATAGGGAGATAGGGGGGTATGGGGATATGGGGATAGGGAGACAGGGGGATACAAGGATATGGGGGTAAGGGGATATGGGGATAGGGGGTATGGGGATATGGGGATAGGGGGATACAGGTATATGTGGATATGTGGATACAGGGATATGGGGATAAGGGGATACAGGGGTATGGGGACATGGGGATACGGGGATAGAGGGATACAAGGATACGGGGATACAGGGACCGCCGGCCCCGGCCGCTCTCCCCGTGCCCCGCACCGATGTGCCCGTTGCGCAGGCGCTTGAGCTGGCAGGGCTCCTTGCGGCCCGAGGGCGCCGTGACCGTGGCCGTGAGCTGGCTCAGGTCCGTCTCGCCCAGGTCCAGCGGGATGTCCGCCGAGGCGCCCACCTTCAGGTGGGACAGGCGCAGGGTGGCGTCTCCTGTGGGACGGGGTGGGGCGGGGGGGTGAGCGCCACAGCCCCCACCACCCCCACAGCCCCCATCACCCCCCTCGCCCCCCATCGCCCCCATCGGCCCCCATCAGCCCCATTGTCCGCATCACCCCCATTGCCCCCATCAACCCCCATCGCCCCCATCAACCCCATTGCCCCATCGTCCCCATCACCCCCCTTGCCCCCCATTGCCCCCATCACCCCCCCTCGCCCCCCATTGCCCCCATCGGCCCCCATCAGCCCATTGTCCGCATCACCATCGCCCCCATAGCCCCCACGGTCCGGTACCGGTGATGCGGGCGGTGAAGGGGCTCCCGGGGATGTGCTTCTCGTTGTACTTGACCACAATGCTGTAGTCCCCGGGCAGCACGGGCAGGTAGGAGACGCTGCACGTCCCGTCCTGGTTGTCCGTGCAGCTCAGCTCCGCCTTGGAGGGCCCCTCCACTGCCAGCGACAGCCCTCCTGGGGGGGGGGCACGCACAGTGAGCGGGGGCTCGGGGGGCACTGGGGCGCTGTGGGCCCCCCTGGGGCTCACCCTCGCCGGCGTCCTTGGTGTTGACGGTGAAGGAGGCTGGTTTGTTCACGGTGCCGTGGATGAGGCCGGGGCCGTAGGCGGTGACATGGCCGCTGTTCACATAGTCCACATAGAACTGAAGGGGGCTGCCTGCGGGGGGGGGGGATAAAGCGGGTGTTTGGGGGGCACGGGGATCCCCCCCCAGCGCCACGGAGGATGCGGGGGGTTGCCATGGATATGGGGTGGGATGGGGGGAGCCTCGGTGCTGGGATGCTTCAAGAGGATGCGCTCAAAGCACCCCCAGGACCCCCCCCCACCTGGGATGTGCATGTTCTCGTAGCGGATGTCCATCTCGTGCAGCCCGGCCTCGGTGGGCGCGAACCGCACCGTCACCGTCCCGTCCTTGTTGTCGGTGATGTCCGGCTTGGCCACCTTCCCCGAGGGCATTCGCACCTCCCCTGGGGAGGCAGGGGGGTCAGGGGGGGCTGCGGGCACCCACGGGTGCCCCATTGCTTGGGGACCCCCGGGAGGACATGGGGAGGGGATGGGGACCCCCACATCCTGGGACCCCCCGGAGGAGCCCGGGTGGGTGGTGAGGATCCTGCAACGTGGGGGGGGACCCCATGGAGCTGCATTGCTTTGGGGTGCCCCCCTCACCCGTGATTTCGCCCTTCTTGATGGTGAAGGGGATGACGAGGTCGAAGGGGCGCAGCCCGGCCATGTCCAACCCGTTCACCCCCAGCAGCGCCCGCTCTGTCGCCTGTGCCGGAGGGGGCCTCATTGGGTGCTGGCACCCCAATCGGGCCCTGTCTCTGCCATGTGCCCCCTCCCACCCTGCCCATTCCTGCCCAACCCCTGTCCATCCCATGTTCCTTCTCATTCCCTTCCTGTCTCCCGTCCCACACCTCTCCATTCCCGGTGCATCCCTGCCCATCCCTCCCTGTTCCCTGTCCCTTCTTGTCCCCTTTCTGTCCCCTCCATCCCCTTCTTGTCCGCTGCCCATCCCATTCCTGTCTCCTCCATCCCAGCCCATCCCTGCCTATCCATTCCTGTCTCCTCCATCCCTGCCCATACCATTCCTGTCTCCTCCATCCCAGCCCATCCCTGCCCATCCCATTCCTGTCTCCTCCATCCCTGCCCATCCCATTCCTGTCTCCTCCATCCCTGCCCATCCCATGGCCCTGTCCCATCCCTGTCTCCTCCATCCCTGCCATTCCATCCCTCCATCCCTGCCCATCCCATTCCTGTCTCCTCCATCCCTGCCCATCCCATTCCTGTCTCCTCCATCCCTGCCCATCCCATTCCTGTCTCCTCCATCCCAGCCCATCCCATTCCTGTCTCCTCCATCCCCTGCCCATCCCATTCCTGTCTCCTCCATCCCAGCCCATCCCATTCCTGTCTCCTCCATCCCAGCCCATCCCTGCCCATCCCATTCCTGTCTCCTCCATCCCAGCCCATCCCATTCCTGTCTCCTCCATCCCAGCCCATCCCTGCCCATCCCATTCCTGTCTCCTCCATCCCAGCCCATCCCATTCCTGTCTCCTCCATCCCAGCCCATCCCATTCCTGTCTCCTCCATCCCAGCCCATCCCATTCCTGTCTCCTCCATCCCTGCCCATCCCATTCCTGTCTCCTCCATCCCAGCCCATCCCATTCCTGTCTCCTCCATCCCTGCCCATCCCATTCCTGTCTCCTCCATCCCAGCCCATCCCTGCCCATCCCATTCCTGTCTCCTCCATCCCTGCCCATCCCATTCCTGTCTCCTCCATCCCTGCCCATCCCATTCCTGTCTCCGCCATCTCCCTGCCCATCCCATGCCCTGTCTCCTCCACCATGCCCTGGAATTCCTGTTGGGGATGTGCTCCCGCCCCGCACCATCCCACTTCCCGGGCTCCTCCAAGATGTCGAAGGTGCCATCCGCCATTCCACCACGTCCACCTCGGCCTCGGAGCCATCGGGGGTGCCCGCTGCACGTCACATTCCTGCCTTGCCCGCCGCCTTCCTGCACCGTGATCACCTGTCCTCCCCCAGTTGGATCGTGGGCCCAGCCCGGCCCCTGTCTCCTTGAGGGTCCCTGGCCCATCACCCCATTCCGGTCTCCTCCATCCCAGCACCCATCCCATTCCTGATGCTCCTCCATCCCTGCCCATCCCATTCCTGTCTCCTCCATCCCCCCCTCATCCCATGCCCAGGAACCCCCCCCTGTCTCCGCCATCCCTGCCCATCCCATTCCTGCCTCCGCCATCCCTAATGGGGCACCCCTCCCTGCATTGCCCCCCTGCACCAAGGGCACCCACCATGACCTGGGGGGGGCACTTGGGGATGTGCTCGGTAACGGATTACAGCGAGAACGCCCATCACAAACAAGCCGGGCTGCCCCGCCGTGTAGAAGATGTCGAAGGTGCCCTCCGCTATCTCCACCAGGGGGTGCCCACGTGAGCTGGGAGCCGTCGGGGGTGCAGGGGGCTGCACGTCACCTTCCCCTTGCCCGCCGCCTTCGAGCCCACCGCAATCACCGTTACCTCCCCCAGTTGGATCGTGGGGCCCAGCCCGGCCCCTGCGGGGGGGGGGGGAATGAGGGTCCCGTGGGGGGGGAGGGTCACCCCATTGCGGCCCCCCCAACCCCCCCAGCCCCCCCGGGTACCACCCACGGGCTGAGCACGGGGATGCTCCACTCATGCCATGGGAAGGTCATGGGGGTATTGAGGCGGGCCCCCCAGCTCATTCCCACACTGTACTTGATGAGGCTGTGCCCCCCCCCCCAGGACCCCCCCAAACCGAGCCCCAGGACCCGTGTACGCCCCCATGTCCCCCATTGTACGTCCCATCCTGAGCAGGCCTTCTTGGGATCCCCTCAAATCATGCCATAAGGGATGGGGGGGGTAATGGGGTTAGCCTGAGGCACCCTCAGCATCACATCCATTGCCCCCACGATACCAAACACCCCCCCCCAAGCAATGCTCAATTGGACACCCAAACACCCCCCCCTCTGCGATTACAGCACCCAAACACCCCCTTATCCTCAGCGAACCCCCATACCCAAAACAAGGCTTGGATCCTCTGTGATGCCCCTGGTGGCTTCGGGGGGCCCTCATTGCTATATCCTCTGGGGGTGCCCCCATGGTACCCAAACACCCCCTGCATCCTCTGGGGGGCACATGCAACCCGACGCCAGCGAGCTGCATCCTCTGTGCTGCCCTAAGCACCCAAACACCCCCTGGCATCCTCTGTGATGCGTGGGGGTACCCAAACATGTGGGGTGGGCGTGGGCATCCTCTGTGATGCAGAGAAGCAAGAAAATCAGTGAAACATCCTCTGTGAGGCCACCCCACCCAAACACCCCCCCCATTGTGATGCCCCGTACCCAAACACGGGTGGTGCTGATGCCCCGGCACCCACACCCCCTGCATCCTCGGTGACCGTGCCACTTGCTGGCGTCGCCGGCCCCACATCCTCGGATGATGTACCACGATACCCAAACACCGTCCCCCATCCTCTGTGATGAGGATGGTGTAGCACCCCCTGCATCCTCTGTGATGCCCCTGGTACATAGGACCACCCTGCATCCTCTGTGATGCCCCTGGTACCCAAACACCCCCTTCCTCTGTGATGCCCTCGGTACCCAAACACCCCCTGCGGGATCCTCTGTGAATGGGGGGGAAACACCCCCTGCATCCTCTGTGATGCCCACGACACCCAAACACCCCATCCTCCTCTGTGATGCCCCTGGTACCCAAACACCCCCACATCCTCTGTGATGCCCCTGGTACCCAAACACCCCCTGCATGGGTACCCCCATGGCACCGTGTGTGGGCACCCAGAGACCCCTGCAGAGCCCTATGGGGCTCTGTGCGCGCCCCCGGTGCCCCCCCGTCCCTCACAGTGATCTGCACTGCCAGCAGCCCCTCGCCCGCGTCCTTGGCGTCGATGGTGAACTCCACGGGCAGGCTCGCCGGGACGCCCGTGGTGTTGAGCCCAGGCCCGCTCGCCTTCACCTTGCTGGCGTCATGGGTGGGCAACGCCTTCACCTTGAACGGGCTGCAGGGGACACCGTGGGGGGGTCAGAGCAGAGCCCCCCCCCCCCCCCCGTGGCCTCCCCTATGCGCCCCCCATGTGTGTCCCCCCCCGGTACCTGCGGGGCACCTCCTCGTCGCCGTAGCGCACAGAGATGCTGTAGGGCCCCTCGCGGGATGGGACGTAGCTCACGCGCTGGGTCCCGTCCCCGTTGTCGGCCACCTCCACCGGCTCCACGACACCTATGGGGGGGACACGGGGGTCAGGGGGCCCCCACAGCACCCTATGGGATACCCAGAGACCCCCTGGAGAACCCATGGGGTGCCCCAAGACCTTGAGCCCTGAGGTGCTCATTGCACCCCAAGAGCCCCGCGTGCGATGCCCCCCACCCCACCCCAACACCCGCAGGACCCCCTTTCCCCCCATCCCTTTGCATCAGGAGCACCCCAACCCCTCTGAACCCCACTCCTTTGGGTGCCCCCCTTTACCTTTGGGTCCCTGAACCTTCACGTCCAAGGGGGCAACCCCGGCCTTGCTGGTGTCCACGGTGAAGCTCTGGGGCACGTTGGCCCTGACGGCGCCCGGCGTCAGCCCCGGCCCCACGCACTTCACTCTGGTGGCGTCCACCACGTCTGTCACCGGCACCTTGAATGGGCTCCCTATGGGGGGGGCACCGTGAGCTATGGGGCGCAGGGGGGGTCCCCACTGCCCCACTGACCCCCCGTGCGCTCACCGGGGACCTGGTGGCCTCCGTAGGTGACGTTGAGGCTGTAGGTGCCCGGCTCGTAGGGGACGTACTCCACGGAGCAGCTCCCGTCCTTGTTGTCCGTGCACGACATCTTGGCCTCCGAGGGGCCCTCCACGGCCAGGCCCAGCCCCCCCGTGCCAGCACCCCTGGGGGGGCAGCTGGGGGTCAGGGGCACCCCAAACCCCCCCAAACCCTGCCATGGGGGGGGTGAAGAGGTTTGGGGTGTGGGGGTGACTTAGGGGGCAACAGGGATGGGGTTCGGGGGTGTACCAGGAACAGGATGTGGGGTACAGGATGACTTGGTGGACCCCAGGATGGGAAGGCTGTGGACACTATGGGGCACCCATGGGCAAGCTGTGAATGCTGTGGGTGCACCCATGGGCAAGCTGTGAATGCTGTGGTGCACTATGGGGCACCCATGGGCAGGCTGTGGGCACTAAGGGCACCCATGGGCAGCTGTGAATGCTGTGGGTGCTATGGGGCACCCATGGGCAGGCTGTGAATGCTATGGGTGCTATGGGGCACCATGGGCAGGCTGTGGGCGCTGTGGGTGCTATGGGGCACTCATAGGCAGGCTGTGGGCGCTCTGGGTGCTATGGGGCACCCATGGGCAGGCTGTGGGCGCTGTGGGTGCTATGGGGCACCCATGGGCAGGCTGTGGGCGCTGTGGGGCACCCGGGGGCCGGCTGCGGGCGCTATGGGTGCTATGGGGCACCCAGGGACCGGCTGCGGGCGCTATGGGTGCTATGGGGCACCCGGGGGCCGGCTGCGGGCGCTATGGGTGCTATGGGGCACCCCGGGGGCCGGCTGCGGGCGCAGGCTCTCACCGGGTCTCCACGGTGAAGCGGTTGGGTTGGTTGGTGGTGCCACTCTGCAGTCGGGCCCATGGACGCGGACACGCGCGGGGTCGCAGCCCTCGGTCACGGGTACGCGGAAGGGGCTGTGGGGCACGGGGCTCCCGGCGTAGCTCACGTCCACCGTGTGCAGGCCTGGGGGCAGCGGGGGGCCCCGCAGAGGGATGTCACCCCATGGCCATGGGGGGCACGGTGGGGACAGCACCCCCGGCCCATCGCTCACCCTCCTCATAGGGGGTGTACTCCACATGGTAGGTGCCATCGCCCCGGTCCTCCACGAAGGTCTCGGTGACGTTCCCGGAGGGGTTGGACACCCGCGTCTTCACGTGGGGCCCCCCCCACCTTGGTGAGGGCCGGGCGTCCACATCGAACTCAGTCACCGCCTCCCGGAACACGCCTGGAAGGGGACACAACCGGAGCTGTGTGGGTGCCAATCAATGGGCACTGTGTGGGTGCCAATCAATGGGTGCTGTGCGGGTGTCAATCAATGGGCGCTGTTTGGGTGCCAATCAATGGGTGCTGTGCGGGTGCCAATCAATGGGCGCTGTGTGGGTGTCAATCAAGTGGGCCAATCAATGGGCGCTGTGTTGGGGTCCATCACCGGGTGCTGTGCTGGTGCCCGCCGGGCGCCCCCCCCAACCCTGCTCTCACCTTCTCCCTCCACTCCAGGCCCGTAGACCTTGACCCCGGCCGTGTCCACGGCGGGCTCCACACGGACCTTGCTGGGGAAGTGCGGCACAGGCTGCCCGCCGTACTCCACGGTGATGGTGTAGACGCCGGGGCTGAGCGGGGTGTAGGCGATGGTGTAGGTGCCGTCGCCGTTCTCCTCCACGCGCACCTCGGCGCGGGCGCCCGCCTCCGAGGCGATGCCGATGGTGAGCTCGGCGCTGCCGGCGCGGCTGCAGTCCACGCGGAAGTGCCCGGCCTGCCCGGCCGTGGCGCCCTCCAGCCCCGGGCCCGAGCACGTCACCTTGGAGGCGTCGAAGGGGGCGCGGACGGCGGCGCGGAACGGGGAGCCCGGCACGTGGGCGCCCGCGAAGAGGATGTTGATGTTTGTAGTCGCCGGGCTCGGCGGGCAGGTAGGACACCGAGCACGTCCCGTCCCCGTTGTCCACGCACTCGATCTTGGCCTCGCAGGGCCCCTCCACCGTCAGCCCCAGGCCCCCGGTGCCCGCGCCTTGGTGTCGATGGTGAAGGGCGCCGGCACCCCCGGCAGCCCCCCCTGCAGCCCCGGCCCGAAGGCGCGCACCTTGGGGGGGAAAGAAGGGGATGTGTCGGGGGGGGGTATGGTCATAGGGAGCCCCCTTTAGAGCCCCTTTGGTGCCCCCATTATCTACTGCAGGGGGGCCTTGGGGCTCTTTAGGTGCCCATAAGGGCTGTCTGGGGGTGCAGGGGGGGTTTGGGGTCCCCATTTCCCACCGCAGGGAGTGTTGGGGGTGCAGGGTGGGTTTGGGGGTGCAGGGGTTGTTTGGGGTCCCCATTTCCCCCCACAGGTGCTGTTTGGGGTCCCCATTTCCCGCCGCAGGGGCTGTTTGGGGGTGCAGGGGCTGCTCGGGGTCCCCATTTCCCCCCCCAGGGGCTGTTTGGGGTCCCCATTTCCCGCCGCAGGGGCTGTTTGGGGGTGCAGGGGCTGCTCGGGGTCCCCATTTCCCCCCCCAGGGCCTGCTTGGGGTCCCCATTTCCAGCCGCAGAGGGGCTGTTTGGGGGTGCAGGGGCTGCTCGGGGTCCCCATTTCCCCCCCAGGGGCTGTTTTGGGGTCCCCATTTCCAGTCGCAGGGGCTGTTTGGGGGTGCAGGGGCTGCTCGGGGTCCCCATTTCCCCCCCAGGGGCTGGGGGGGTTTCCCACCACAGGGGGGGTTTGGGGGTGCAGGGGCTGCTTGGGGCCCCCATTTAACGTCGCAGGGGGGGTTTGGGGTGCAGGAGCTGCTCGGGGTCCCCATTTCCCGCCGCAGGGGCCGTTCCCGTTCCCCACCACACGGGGGCGCGCTCGCACCTTGGCGGGGTCCGGCGGCGCGGGCACCGCCTGCAGCGGGAAGGGGCTCCCGGGGACGGGGGGCGCCCTCGTACGTGAGCTCGAGGCTGTGCGCGCCCTCCTCGCGCGGGACGAAGCGCACGAGGGCGGTGCCGTCCGGGCCCGGCTCCACGGCGCAGGGCGCGGGCTGCCGGCACGGGCCGCTCACGCGCGCCCCCACGCGGCCGCCGCCGCCGGCGCCGCGCCACTGCACGCGCACCTCCTGCTCCCGCCCCACCTCCGGCTCTGCAACGGGGGGGGGGAGAGCATTAATGGGGGGAGAATTTATGGGGGGAGAGAGCATTAATGGGGGGGTATTAATGGGGGGGGAAAATTAATGGGGGGGAGAATTAATGAGGGGGGAGAGCATTAATGGGGGGGAGAATTAATGGGGGGAGAGAGCATTAATGGGGGGAGAATTAATGGCGGGGAGAGCATTAATGGGGGGAGGAGATGGGGGGGGAGCATGAATGAGGGGAGAGGATCATTAATGGGGGGGAGAAATGGGGGGGGAATTAATGGGGGGGAGAATTAAGGGGGGGGAGAAGTAATGGGGGGAGAGAGCATTAATGGGGGGGGAAATTAATGGGGGGAAATTAATGGGGGGGAGAATTAATGAGGGGGGAGAGCATTAATGGGGGGAGAAGTAATGGGGGGAGAGAGCATTAATGGGGGGGAATTAATGGGGGGGGAAAATTAATGGGGGGGAGAATTAATGAGGGGGGGAGAGCATTAATGGGGGGAGAATTAACGGCGGGAGAGAGCATTAATGGGGGGAGGAGACCATAAATGGGGGGGGAGACCATGAATGAGGGGAGAGGATCATTAATGGGGGGGAGAGCATTAATGGGGCAGGAGATCATTAATGGGGGAAGGAGACCATGAACGGGGAGGGGGAGATCATTAATGGGGGGGAACCATCAATGGGGGGGAATGAACATTAATTGGGGGGGGAGACCATTAATGGAGGGGGGGATGTACCCCAACACAGCATCACTAAGGGGGGGCTGCGTCCTGCCCCACCCCCACCCCCCCAAGTCGTCTATGGGGGAGCGAGGCTCCATTTCCCCCCCCATCACCCCCCACCCCCTAAAGGGGGGTCCCCACTGCCCCATCCCCATTCACCCCCCTGCTCCCCAGGTGCCCCCAACCTCCCTGAGCCCCCCCAGCCCCCCCACGTACTCTCATCCAGGCCGGAGACCTTGATCTTGCTCAGGTCCACGCCCGGGGCCACCCCCACGGTGAAGGGGCTCTTGGGGATGGGGTCACCCCCATAGGTCACTGCGACCCCCAAGTTACCCTGGAGGGGGCAGAGGGGGAGGCTCAGGGGGTGCCCCATGGCCCCCCCATGGGGTATCATGGGGGGGGGGGTACCCCCATGGCGATAGGAGGGGGCAGGTTGGTTATGGATGTTGGGGTGCTCCAAGGTGTCACCTGCTGCGGGGGGGGGGTTGGGGTGCAGGGGGTGCGGGGGGGCTGTACCTGCTGCAGGGGGGTGTATCTGACGGTGTGGGTGCCATCGCAGTTGTCGATGAGCTCCAGGTCCTTCACTGCCTCCCCTTTGCCGGGCGCCGTCACCTGCACATCGAGGGGCGCGCGCCCCCCGGCCTTGGCGTTCACCGTGAAGTGCGTTGGCTTCCCCAGCTCCACCCCTACGGGGACACGGGGGGGTCAGCGGGGGGGGCCCCAACACCCCCCTCCCGGGCCCCCCCCCCCCCGGGTGCCCCGGACCCCCCCCCACTCACCGGAGCGGCTCAGGCCAGGCCCCTCCGCTTTCACCTTGCTGGCGTCGTGCGAGGGGTCCACCTTGATCCGGATGGGCTGGTGGGGGTGGCCTGCGGGGACCCCCGAATCAGTGCTTTGGGGCCCAAACCAAAGCCCTGCACCCCGAATCGGTGCTTTGGGGCCCAACCAGAGCCCTGCACCCCGAATCGGTGCTTTGGGGGCCAAAACAGAGCCCTGCACCCCGAATCGGTGCTTTGGGGCCCAAACCAGAGCCCTGCACCCCGAATCGGTGCTTTGGGGCCCAAACCAGAGCCCTGCACCCCGAATCGGTGCTTTGGGGCCCAAACCAGAGCCCTGCACCCCGAATTGGTGCTTTGGGACCCAAACCAGAGCCCTGCACCCCCGAATCGGTGCTTTGGGGCCCAAACCAGAGCCCTGCACCCGAATCGGTGCTTTGGGGCCCAAACCAGAGCCCTGCACCCCAAATCAGTGCTTTGGGACCCCAAAACAGAGCCCTGCACCCCGAATCGGGTGCTTTGGGGCCCAAACCAGAGCCCTGCACCCCCCAAATCAGTGCTTTGGGACCCAAACCAGAGCCCTGCACCCCCAAATCGGTGCTTTGGGGCCCAAACCCAAGCCCTGCACCCCAAATCGGTGCTTTGGGACCCAACCAGAGCCCTGCACCCCGAATCAGTGCTTTGGGACCCAAACCAGAGCCCTGCACCCCGAATCAGTGCTTTGGGGCCCAAACCAGCGCCCTGCACCCTGAACCAGCACCAAACAGCCCAAACCCATGCCCTGCACCCCAAAATCAGCGCTTCGGACCCCAACCCGGGGCCCAGCACCGCCGCGTCCCCGCCGCGCCCCCGCAGCGCCCCCTGCTGACCTGGTCGGCGAACAGCACCATGATGGTGTAGGCGCCGGGGCCGCGCGGGGTGTAGCGCACCGTGAAGGTGTCGTTGTCGTTGCGGATGATGTCGAAGTCGATGTCGGCCTCGGCCGGGCCCACCACGCCCGGCGCGCACTTGATCCCGATGCTCACATCGCCTGGGGGGGGGGAGGGGGCAGCACCCTGAAACCTCCCTGCGCCCCCACAGCACCCCCATAGCGCCCTATAGAGCCCCACGGCCCTTCGGTGCCCCCCCGCAGTCCCCCCCCCCGTCTCACCCTGCCCGGCCTCGCTGCAGTCCACAGTGAAGTAGGTGGGTTCGTGCGCCTTGAGCCCCGTCTTGGCCACGCCGGGCCCATAGACCTTCACCTTGTGCGGGTGGCTCCCGGCCCGACACCCACCTGCGGGCAGGGATGGGAGGGGGTCAGGCCCGAGAACCCCCCTCCCAGAGCCCTCCTATAGGTTACGAGGTGCCCCCCTTACCCTGAAAGGGGCTCTGGGGATGCTGACGCCCCCCCAGGACACCATCGCCGTGTGCTTGAGCGGCCGCTTGGGCACATAGGAGCAGCTGAAGGTGCCATTGCCGTTGCCCTTGACCGAGACATCCACGGGTTCCCCTCCGCGTCCTAAAGGGCGTACGGGGGTTCAGCACCCAAATACCTCCCCAACACCCCAAATCCCCCCCCCAGCACCCCAAATCCCCCCCAGCACCCCAAATCCCCCCCCAGCACCCCAAATCCCCCCCCAGCACCCCAAATCCCCCCCAGCACCCCAAATCCCCCTCACCTGCATCTGCACTTTGAGGGCTCCCTTCCCCCCATTCTTGGCATCCACGGTGAACTCGGCTGCTTTGTTCACGGCCACCCCCGTCTTCTCCAGCCCTGGTCCATGGGCTTTGACCTGCAGGGGGGCACAGGGGTTATGGGGTGCAGATGGGACATGGGGGTCTCTGTGGTCTCTATGGGTCTCTATGTTCAATATACTCTCTAAGCTCTCCATGCTCTCTATGCTCTCCATGGTCTCTATGGGTCTCTATACTCTCCATACTCTCCATGTTCTCTATGGGTCTCTATATTCTCCATGCTCTCCCTGGTCCCTATGGGTCTGTATCCTCTCCATGCTCTCCCTGGTCCTTATGGGTCTGTGTCCTCTCCATGCTCTCCCTGGTCCCCATGGGTCTGTATCCTCCCCATGCTCTCCCTGGTCCCCATGGGTCTGTATCCTCCCCATGCTCTCCCTGGTCCCCATGGGTCTGTATCCTCCCCATGCTCTCCATGGTCCCCATGGGTCTGTATCCTCTCCATGCTCTCCATGGTCCCCATGGGTCTGTACCCTCTCCATGCTCTCCCTGGTCCCCATGGGTCTGTATCCTCTCCATGCTCTCCCTGGTCCCCATGGGTCTGTATCCTCCCCATGCTCTCCCTGGTCCCCATGGGTCTGTATCCTCCCCATGCTCTCCCTGGTCCCCATGGGTCTGTATCCTCCCCATGCTCCCCATGGGCCGCACCTTCTCGGGGCAGCAGTCCCGGGGCGCGGGGCCGATCTCGGCCATGAAGGGGCTGCCGGGGATGTCCTCCCCGTCGCAGAGCACGTGCACGGCGTAGGCGCCCGGCTCCTGGGGCCAGTACCGCACATCGCAGGAGCCGTCCCCGCGGTCGTCGCACTCGATCTTGGCCTGGGAGGGGCCCTCCACTGAGAAACCTGGGGGGGGGAATGGGGGGGAACGGGGGTCAGGGGCGCCCCAAAACCATCCCCGCGGGGCTCCACGGGGGGCGATGCGGCCGCAGGGGGGGCCCCGGGGGGGGGGAGAAGGGAACAGTGAGGAGACAGAGCACAAGTGGCCAAATCAGCCCAAATCTGCCCAACCCCCCCCATCACCCCCAGAGCGCTCCCAACCCCCCCCAAACACCCCCCGAGCACTCCCAACCCCCCCCATCACCCCCAGAGCGTTCCCAACCCCCCCATCACCCCCAGAGCACTCCCAACCCTCCCAATCACCCCCAGAGTGCTCCCAACCCTCCCAATCACCCCCAGAGCGCTCCCAACCCCCCCCATCACCCCCAGAGCGTTCCCAACCCCCCCATCACCCCCAGAGCACTCCCAACCCTCCCAATCACCCCCAGAGCACTCCCAACCCCCCCCATCACCCCCAGAGCACTCCCAACACCCTCAGAGCACTCCCAACCCCCCCCAGAGCACTCCCACCCCCCCATCAGGCCCAGAGCACTCCCAACCCCCCCAAATCCCTGCAGGGGCCCCAGGGACCCCTCAGGTACCCCCCCAGACACAACCCCAAAGGGGGCCTTGAGAGACTCCCCCCCCGCCAAAGGAGCCCCTGACCCCCCCAGCGCGGCGCAGGGCCCCCCCTCACCAAGGGTCCCGACGTCGTCCCCGATGGCCTCCACCACGAACTCGGCCGCGCTCCCCACGGCGCCGCCCTCCAACCCCGGGCCCCACGCGCGCACCCGGGGGGGGCCCCCCTCAGGGGACACCTGCACCTCGAAGGGGCTGCGGGACACGGGACATGGGGGTCACACGGGGACATGGGGGTCACACGGGGACATGGGGGTCACACGGGGACAGGGGCACGCCAAGAGCGTGGGCATGTGCATGCATGTGCATAGATACATGTGCGTGCATGCATGTGCAGAGATACGTGTGCATGCATGCATGTGCAGAGATACATGTGCGTGCATGCATGTGCAGAGATACGTGTGTGTGCATGTCCACGGATACATGTGTGTGCATGCATGTGCATAGATACGTGTGTGCATGCATGTGCATAGATACATGTGCGTGCATGCATGTGCAGAGATACGTGTGTGTGCATGTCCACGGATACATGTGTGTGCATGCATGTGCATAGATACGTGTGTGCATGCATGTGCACAGATACATGTGCGTGCATGCATGTGCAGAGATACATGTGTGTGCATGCATGTGCATAGATACATGTGCGTGCATGCATGTGCAGAGATACATGTGCGTGCATGCATGTGCAGAGATACGTGTGTGTGCATGTAAACGGATACATGTGTGTGCATGCATGTGCATAGATACGCGTGCATGCATGTGCATAGATACATGTGTGTGCATGCATGTGCATAGATACGTGTGTGTGCATGTGCATAGATACATGTGTGCATGCATGTGCACAGATACATGTGTATGCATACACATACATAGGTACAGGTATGTGCATGTGCATGTGTACATATATATACATGTGTGCATACACATACATACACGTGTGTGCATGTGCAGATACATGCGTATAAATAAATGTACATAGATACATGTATGTGCATGTGCATACATGTACATATACATGAGTGTGTATACATGTACATACACACATATGTACAAATACATGTATGTACATATACATACACCTATACATACATATGCATATACGTGTGAACATAAACACACACAAACACACGCACATACGTACATGGACATGTACACACACACGCATGCACACACAGACGTACACACACATGCATGCACGCACGCACACATACATGCATGTACATGCACATGCACATACACACGCATGCGCACACACACATGTACACACACACATACACGCATGCCCATGCGCACACACACGCACGCCCCCCCCGCCTCACCTGCGGGGCACGTGCTGCCCCCCCCACTGCACGGACACCGTGTGGGGCCCGGGCACCGTGGGGACGTATTCACAGGCGAAGACCCCGTCCCCGAGCTCCCTCTGCCGGACAGGCTCAGGGCCCTCTGCACGGGGGGGTCAGGGGGGCACCACAGGGCCCCCGCAGGGCCCCATGGGCGCCCCGTGGCACCCACAGGACCCCATGGGGCGCCCCAGGGCACCCCAGCGCGCCCCAAGACATCCCACGGCATCCTATGCAGTGACCCAAGCCCCTCCATGCAGCCCAGGACCCCCTATAGACACCCATGGTTCCCCATAGCACCCTCAATCCCCCCCAGGGCACCCCCAAACCCCCCCAGGGCACCCCCAAAACCCCCGGAGCACACCCAACCCCCCCCAGGGCACCCCCAATCCCCTCCGGAGCACCCCCAACCCCCCCCCGGGCACCCTAAGCATCCCCCAATGCACCCCAAGACCCCCTATAGACCCCCATCTCCCCCCAGGGCACCCCCAACCGCCCCCCAGGGCACCCTATGCACCACCCAATGCACCCAGAGACCCCCTACAGTGCCCCATAGGGCACCCCCCCCAGCACCCCATACGAGGGGAACCCCCGCACTCACTGGGCCCCTTGACGTTGACCTTGAGCTCCCCACTGCCGGCCCCCTTGGTGTAGACCTTGAACTCTGCCACCTCCTTCACGCGCAGCCCCTTGGGCTGCAGCCCCCGGCCCACGGCGCGGCACAGGGAGGGGGTGCAGGCTGGGGGGAGCACGGGGGGGGCTCAGTCCGTGGGGCCCCTCCCACGGCCACCCCAGGGACCCCAAAGCCAACCCCAGGGCAAAGGGAAAGGGGGTACTGGGGGGAGAGGGGGACCCCAATGCACATTGGGGTACATGGGAAGGGGGGAGGACCCCCCCCCCGGGACCCATAGGGTGCTATGGAGGGTGCAGTACCCGAAGGAGGGGGAGGGAAATGGGACACCACCACCCCCCCCCGTACCGTCAGTGCATCACTGCGTGGGTCTGGAGCTTCCCCATAGAAGGAGCAGGAGAGAGACAGAGCAGAGTCATGGGGGGGCCGAGACCCCCCCGCAGCGACAGCAGAGACCCCCCCAAGGGCCTGGGGGGGGCAGAAGCACAGAGACCCCCATGGGGGGGGCAGGAGGACAAAGACCCCCATGGGGGGGGTGCAGGAGCACAGAGACCCCCATTGGGGGGGGTGCAGGAGCACAGAGACCCCATTGGGGGGGGTGCAGGAGCACAGAGACCCCATTGGGGGGGGTGCAGGAGCATAGAGACCCCATTGGAGGGGGGCAGGAGCACAGAGACCCCATTGGGGGGGGTGCAGGAGCACAGAGACCCCCATTGGGGGGGGTGCAGGAGCACAGAGACCCCATAGGGGGTGCAGGAGCACAGAGACCCCCATTGGGGGGGGTGCAGGAGCACAGAGACCCCATAGGGGGTGCAGGAGCACAGAGACCCCATTGGGGGGGGGCAGGAGCACAGAGCCCCCCGGGGGGGGGCAGGAGCACAGAGACCCCATTGGGGGGGGTGCAGGAGCACAGAGACCCCATAGGGGGTGCAGGAGCACAGAGACCCCATTGGGGGGGTGCAGGAGCACAGAGCCCCGGCTCGGGGCAGACCCACGCAGACCGCGGGGGGGGCTCACCCTGCCCCACGCAGACGCTGAAGGGGCTCCTGGGGATGGGGGCCCCCCCGAAGGCCACGTGCACGCTGTGGGGCCCCTCAGCCACGGGTCGGTACGAGCAGCGGAAGGCGCCGTCCCCGCGCGGCTCCAGCAGCGGCTCCAGCGCCCCCCGGCGGCCGCTCGGGTCCACTATGGAGACCTCGACCTCTCCCGGCCCCGCGCCTGCAGCGCCCGCACCGCGCGGTCACCGGCACCGGCGGGGGGGGGGGGGGGCCAGAGCAACCCAACACCCCCCCGACCCCCTTCAGAGCCCCCTGGGGACCCGAACACCCCCAGAGCCCCCCTGAGCCCTCCCCCCAGGGCCCTCCCAATGCCCCCCGAGCCCCAAAACCCTCAGAGCCCCCAACCCCCCCCAAATCCCTTTTTAGAGCCCCCAACCCCCAAACCCCCCCAAAATCCCTTTTTGAGCCCCCAAACCCCTTCAGACCCCAGAACCCTCCCAAACCCTTTTAGAGCCCCCAAACCCCTTCAGACCCCACAACCCTCCCAAACCCTTTTAGAGCCCCCAAACCCCTTCAGACCCACAACCCTCCCAAACCCTTTTAGAGCCCCCAAACCCCATCCCATTCCCCATTTCAGACCCCCCCAAACCCCTTTCAGAGCCCCCACCCACCCCATACCCCATTTCAGACCCCCCAAACCCCTTTTAGAGCCCCCACCCCCACATACCCCATTTCAGACCCCCCCAAACCCCTTTCAGAGCCCCCACCCCCCCATACCCCATTTCAGACCCCCCAAACCCCTTTCAGAGCCCCCACCTGCGGTGAAGACATCGAAGTGGGTGCTGCGGTTGACGACGTTGCCCGCGGGCTCCAGGCCGGGCCCCTGCGCCGTCACCCGCGCGGCATCGCCCGCGGCGCGCCCCACGTGGACCTCGAAGGGGCTTTTGGCGATGTTCTGCCCCGCGAAGAGCACCGTCACCTGCGGGGGGGCAGCGGGGGGGGTGGCACCGGGGCTCCACAGCGCCCCCCTGCGGCCCCGTGCGGGAGCTCAATGGGTCCATGGGGAGCTCAATGGCTCCATGGGGGAGCTCAATGGACCCATGGGGGAGCTCAATGGACCCATGGGGGAGCTCAATGGGTCCAGGGAGAGCTCAATGGACCCATGGGGGAGCTCAATGGGTCCAGGGAGAGCTCAATGGACCCATGGGGGAGCTCAATGGGTCCATGGGGGAGCTCAATGGGTCCAGGGAGAGCTCAATGGGTCCATGGGGAGCTCAATGGGTCCATAGGGGAGCTCAATGGGTCCAGGGAGAGCTCAATGGACCCATGGGGGAGCTCAATGGGTCCAGGGAGAGCTCAATGGACCCATGGGGGAGCTCAATGGGTCCATAGGGGAGCTCAATGGGTCCAGGGAGAGCTCAATGGGTCCATGGGGAGCTCAATGGGTCCATGGGGGAGCTCAATGGGTCCAGGGAGAGCTCAATGGACCCATGGGGGAGCTCAATGGGTCCAGGGAGAGCTCAATGGACCCATGGGGGAGCTCAGTGGGTCCAGGGAGAGCTCAATGGACCCATGGGGGAGCTCAATGGGTCCATAGGGGAGCTCAATGGGTCCAGGGAGAGCTCAATGGGTCCATGGGGAGCTCAATGGGTCCATGGGGGAGCTCAATGGGTCCAGGGAGAGCTCAATGGGTCCAGGGAGAGCTCAATGGACCCGTGGGGGAGCTCAATGGACCCGTGGGGGAGCTCAATGCGTCCATGGGGGAGCTCAATGGGTCCAAGGAGAGCTCAATGGACCCATGGGGGAGCTCAATGGACCCATGGGGGAGCTCAATGTGTCCATGGGGGAGCTCAATGTGTCCATGGGGGAGCTCAATGGGTCCATAGGGGAGCTCAATGGGCCCATGGGGAGCTCAATGGATCCATAGGGAGCTCAATGGATTCATGGGGGAGCTCAATGTGTCCATGGGGGAGCTCAATGTGTCCATGGGGGAGCTCAATGGACCCATGGGGGAGCTCAATGGCTCAGTGCAGGAGCCATTGGGAGCTCAATGGCTCCGTGCGGGAGCTCAATGGCTCCCTGGGGGAGCTCAATGGCTCCATAGGGGAGCTCTGTGCTCCTAATGGCTCCCCTTGGGAGCTGCTGGATCCTCCTCTGACCTCGCTCCCGCAGCTCCAGAACCTCCTCCTGCTGAGGTCACCCCCCTGGAGCCGGGCCTGGAGCCCCTCAGCCCCCATAGCCCCATAGAGCCCCACAGCCCCCATTGCTGCGGCCCCACCTTGTGCACGCCGGTCACTTTGGGCACGTAGGACACGGAGAAGGTCCGGTTCTTGTCATTGTTGGCCACCACTTTAGCCTATGGGCGGGGAGCTGTGAGACCCCCAGAGCCCCACATCACCCCATGGCACCCATAGCACCCACATCACCCCATGGCACCCATAGCCCCCACAGCATCCATGGCACCTACCCCATAGCACCCACAGCACCCATGGCACCCACAGCACCCATGGCACCTACCCCATAGCACCCACAGCACCCATGGCACCCACCTCCTCGCGGTGCCCGGCCGGGTCCTCCACGTACACGAGCACCTCCCCCTGCCCGGCGCTGATGGTCTCCACCGTGAACTCCGCTCTCTGCTTCACCATGTTCCCGGTGGGCTCAATGCCTGCAGGAGGGGGGCGGCCCCATAGCGCCGCTCACTATGGGGGTCCCAGCCCCATAGCACTGCCCCCTGTCCCTCTGGGGACGGGCACTCGAGGGGTGGCGAAGTGCCCCCACTTAGAGGTGACCCCCCCCGCTCCCGCCCCCCTACCAGGGCCGTAGGCTCGGGCCTTCTTGGGGTTGAGCTTGGGGCGCAGGGGGGCCCCCGGCTTCAGCTTGGCCTTGGGGAACTGGGACAGGTACGTCATGACCGAGTGCTCGTCCACGTTGGGGTCCACGATCTCCTCGGGGGTGATCACCTGCGGGGGCAGCGCGGGCTCAGCGGGTGCCGTGGGGCGCCCCATGGGGTGGGCAGGGGGGGCTCCCCCGCACCTGGGGGATGCCGAGCCACTCGTCCGCCTGCTGCATGGCCTCGCGCGCGTTGTCCACCGGCCGGTCGGGGTCCCACGAGTCCCAGTCGGGACAGAGCCCTGGGGGGCACGGGGTCACCAATGGGGGCACGGGGGGGCTGCCCCAGCTCCGGTCCCCAGGGCCCCATGTCCCTATATCCCCCGTCCCCATTGCCCCCCATTGCCCCACTGCCTCCATTGCCTCATTGCTCCATGGTCCCGTTGCTCTATTGCCCATTCCCCCCATTGCCCCATTACCCCCCATTGACCCCATTGCCCCATTACCCCCCATTGCCCCCATTGGACCCCATTGGACCCCATTGCCCCATTCCCCCCATTATCCCATTCCCCCCCATTCTCCCCATTGCCCCATTCCCCCCATTGCCCCATTCCCCCCCATTCTCCCCATTGCCCCATTCCCCCCATTCTCCCCATTGCCCCATTCCCCCCCATTCTCCCCATTGCCCCATTCCCCCCATTGCCCCCATTATCCCCATTGCCCCATTCCCCCCCATTCTCCCCATTGCCCCATTCCCCCCCATTGCCCCCATTGCCCCATTCCCCCCCATTCTCCCCATTGCCCCATTCCCCCATTCTCCCCATTGCCCCCCCTGCCCCATCGCCCCCCGCTCACCCGGGGCGCAGCTGTCCACCAGGGCCCCCAGCGCGCGCCCGCTCTGCCAGTCGCGGCTGAAGTTGGTGATGGGCAGCTGGGGGAGGCGGTTCTGGATCCAGCCCAGCAGCCGCTGCTTCGGCGTCTGCCGCTTGGCCTCCTCCTCATCCTCCTCGTCCCACATGGGCATGGAGATGGAGTAGTGCAGGATCAGCGTCCACACCAGGCCCAGGATCAGCTTCAGGTTCCCGTCCACGATGGCTTTGCTGTCTGCGGGGCAGCGGCCGCGTCGGGGGGCGCCACCGGGGGGCGCCAGAGGGGATCGCGGGGGGATCACGGGGGGCCACGGGGGGGCAGAGCTCACGCAGCATAAGGGGACATGGGGGGCCATGCCCCATAAGGGGCACATGGGACACAGGGGACGTGGGGGACACGTGACAAGAGGCCCGGGGGGGCCATGGCAACGGCAGAGGCAATGGGGGAGCCCAGGGGGACACGAGGGGGCCAGGGGGGGTCCGGGCCCCCATCGGAGCCGCAGAGGAGCCCCGAGCCCATGCGGGGGTCCCCGTGAGCAGTTTGGGGGTGTCAGGGCAGGGCCCATCCCTTGGGGGGGGCACATCCCGGGTCCCATTAAGGACTATAGGGGGGTCCTGGGTCCCCATTAAGGTCTATGAGGGGGGTTCTGGGCCCCCATTAAGGGCTATGGGGGGGACCTGGGTCCCCATTAAGCACTATGGGGGGGTCCCAGGCCCCCATTAAGGGCTATGGGGGGGTCCCAGGTCCCATTAAGGGCTATGGGGTCGCCATTAAGGGCTATGGGGGGTCCCAGGCCCCCATTAAGTACTATGGGGGGGTCCCAGGTCCCATTAAGGGCTATGGGGTCGCCATTAAGGGCTATGGGGGGTCCCAGGCCCCCATTAAGTACTATGGGGGGGTCCCAGGTCCCCATTAAGGGCTATGGGGGGCTTCCGTGTCCCATTAAGGGCTATTTGGGGTCCTGGGTCCCGTTAAGCACTATGGGGGGGTACTGAGTCCCCATTAAGGACTATGGGGGGGTCTCGGGTCCCCATTAAGGGCTATGGGGGGGTCCTGGGTCCCATTAAGGGCTATGTGGGGGTCCTGGGTCCCCATTAAGGACTATGGGGGGGTCCTGGGTCCCATTAAGGGCTATGTGGGGGTCCTGGGTCTCAATTAAGTACTATGGGGGGGTCCCGGGTCCAATTAAGGGCTATGTGGGGGTCCCGGGTCCCCATTAAGGACTATGGGGAGGTCCTGGGTCCCCGCTAAAGGCTATGAGGGGGTCCCGGGTCCCCGTTAAGGGCTATAGGGGGGTCCCGGGTCCCCATTAAGGGCTATGGGGGGGTCCTGGGTCCCTTTAAGGGCTATGGGGGGGGGTCCCGGGTCCCATTAAGGACTATGGGGGGGGGTCCTGGGTCCCATTAAGGGCTATGGGGGGGTCCCGGGTCCCCGTTACCGCCCATAGGGGGTTGCGACGCGTTCCCGCCCCGCGGGGGGGCCCGGAGGGGGCGGTGCCGCGGGTGGGGGGATGGGACCCTCGGCCCCTCCCCGGCCCCGCCCCCCGCTCCAACATTTTTTGGCCTTATATGGGCTCGGGCTCCAGCGAGGCCCCGCCCCCCGGCCCCGCCCCCCCCGGGGACCCCCCCTCCGGACCCCCCCATTGGGACCCCTCTGGCGGGGGGGCAGCGCCGCAATCAGTGCCCGCAGGATGTGGGGAGCCGCAGGGCCCCCCCAGGCCCCCCCCATCCCCATCGGGGTCCCCCCATGGCCCGGCCCCGCCCCGGCGGGAGCAGGACCCCCGCGGCCGAGCACCCCCCCCCGCATTCCTGCGATGGGAGCGGGCCCCCCCCCCCCCCCCCGCCTTTGTTATGGGCCGAGGGGCGGGAGGGGCCGGAGGCCATGGGAGGGGGACCAAAATGGAGAGGGAGATAGGGGGGGGTCTTCTATGGAGCCCTATGGGGGGTCCCCACAAAAGGGGGGTCCCAAGGGGGGTGTCCGGGATGAGGGGGGGCCCAAAGGCACCCGATTGCCATGGGGGGCCTGGGTGGGCGTCTGAAGCCGCCCATTACTACGGGGGTTGGGGGGGGCAGATCTCCCCTTAGCACCCGGCCCCCCCCGCGGGTCTCCCCTGCAGCCTGGGGGGGGCTCCCCTCCGCCCCCGTTGCTGTAGGCGGTTATGGGGCGCTGTAGGGGGTTGGGGGGGGGGCTGTTTGCAGGGGCTTTGGGTGCTCTATGGGCCCGGGGGTGCTACAGGAGCTTGGGGGGGGTCTGTATGGGCCCGGGGGGAGCTCGAGGGGGTTGGGGGATGCCATAAGGACCAGGGGGGCTCTGTGAGGGCCCGTGCGGTTCTATAAGCACCCGTGTGGCTCTGTTGGGTCCCCATAAGCACCCATGGGGCTCTATAAGCACCCGCTGGGCTCTATCAGGTCTCTATAGGGCTCGATAAGGGCTCTTTAGGGGCTGTATAAGAACCCATTGGGCTCTATAGGGGCTCTATCTATAGGATCTGTATAGGGTCTGTATATGGTCTCTATGGGGGCTCTATAGGGGCTCTATCTATGGGGTCTCTATAGGGTCTTTGCAGGGGCTCTATAGGGGCTCTGTAGGGGCTCTTATCTATAGGGTCTCTATGGGGTCTCTATCAGATCCCTATGGAGTCTCTATGGGGCTCTATGGGGTCTCTATAGGGGCTGTACGGGGTCTGTGTCAGGTCTCTCTGGGTCTCTATGGATCTCTAAGGATCTCTATGGATCTCTCTGGGTCTCTATGGATCTCTACGGCTCTCAATGGTCTCTATGGGTCTCTATAGATCTCTATGGCTCTCTATGGGTGTCTATGGATCTCTGTGGATCTCTACAGCTCTCTATGGATCTCTACAGCTCTCTATGGATCTCTACGGCTCTCTCTGGGTCTCTATGCGTCTCTATGGCTCTCTATGGGTCTCTACAGCTCTCTACGGGTCTCTATGCGTCTCTAAGGGTCTCTATGGATCTCTATGGGTCTCTACAGGTCTCTACGGATCTCTATGGGTCTCTATGGATCTCTATGGGTCTCTATGGGTCTCTACAGGTCTCTACGGGTCTCTATGGATCTCTATGGGTCTCTACAGGTCTCTATGGATCTCTATGGGTCTCTACAGGTCTCTATGGATCTCTATGGATCTCTACGGCTCTCTATGGATCTCTACGGCTCTCTATGGGTCTCTATGCGTCTCTATGGCTCTCTATGGGTCTCTACAGCTCTCTACGGGTCTCTATGCGTCTCTACGGGTCTCTATGGATCTCTATGGGTCTCTACAGGTCTCTACAGCTCTCTATGGATCTCTATGGATCTCTATGGATCTCTATGGGTCTCTATGGTGTCTCTATGGGTCTCTATGGATCTCTATGGGTCTCTATGGGTCTCTATGGGTCTCTCTGGATCTCTCTGGATCTCTCCGGGTCTCTCTGGCGTCTCCGCAGCGTCCCCCCGCTCCCGGCAGCGGTGTATATGTGTATGTGCGTGTGCCCCCCCCCCCCCGCCGCTCACCGATGGACACGAGTTTGATGTTCTCCCGCTCGAGGAAGTCGAGCGCCACCGAGACGTTCTCCAGCTGCATCTGGCGGAAGGTGGGGCGCGCGTTGTAGCGGCGGCCGAGCTTCTTCTGGCTCAGCACCTCGAGCAGCGCGATCAGGCGCAGCCCGTCCCCCAGGTCCGTCTGCAGGTTCCCCACGCGCTTCTGCACGCACTTGAGGTGCTCGTTGCACCACCGCGTGAACGTGTTCTGCTGGATGCGCTTCCAGGGCGCGTCCTCCGCCAGGTCCTTCTCGGTCGCCGGCATCTCCCCGTCCGCAGCCTCGGCCCGGGACGGCGCCTCCTGCGCCCGCGGCCGCCCGGCAGCGCTCATGGCGGAGCGGGGGGGGGGGGGGGGGGGGGGGGGATGGACGGGGCGGGCTGAGGGGAGAGGGGAGGGGAGAACGGGAGGGGAGGGGAGAGCTCAGCGGCGCGCCCGGAGACGGGAGCCGCGCGGCGCCCCCTGCGTCCCACTTGAATCCCACTGCATCCCATTGAATCCCAGCGCATCCCATTGAATCCCAGTGCATCCCACTGAAACCCAGTGCATCCCACTGCATCCCAGTACATCCCACTGCATCCCATTGAATGCCAGTGCCTCCCATTGAATCCCAGTACATCCCATCGAATCCCAATGCATCCCAGTACATGCCAATGCATCCCACTGCATCCCAGTACATCCCATCGAATCCCAATGCATCCCATTGCATTCCAGTGCATGTCAGTGCATCCCAGTGCATCTCATTGAATCCCAGTGCATCTCATTGCATCCCATTCCATCCTGATGCATCCCAGTGCATTCCATTGCATCCCAGTGTGTCCCAATGCATCCCAGTGCGTCGCAATGCATCCCAGTGCATCTCAATGCATCCCAATGCATTCTGATGCATCCCGATGCATCCCAATGCATCTCAATGTATCCCAATGTATCTCAGTGCATCCCATTGTCTCCCAACACATCCTGATGCATCCCATTACATCCCAATGTATCCCAGTGCATCCCACAGACAGGAACACACCTGACCCCCCTGCATCCCATCCCATCCCAATGCACCCCCAGAGACAGTGACCGCGCTGCACCCCCTGCACCCCATTGCATCCCCCTGCACCCCATTGCATCCCAATGCATCCCCTGCATCCCATTGCATCCCAAAGCATCCCGTAGACAGGGACACCCCTGAACCCCCCTGCACTGCACCCCATAGGCAGGGACCCCATAGAGGGAAACCGCCACTGCCCCCCATTGCATCCACACCCCCATACCATAGACGGGGGCCATCCTGCACCCCATTGCTGCCATATAGTGGGGATCCCCCCTGAACCCCACTCAAGGACCCCCAGAGCGGGGACCTCCTCTGCACCCCGTGACAGGGACCCCCATAGCGGGGACCCCCCCAGGGCTCCCCATACAGAGCACCCCCAATGCACCCCCATTTAGGGGACCCCCCTAAAGCAGCCCCCCCAAAGCGGGGCGCCCACGCGCCCATTGCGGTCTCAAAGAGCCCCAAAAGCGGGGCCCCCCCCACATCCCCCCACGGGGTCCCCCCTCTCCCCTCACAGCCGCGCTCACCGCTGTGCTCGGTTCGGCTCTGCTCCGCGGCCGCTGCTGCCGTCGGTGCCGGTGGAGGGGAGCACCCGGTGCCGCCGCGCGGAGCCTTAATTGGTAACGGGCAGCGCAGGCCCCGCCCCCGGGGGGGAGAGGGGAGGGGGAGCGGGGGGGTACAGGGATACATGGGGGGAGATATAGGGCATGGGGGGGCTATAGGGGCCCATAGGGGGTACAGGGACCTATAGGGTGCGACAGGGGGCATATGGGGTGTGGGGGGATAGAGGGACCCATAGGGTGGGATGTGGGGGACAGAGACCCATACATAGGTGGGATGTGGGGGACAGAGACACCCATACATAGGGTGGGATGTGGGGGAGAGAGGGACCCATACATAGGTGGGATGTGGGGGATAGAGGGACCCATACATAGGGTGGGATGTGGGGGATAGAGGGACCCATACATAGGGTGAGATGTGGGGCACGGGGGGATAGGGGGACCCATACATAGGGTGAGATGTGGGGCACGGGGGGATAGGGGGACCCATACATAGGGTGGGATGTGGGGGATATAGAACATGGGGGGTTTATAGGGACCCATGAGGGGATATAAGGACCTATAGAGCTGGGGGGGGTAAATGGACCCCATAAAGTGGTAGGGAGGAGTATAGGGACCCATAGGGTGTGCAGGGGCCCTCAGGGGGGTGAGGTGGGGCTATGGGGATGCTCTGGGGCAGAACAGGGCCCTATGGAGAGAACAGACCTATAGGGATGATGTGGGGCAGTTAAGGCCTGTGAAGGGCCTTGGTGGGCCCCTGTGGGGCAAGGGCGCCTATAAGGGCCGTAGGCTCTGCGCTGCCCTTCGGCCAAAGAGGCCCCATATGGATTCTGTGGGGCAGAAATGTGGGAAACCCCCAGGATGGGAGAGGACCCATAGGGGCTATGGGGAAGGGGGGGGGCCAATCCGGGTGCTGTGGGGCCCTATAGGACCCTATGGGGCAGGAAATGAGGCAGTGCCGGAAGCAGCTGCTCCAGCCCTGATAGTGCTGGGGGGCATCAATGGGGGGGGTCATTACTGCACGAGGATCCCGTGTTCCACGCATGTTATATGTATGTTACACACCTGTGTGGGGGCCGTGTGTCACCGCTACACGCACAAACACGCGTGTTACATGTGTGTGCACAGCATCACACGTGCAAACATGTCACACGCCTCGCGTCTATTGCACACGTGTACAAGGAGCTGCACATACAAACGTCATACATGTGTCTGTGTGCATCCCAACATGCGTGTTACACACATGTGCAGGCTCCCACACACCTGCAGAACCTGTGTGCGCCCTGGGCCCACAGGAGACGGGGGCTCGGGGGGCACCAAGGGGGGGATTTATCCCCCAGTGATGCCCTATGGGCCGGGGGGGGCATTTACCCCCTTTAAGTCACTCTGGGGGGGGCACCTCCACCAGGATGATCTCACCCCAGCAGGAATCCGGGGGGGGAAGGGGGGGGGAAGACGTCACAGGGAGGCTTTACCCCAACCCCCCCGGAATTTGGCCCCCCCCAAAGCTGAGTCACGCCGGGTTCAGTGTAAACACGGCCCCGACCCTGCTGCTCCTTCCTTATAGGGCCCGAAACGGCGCCGGGGCCCCCCCGGCCCCCCCCCGGCCTAAAATAGAAGCCATTGGTCCAGGGGGGGCCCTTGGGACCACCCCCCCCCCATGGGGAGTGGAACAGCAGAAATGTGCCCCCCAGCAGGGGAATGAACCAGTGAGGGGCGGACGGGGGGCGTCAGTCCCGGGGGGACCCCTTGAGGCGCTGCTGCAGGGCGGCCACCCGGGTTTCTGCGGGGAGAAATGGGGGGGACCCTAAAGTAGGGCCCCCCCCAAGTGATAGAGAAGCCTTAACCCCCCCCCCCCAATCTATAAGTGACCCCCCTCATAGCATCACAAAAGAGCCTCTTCACTCCAACCCACCCCATACATCCCAAAGGACCCCCCATACCCCAACCCCCCTCTGCCCAAAACCTGCCCTCAGTACCCCAATAGACCCCCTGCACCCCAAAGCCCTCCAATAGACCCCCGTACCCAAAAGAACCCCTCTTTTATCCCAAATGACCCCCCTGCACCACCCCCCCCATTAGGTATTGGGGTGCCCCCTCCTTACCCATCGCATGGCGCCAGCCCCCCCCTGACTCCATGGCCAGGTCACCCAGCTGGGTCATGGCCCCCAGGCCCTGGGGGCAGAATGAGGGGGGGGAAGTGGGGTGCAGGGACCCTCTGACTCCCAATGGGCACCTTCAGAACCCCCCCCTCAAACTCCCCCATGGACATCGCTAGGAACCCCCCAATCCTCCCCTATAGGACCCATGCTGCCCCCCCCCCCCCAAGTATCCCCCTATAGGGCCCAGGGACCCCCCAGTGGGGTTCAGGGTGCCCCTCCACACCCTCCCATAGGGCCCAGGGACCCCCCCAGCGCTCCCCTATAGGACCCACGGACCCCCCCCAGCACCCTCCCATAGGGCCCATGCCCCCCCCAAGTATTCCGCTATGAGGCCCAGGAACCCCCCAGTATCCCCCTATAGGGCCCATGGTATCCCCAAGCCTCCCCTATAGGGTCCCCCCTCTTTAGGGCCCCCCCACCTGCTGGAGGTGCCTCAGGCGCTGGCGCACGGGGGGGGCCATGGGGCCGCATGGGGCAAGCTCAGGGGGCGCTGCCCCCCCAGTGTGGGTCGGGGGGATCATCCACAGCCCCGTCCCCAGAAAGGCAGAGGCCAGAGCAGTCAGGTCCTGTCCAACGGGCAGCAGGGGGGGGGCCACGCACGGGGACCTCTCCAGCCTGGGGCTCTGTGGGACAACGGGGGTCAGACCCCACTGTGGGCACCCCCAATGGGCACCCCCAGACCCCTCCCAATGGGCACCCCCAATAGGTACCCCAGACACCCCCCCATAATGGGCACCCTCAATGGATGCCCCCAACCCCCCCCCATGAGCACCCCTAAACCCCCCCAGTGGGCACCCCCAACCCCCCCCCCCCATGGGCACCCCAAATGGGCACCCTAGGACCCCCCATGGGCACCCCCAATAGGGACCCCAGACATCATCCCCATAATGGGCACCCTCAATGGATGCCCCCAACCCCCCCCATGAGCACCCCCAAACCCCCCCCATGGGCACCCCAAATGAGCACCCCCAGGCCCCTCCTAATGGGCACCCCCAATGGGCACCCCCAATAGGGACCCCAGACATCATCCCCATAATGGGCACCCTCAATGGGCACCCCCAACCCCCCCCCATGGGCACCCCAAAAGAGCCCCCCCTCACCTCGGCCTCCACCATCTCCAGGCGCCTCCGGGTCTCCCCCAGCTCTGCTTCCAGTTCCAGCCCCACAGCGCAGGGTGGGGGGCTCCCGGGGGGGGTCCCGGAGGGGGTCCCGGGGGTGGGGCTCAGCGAGGGGGGGCTCAGCGCCGCTTGCCCCTCGGGGGTGTCCAGGATCTCCCGCAGGAAGGTGCTGGCACGGAGCAGGATGCTGGGGGGGGGGCACCGGGGACTGGAGTGGGATTCAAACCCCTTGGGGGGGGCCCAGCCCGGGGGGCCCAGCCCCTATGGAGGGTCCCCACTTTGGGGGGGGTCCCCACTTTGGGGGGGTCCTCACCCATTCTCAGCCTCTTCTTTCTCCTCGCCGGGGGCTGCATCCAGCAGGTCCCTGATGAACTCCAGCTGCTGCTCGGGGGGGGCCGTGCCCTGGGGGGGGTCCCAAGCACACGGAATGGGGTGACACCCCCCCCCAAACACCTCGCCCCCCCCCGGGCCCCCCCCACAGACCCACCTCCACCAGCGCCGTGTCCTCAGCCTCGCACAGCATCAGCTCCTCCGCCAGGGCCGCCAGCTCTGGGGGGTCAAGGGGGGATCCGGGGGGTCAATGGGGGGGTCAAAGGGGGGGCGGGGGGGGTCCGGGGGGGGTCTGTGGGTTCCCACCATTCAGCCGCGCTTTTTTGGGTTCATTCTGGAGCGCATCCAAGCGCTTGGTGAGGGGGGGGTTCACCCTGGGGAAGAGGGGGGATCAGAGAGGGACCCCCCGGTACCGACACACGGACCCCGGTACCGAACACGCGGATCCCGGCACCGACACGCGGACCCCGGTACCGAACACACGGACCCCGGTACCGACACACGGACCCCGGTACCGAACACACGGACCCCGGTACCGACACACGGACCCCGGTACCGAACACGCGGACCCCGGTACCGAACACACGGACCCCGGTACCGCCACACGGACCCCGGTACCGAACACGCGGACCCCGGTACCGACACACGGACCCCGGTACCGAACACGCGGACCCCGGTACCGAACACACGGACCCCGGTACCGCCACACGGACCCCGGTACCGAACACGCGGACCCCGGTACCGAACACACGGACCCCGGTACCGCCACACGGACCCCGGTACCGAACACGCGGACCCCGGCACCGACACGCGGACCCCGGTACCGAACACACGGACCCCGGTACCGAACACACGGACCCCGGCACCGACACGCGGACCCCGGTACCGAACACACGGACCCCGGTACCGACACACGGACCCCGGTACCGACACACGGACCCCGGTACCGAACACGCGGACCCCGGCCCCGTTACCGGCAGCAGATCCACTCGAGCAGCGCCAGGCGCGGCCCCGAGGGGACGCAGAGCAACTTCAGCGCAGCCCCCGGCTCCAGCGGCGCCTCCAGCATGGGGGGGGGGCGCGGCAGGGCCTGGGGCGGGCAGTGACCGGTTCTACGTTTGTACCGAACCCCCCCCCCCCGCTACCGGACCCCCCCTTACAGGACCCCCCCCGTTACCGGATCCCGCCCCCCCCCCTTACAGGACCCCCTCCGTTACCCCACCCGGAACCGCCCCCCGTCACAGGATCCCGCCCCCCCCCTTACAGGACCCCCGCCGTTACCGGATCCCGCCCCCCCCCTTACAGGACCCCCCCCGTTACCGGATCCCGCCCCCCCCCCCCTTACAGGACCCCCTCCGTTACCCCCCCCGGAACCGCCTTCCCGTCACGGGATCCCGCCCCCCCCCTTGCAGGACCCCCGCCGTTACCCCCCCGGTACCGCCCCCCCTCACCCGCAGCCGCGCCACCACCGCCGCCGCCGCCGCCTCAGCCGCCATTTCCCGCCGCTCGCGCTGATTGGCCGCCGCCTCAAGAACTCGCCCGCCCCCGCCGCGCCGTTGGCCAATGGGGAAGCTTCCCGCCTCGCCGCGATCTGGAGCGCCCATCGCGATTGGTGGAGCCGCCGCGCTGAGGTCCCGCCTCCCTCCCTCTCTGGACCAATAGGAGAGCGCAGAGCGGCTGCGGCTGCGCGGGGGGAGGTCCGGCCCCGGAAGTGCTCGGGACGCGCCATCGCCGCCGCCGCCGGGTCCCTGCGGCCGCCGCCGGTGAGGGGAGGGGCCGGGCGCGCGCGTGACGTCACGACAACGCGGTGACGTCACACGGCTGGCGCAGGGAGGGGCGGGGCTTTGTGACATCGCGGGAGGGGGGGGAGATGACGTCGCTTCCGCTCGCCGGGGGGCAGCCCTGTGACGTTACACGCGGCTGCGGCGCTGCGCTGTGATGTCACGGGGTGACGGTGCTCCCGCGCTGTGACGTCACCACGCCCGCAGGCCGCCATGGAGGGGGAGGGGCCCGACGTTCGCGCGCGCTTCCGGGTGGCGCGGTTCATCATGGAGGCGGGTGAGGGGGCGGAGCTTAGGGAGGAGGGGGCGGGGCCAAGGAGGGGGGCGGAGTCTGTGGAAGTGGAGGGCAAGGGAGGGGGGCGGGGTCTATGGGGACGTGGGCGGGGCCTGAGGGATGGGCGGGGGCTGACGAGAGGGCGGAGCCTGACGGGGACGTGGCCTGATGGGGGTGGAAGGGACCTGATGGGGCCGGGCCCGCTGGGGGCGGGGCCTGTTTACATGGGCGGGGTCTGCGGGGGGGGGCGGGGCCTGTCGATGTGGGCTGTGCCTGAGGGGGCGGGGTCCGATGGAGCGGGCGGGGTCTGAAGATGTGGGCGGTGCCTGCGGGGCCGGGGTCAGATGGAGTGGGCGGGGCCTGTCGATCTGGGCGGGGCCTGAGGGGGCGGGGTCCGATGGAGTGGGCGGGGCCTGCCTCCCGCCAGGGGTGAAGCTCGGGCTCGGCTCGGTCGCGGTCGCCACTGCCTGCAGTGCCTTCCACCGCTGCTGCCGCGCCCTCGGCGCGCCCCCCCCCGATCCCCACCTCGTGGCCACCGCCGCCATCGCCCTCGCGGCCAAGGCCGAGGGGACCCCACTGCGCACCCGCGACCTCCTCAACGTGACCCACAGGTACCAACCCCGTGGGGCACCATGGGACACATTGGGTGCTTCTGCCCCCCCCATGGAGCGCCCATGGGACACATTGGGTGCCTGTGCCCCCCCATGGAGCACCCATTGATACCCATTGGGTGCCTGTGCCCCCCCCCTGGAGCGCCCATTGACACCCATTGGTTGACTGTGCCCCCCCCAGGTGCCTGCACCCCGGGGTGCCCCCGCTGGGGTTGGATGCAGAGTTCTGGGCACTGCGGGACAGCCTCATGCAGTGTGAGCTGTGGGTGCTGCGGGTGCTGCGGTTCCACCTCCCCCTGGAGCAGGCGCACAAGGTGAGAGCACCCACTGTACCCATTGGCACCCACTGACACCCAGTGACACCCATCGGCACCTGTTGACACCCAGTGACACCCACTGGCACCCATTGGCACCCAGTGACACCCACTGACAGATACCCATTGGCACCCAGTGACAGCCACTGGTATGCAGTGACACCCACTGACACCTCTTGGCACCCATATGACCCTTTGGGATCCACTGACACCCACTGGCACCTACTGGCACCCATGGGAACCTCCAGGACTCACTGATGGCCATGGGACCTATTGGCACCCACTGACACCCATAAGACACATTGACAGCCATTGACACCCACTGACACCCATGGGACCCCCCCGCACCATTGGGATCCCCCCATAGCCCCCCCATCCCCAGCCGGGGCGGTGGGGGCCCCCCCTGACCCCCCGTTGCCCCCCCCGCAGTACCTGGCTCAGTTCGCGCTGGCACTGGGACAATGGGCGCGGGGGGGCCGCGGGGGGGCGCCGGGCGTGGCCTGGGCGCTGCTGCGGGACGGGGCCGCGGGGGGGTTGGGGCTGCGGAGCCCCCCCCAGCACGTGGCAGCGGCGGCGCTGCACTTGGCCATGGAGCTCTGCGGCTGTGGGGCCCCCCCCGGTGCACCCCCCCGCTGGTGGCAGGTACGGGGGGGGCAGGGGGGGGCTACGATGGGGGGATGTGGGGCTGGGATGGGGGGGTTACAGGGGTTAAGGGGGTTACAATGGGGTGGTGAGGGTGTTATGGGGTGCTGGGGGGTGATGGGTGCATGGGGGGATTATGGGTGCTGGAAGGGGTTAAGGGTGCTGGGGGGGGTATGGGTGCTGGGGGTGGTTATTGGTTCTGGGGGGGTTATGGGTGCTGGGGGAGTTATGGGTGCTGGGGGGGTTATGGGGTGCTGGGGGAGTTATGGGTGCTGGGGGTGGTTATGGGTGCTGGGGGGGTTATGCGTGCTGGGGGGGTTATGGGGTGCTGGGGGGGTTATGGGTGCTGGGGGGGTTATGGGTGCTGGGGGGGTTATGGGGTGCTGGGGGGGTTATGGGTGCTGGGGGGGTTATGGGTGCTGGGAGGGTTATGGGTGCCGGGGGTTGATGGGTGCTGTGTCCCCCCAGGTGCTGAGCCCTGGGCTGGGCCAGGCCGAGCTGGAGGAGCTGGAGCGGGAGCTGCTGGGGCTCTATGGGCTCGACACCGAGGTGGGGGGCGACGACCCCCACTGCGCCCCCCCGGTGACGCCCGGGCCCTCCCGCAGCCCCGAACCCAGGCCTGGGCCCTCCCGCGCCCCCCACTACAGACACAGACCCTTCCGCGCCCCCCCTGACTGACCCATGGACCCCCGCACGGTCCCCCCCAGCCCCACAACTGTGCCTATTCCCGTGAGGGGGCGCGCACGTGCAAGGCCTCGTGTGACCCCCCCAATAAACGATCACATTCATGAGCCTGGCACTGATCAATGCATTGCCCCCCCGGGGGGTCCCAGGTATTGGGGTCTCCCCCCCCTCCCAATAGGACCCAATGGGAGGGGGGGGGGCACTGGGGTCAGGGGCCTGGAGCCACTCCCGCTAACGGGCGCGAGGAGCACGTGCTCTTTCCCGCCAAACCGCGGGCGCGCGCTGGCCCCGCCCCTCTCCAGCCAATGAGTTCGCCGCGCCGCTGCCCCCTTCTCCCTCACCCCCCCTCCCGCCAATGGGCGGTGACGTTCCCTCCGGCGCCGTTTTTACGTCACCAGGGCCCTGTCCCCCGCCCCTCCCCCCCCAACCAAACGCCCCCTCTTTTCTCCAAAAAAATGTCTTTTAATTCTCAAAATAGCACAAAAACGACAGTTACGGGGGGGGAGGGGCCCCCAATACACTATAATACACTGCGGGGGGGGCGGGGCTGCCCCATAGCGCCCCATAGCGGCCCCCAGGGGGTCCGGGTCTGTACAGGGGGGGCCGGGGGGGGGAGGGGCAGTGAGTACAAAACTTCATCCAGCAACTGCAACGGTAAAAAAAAGCCCCCCCGCCCCTCCCCCCCTCCTGCCCCATAGCAGAGCCTCAGCCCCACAGCGGCCTCCGGTCCCTCCCCCCCCGCTATGGGGCGGGGGTCCTTCACTGCCCTTCGGCCTTCGGCTTCTTTGGAGCGGATTTCCTGGGGGGGGGGCACAGAGATGTGGGGCTGCCCCATAGCAATACCCCACGGCCATGGGGGAGCTGCCCCATAGCCCAGCCCTACACACCCTATGGCTTGGCCAGGCCTGTTCCTCCTGCCCCACAGCAAGGCCCCCAGTGCCCCAACCCAGCCCCATTGACACCACCATCACACCCCCAGCCCCATAGATCCCCTCCAGCCCCACTGCACCCCCCCAGCCCCACTCACAGGTCGGGGGAAGACAGCGGGCGCTTGCTGGCAGGTTTGGCCCCGGCTCCGTCCTTGCTGGACTCTGTGGGGCAGAGGTGGGATGTGGGGGGTGATGGGGGAGCACATCCCGCCCCACACCCTCAGTGGGACCCCCCCATGTGGGGCAGCCCCACAAGTTGTGCCCACGTCCCCTCTCCTCAGTGGGACCCACGCCTGTGGTGATGCTCCCACCCCCGGTGCCGCACTCACCCTGCAGCCACCGCACTGCGGGTCCCGGAGCCCTCAGCCCCACACGCGTGGGGCAGCCCCCCGGTGCCGCACTCACCCTGCAGCCACCGCACCTGCGTGGCGGGGCCGTAGCCTTTGTCGTTGCGCGCGGCGATGCGGAAGATGATGGCGGGTTTGGTGCTGTGGTCGATGTGCGCCGTGGCCAAGCTGCCCGCGGGCACCAGGCAGGAGGGGCTCGGCCCGCAATAGACCCGCATGAAGGCGAGCGGGGCCGGGCCCCCCCCCGCGGGGCCGGAGCCGGAGCCCCCCCGCGCCTCGGCCGCGCCACCCGCGATGGCCAAGTACACAGAGTACTCCAGGATGCGGCCCGAGGTCACCGACGGCGGCTCCCACGTCAGGTGCGCCCCGTCCGGGCTCTGCGGCACAGCGGCGGTGGGGAATGGGGCAATGGGGGAATGGGGGGAAGGGGGGAATGGGGGGAACGGGGTAATGGGGGCAATGGGGGTAACGGGGGCAATGGGGGTAATGGGGTAAGGGCGGTAATGGGGTAATGGGGGCAATGGGGGCATGGGGGCAATGGGGGTAACGGGGGCAATGGGGGTAACGGGGGTAATGGGATAATGGGGGCAATGGGAGATGTGGGGGTATACAGGGACAGGGATGTGTTTGGGGCCAACCCCCTGACTGTGGTGGTTGGTTGAAGCTGTGGGTGATGCCATGGGTGATGCCATGGGTGATGCTATGGGTGATGCCATGGGTGATGCCATGGGTGATGCCATGGGTGGTGCCATGGGGCAGTGCCATGGGTGATGCTATGGGGCAGTGCCATGGGTGATGCCATGGGTGATGCTATGGGTGATGCCATGGGTGATGCTATGGGTGATGCCATGGGTGATGCTATGGGGCAGTGCCATGGGTGATGCTATGGGGCAGTGCCATGGGTGATGCTATGGGGCAGTGCCATGGGTGATGCCATGGGGCAGTGCCATGGGTGATGCTATGGGGCAGTGCCATGGGTGATGCTATGGGGCAGTGCCATGGGTGATGCCATGGGTGATGCTATGGGGCAGTGCCATGGGTGATGCCATGGGGCAGTGCCATGGGTGATGCCATGGGTGATGCTATGGGTGATGCCATGGGTGATGCTATGGGTGATGCCATGGGTGATGCCATGGGTGATGCTATGGGTGATGCCATGGGTGATGCCATGGGTGATGCTATGGGGCAGTGCCATGGGTGATGCCATGGGTGATGCCATGGGGCAGTGCCATGGGTGATGCTATGGGGCAGTGCCATGGGTGATGCCATGGGGCAGTGCCATGGGTGATGCCATGGGTGATGCTATGGGGCAGTGCCATGGGTGATGCCATGGGGCAGTGCCATGGGTGATGCTATGGGGCAGTGCCATGGGTGATGCTATGGGTGATGCCATGGGTGATGCCATGGGTGATGCTATGGGTGATGCTATGGGGCAGTGCCATGGGTGATGCCATGGGTGATGCTATGGGTGATGCCATGGGTGATGCTATGGGTGATGCCATGGGTGATGCTATGGGGCAGTGCCATGGGTGATGCCATGGGGCAGCGCCATGGGGCAGCGCCATGGGGCGCTATGGGCGGTACCTTGCTGATGCGGATGGCGCAGGGCGCCCCGGGGTACCCGGGCAGACACGTTTTGAAGGCCGCGAGCTCGGAGAAGGCGCCGCGGCCGCAGACGTTGACCCCCGCGACGCGGAACTTGTAGGCGGTTCCGGGCTGCAGCTCCTGGCGCCGCAGCTGAGAGTGGTCTGGGACCCCCCCGGCCTCCTCCTTGGGACAGCGGAGGGTGGGGGCGCCCGTGGGGCACACAGCACCCACAGGGACACCCACAGGGACACACATGGGGGCACCCACAGGGACACCCACAGGGACACACATGGGGGCACCCATAGGGACACACATGGGGGCACCCACAGGGACACCCATAGGGACACACATGGGGGCACCCATAGGGACACACATGGGGGCACCCACAGGGACACCCATAGGGACACACATGGGGGCACCCATAGGGACACCCAGCACCCATAGGGACACCCACAGGGACACTCATAGGGACACCCATGGGGGCACCCATAGGGACACCCAGAGGGGCCACCCAACACCCATGGAGCCACCAATGCCCATTGGGCTCCCATGGGGAAAGCCCCGCGGTACAGAGGCAGGTTCCGGGCACCGTGGGGCACTGTGGGGTGCAGTGGGGCTCTGTGGGGCCCCATGGGTGGCAGTGGGGCGCGTGGGGCACTCACGTCGGCGGGGGGGGCGTCCTCGGGGGGCAGGAAGTAGTGCGTCACCATCATGGAGGTGCCTTTGATGACGCCCACGTCGAACCATTGGTTCTCCTTCTTGAGCAGCGCCTTTGGGGGGGGCGGCTCCGGCTTCTGCAGAGACCCATAGAGACCATAGGGACCCACAGAGACCCATAGGGACCATAGAGACCCATAGGGACCATAGGGACCCATAGGGACCATAGGGACCCATAGGGACACATAGGGACCCATAGAGACCCATAGAGACCATAAAAACCCATAGGGACCATAGTGACCCATAGAGACTCATAGAGACCATAGAGACCCATAGAGACCATAGGGACCCATAGGTACCATAGAGACCCATAGGAACCATAGGGATCCACAGGGACCCATAGAGACCCACAACCAACCCACAGCCACCTGTAACTGCCCCATAGTGACCCATAACCACCCCACAGTGACCCATAACTGCCCCATAGGGACCCCGCAGCCCCCTCTCACCGCAGGGCTGCTCTCGATGCCGTTGGCCACCTCTGCCAGGGCTGCGGCCGCCTGCAGCTTGGCCGGGCTGGTGCCCACCACGGGCGGGGGGGGCACGAAGGCGCTGGGGGGGGCCAAGCCTGCGGTGGGGTCAGTGAGTCAATGGGGATCAATGGGGGTCCACGGGGATCAATGACATCAATGGGGTCCACGGGGATCAATGACATCAATGGGGTCCATGGGGATCAATGGGGGTCCACAGGGATCAATGACATCAATGGGGTCCACAGGGATCAATGGGGGTCCACGGGGATCAATGACATCAATGGGGTCCATGGGGATCAATGGGGGTCCACGGGGATCAATGGGGTCCATGGGGATCAATGGGGGTCCACGGGGATCAATGACATCAATGGGGTCCATGGGGATCAATGGGGGTCCACGGGGATCAATGGGGCTCAATAGGGGTCCATGGGGATCAATGGGACCTCACCGTCGCTGGGGGCTCCGCTGGCGGCCCCCACCTCTCCCAGTCCATTGCTGTCGGTGCCGGGGGGGTCATTGAGGCTGTCAGCGGGGGCCAAGGCCTCGGTGGGGAGCTGGGGGGGGGCCGGGGGGGGCGGCGGAGCCGGGGGGGTGCCGGGGGGGGCGGCCTCGAGCTGCTGCTGCTGCTGCTGCTGCTGCACCAGCGCCGCCAGGTCCTGCTGAGTCAGCACAATGGGGATGGGCCCCCCCGGGCCCTCGGGCACCCCCAGCTCAGGGGGGGCCCCCCCCGGCTCCGTGCTGCTGTCCAAGGGCTCTGCCGTGCCTGCGGAGACCGAGGGGTGGGGTACGGTACAGCGCGAGCGATACGGGACACGGGGTACAGAGTATGAGATATGGGATACAGGGTAGGGGGTACAGAGTATGAGATATGGGATACAGGGTAGGGGGTACGGGATATGGGATATGGGATAGAGGGTATGGGGTACGGGATACAGAGTATGAGATATGGGATACAGGGTATGGGATACGGGATACAGGGTACGGGATACAGAGTATGAGATATGGGATAGAGGGTATGGGGTACGGGACATGGGATACAGGGTATGGGATACGGGATACAGGGTACGGGATACAGAGTATGAGATATGGGATACAGGGTATGGGATACGGGACATGGGATACAGGGTATGGGATACGGGATACAGGGTACGGGATACAGAGTATGAGATATGGGATACAGGGTATGGGATACGGGATACAGGGTATGGGATACAGAGTATGAGATATGGGATACAGGGTATGGGGTACGGGACATGGGATAGAGCGTATGGGATACGGGATACAGGGTACGGGATACGGGATACAAGGTACGGGGTACGGGATACAGGATATGGGATACGGGATACAGGGTATGAAATACGGGATACGGGGTATGGAATACAGGGTATGGGATACGGGATACAAGGTACGGGGTACGGGATACAGGATATGGGATACAGGGTATGAGATACAGGATACGGGATATGGAATACAGGGTATGGGATACGGGATACAGGATATGGGATACAGGGTATGAGATACGGGATACGGGGTATGGAATACAGGGTATGGGATACGGGATACAAGGTATGGGGTACGGGATACAGGATATGGGATACAGGATACAGGATATGGGGTACGGGATATAGGGTATGGAATACGGGATACAGGGCATGGGGTACGGGATACAGGGTATGAGATACGGGATACGGGGTATGGAATACAGGGTATGGGATATGGGGATAAGGGGTATGGAGGCCCCAAGCCCACCATGTGCCACCCCCATGGGGACGTTGTCCCTGTCCCTGTGTCCCACACTCACCCAGGACAGCCCAGGCCCCTGTCCCCACAGTGTCCCCATAGCATCCCCATAACCCCACAGTGCCCCACATCCCCATAGTACCCCACATCCCCATAGTGCCCCACATCTCCATAGTACCCCATAGTACCCCATATCCCCATAGTGCCCCACATCCCCATAGTGCCCCACATCCCCATAGAACCCCACAGTGCCCCACATCACCCCGCTCACCCATGACGGCGTGCTGGGCCGCCTGCAGCACCGCCTGGATCGCCAGCGCCTGCGCCTGGGCCTGGGCCTGCGCCTCCTCGGTGGCCGCCGCCGCCGCCGCCGCCTCCGCCGCCGCGGTCACCGCCAGCTCCTCGGGGGTGAGCCCCGTGACCACGAGCGCGGGGGCCGCCCCCCCCAGCGGCGCCTCCGCCATCAGCTCCGGGGGCAGCGCCGCCCCCCCCGGGCCCCCCTCGGCGCCGTCGCCCCCCCCCGGCAGCACCACCACGGCCAAGGGCTCCGGGGAGCCCGAGGGAGGGGGGGGCGCGGAGGCGGTGGTGGGGAGGGGGGGAGGAGGAGAGCCAGGGGTGCCGAGGGGGGGGTCTGGGGGGGCATCCCCGCTGCTGGTGCTGGGGGGGGCGGGCGGTGGGGGGGGGGTGATGCTGGTGCTGGGGGGGCCGGGGGGGTCCGGGGGGGCCGGGGGGGGCTCCGTCAGCGAGGAGATGCTCTGAAGGGGGGGAGAAGAGGAGGTTAAAGGGGAGGGATGGGGGGGGCCCCAGGCCCTCATAGACATTCATGACCCCCCCATGGTCCTCTACCACCCCCAACCTCCATCCCCAATGTGCCCCCCACAGCCCTTAATGCCCCCCCCTAGAGCGCCACAGACCTTAATGACCCCCCCCTCTATCCCCAATGTGCCCCCCCATAGAGCTCCATAGACATTAATGACCCCCCCCTCCATCCCCAATGTGCCCCCCATAGCCCTCAATGCCCCCCATAAAGCTCTATAGACCTTAATGTCCCCCCTCGGTCCTCTCTGACCCTCCCATGCCATCCCCAACGTTCCCCCCACTAAGCCCCCCCCGTGTCCCCAGGCCCCCCCTCACCGGCAGGGCGGGCGCTGGCACCGGTGTGGCTGCGGTGACGTTGGTGACGGCGCGGGGCTGGGGGGGCCCCGTGGTGCTGGGCCCGGGGCTGGGGGTGCCGGGGGGTGGCCCCTCCCCTGGGGGGGGCGGCTCCGGCTCCCCTTGTCCATTGGCGGCCGCTGGGGGGGGCTCTATGGGACACACACACAGAGGTGAGCTGGGGACACGGTGCCCCCCCCATGGTGTGTGCCCCCCCGCCCCCCCCGGTGCTGCTGTCACCTGGGTTGGTGCCGATGGCGGCAGTGACCGTGGTGGCCGTGGGGGTCGTTCCCGTCTCGTGGGTCTCACAGGGGGGGTTGGAGCAGCTCGGGGGGGGCCCCTCGGGCATTGTCACTGTCAGCGTAGCGCCACCGAGGGAGGGGGAGCCGGGGCCGGCGGTGGCCGCGGTGCCAGTGCCCGCGTCGCGGCTCTGGCATGGCTGTGAGGCGGCGGCCATGGTGGTGGTGGCGGTGTTGGTGGTGGCGGTGCTGTGCACCTCGCAGGGGGGGTTGGCGCAGAGCCGGGACGCAGTGGTGGTCACTGTGTTGGTGGTGCCGGTCTCGTGGGTCTCGCAGGGGGGGTTGGCGCAGGGCCCCGCCGCCACCGCCGTGGTGGTGGCGGTGGTGGCGGCGGCGGGGGGGCCGCCTCCATGGGGCTCACAGGATGCGGCGCAACACGGCTGGGACGCGGTGACCACGGTGGTGGCGGCCGTGGTGGTCGTCCCCATCTCATGGGGAGGGTCGGAGCAGGGCCCGGCAGCCATGGTGGTGGTGGCGGTGTTGGTGGTGCCGGTCTCATGGGTCTCACAGGGGGGGTTGGAGCAGGGCCCGGCGGCCATGGTGGTAGTGGCGGTGTTGGTGGTGCCGGTCTCATGGGTCTCACAGGGGGGGTTGGAGCAGGGCCCGGCGGCCATGGTGGTAGTGGCGGTGTTGGTGGTGCCGGTCTCATGGGTCTCACAGGGAGGGTTGGAGCAGGGCCCCGATGTCACGGCCATGGTGGTGGTGGCGGTGTTGGTGGTGCCGGTCTCATGGGTCTCACAGGGGGGGTTGGAGCAGGGCCCGGCGGCCATGGTGGTAGTGGCGGTGTTGGTGGTGCCGGTCTCATGGGTCTCACAGGGGGGGTTGGAGCATGGCCCCGATGTCACGGCCATGGTGGTGGTGGCGGTGTTGGTGGTGCCGGTCTCATGAGTCTCACATGGAGGGTTGGAGCAGGGCCCCGATGTCACGGCCATGGTGGTGGTGGCGGTGTTGGTGGTGCCGGTCTCATGGGTCTCACATGGAGGGTTGGAGCATGGCCCCGATGTCACGGCCATGGTGGTGGTGGCGGTGTTGGTGGTGCCGGTCTCGTGGGTCTCGCAGGGGGGGTTGGAGCACACAAGGGTCACGGTGCCGGGGTCGGGCTCGGTGCCGCTCGGTGCTGGTTGCTCGGCGGTGGGGGAGGCCAGGATGGACACGGGGAGGTCGGGCACCGGCTGCGCCTCAACCCCCCCCCCGGGGGCCGTGATCAGCGTCACCTGCGTGGGCTGCGCCACAGGCTGGGGGCAGCGGGGACGTGGTCAGCGCGGGGACCCCCACTGTCACCCAGGGACCCCCCATTGCCACCCAGGGACCCCCACTACAACCCATCCCAAGGCCACCCCCAACGCATGCTCCCCCCCGGCCCGTGGCGCCCCATAGCCCCCTCCTGCGCCACGCCCCGGTGCCCCCTCACCTGCATGGTGATGGTGGGGGTGCCGAGCGCGCCGGTGGCTGTCACGGTGCTCTGCGCCGCGGACACGGTGATGGCAGCGGGGTTGAGGACCTGGCTCGACAGCGTGGCGATGGTGCCCAGCGTGGTGATGGGGGTGGCGAGCGACGCCGTGGCACTGTGCCCCCCCGCGCCCGCCAGGCTGGTGGACACCGTCCCCGTCACCGTGCCCAGCGTGGTGACACCTATGGGCACGCAACGGGGTCAGCGCGGGGATGGAGGGGGTGGTGATGGCGGGGGGGGGGGTGGCACTTACCGGTGGTGCCCTTCACCACCAGCGTGGTGACCGTGGGCTTGACGGCCGACACGGTGACGGGGGTCACCAGGCGGACCCCCCCCATGGGGACGGTGCGCAGGATGGTGCCCGGCTGCCCCGGGGCGCCCTTGAGTACAACCTGGGGGGGGGGAACACAGAGAGGGGGCGATCGGGGGTGCTCAGGGGACACGGGGGGGGTCCCCACGGCCGCGTCCCCCCCCCCGTTACCTGCGTCACCCCCTGCTGGCCGTGCCCGGCGCCCAGCTTGGGCACCGCGGTGATGATCTTGGCCGGGGTGCCGGTGCCCGACGTCATCACCTTGGTGGTGATGATGGTGATGGGGGACTTGATGCCGGGGCTGCTGCTGACACCTGGGCGAGGGGACACGGGCTCAGCGCGGGGGGGGGCGATGGTGTCCCCCGGGAGGGGGGTCCCCCGCTCACCGGTGGCGCCCGCCTGGGTGATGATGGCCGACATGGGGATGGTCTTGATGATGGTGGTGGTGCCGGGCTTGGTGGTGCTGGGGGAGACGCTGCTGATGCCGAGCAGCGTGGGTTTGGCGGCGGCGGCGCCCGCCTGGCTCGTGCTCAGCAGCGTCGTGGGCTTCCCGTCCCCCGACGTCACCAGCTTGAGGATGGTGCCCGCCGGCAGCGGGCCCTTGGTCTGCGGGGGGGGCACAGGGGTATGGGGGGGGGAATATGGGGGGGGAATATGGGGGGGGAATGGGGAGGGGCCACAGGGGAATGGGGGGGGATATGGGGGGAATGGGGAGGGGGAATGGGGGGGGAATATGGGGGGAATGGGGAGGGGGCACAGGGGAATGGGGGGGGAATATGGGGGGGAATGGGGAGGGGGCACAGGGGAATGGGGGGGGATATGGGGGGGAATGGGGAGGGGGAATGGGGGGGGAATACGGGGGGGAATGGGGAGGGGGCACAGGGGAATGGGGGGGAATATGGGGGGAATGGGGAGGGGGCACAGGGGAATGGGGGGGGAATATGGGGGGGAATGGGGAGGGGGCACAGGGGAATGGGGGGGGATATTGGGGGGAATGGGGAGGGGGAATGGGGGGGGCAATAGGGACGAGGGCAATGGGGACCCGGGGCCATGGGGGGCACGGGAATCCCACCTGGATGATCTGGGTGACGGGCCCGGTGGACGCCTGCCCGGTGACGGCCGAGCTCTGCACCGGCTTCGTCTGCACCACGGACATCACCTTGCCCAGGTTGGAGATCTGGGGGGGGGGCAGCGGGGTCAGAGCCCCCCCAAACCCCCCCCAGGTACCCCCAACACCCCCCCCCCCCCCGCCGGGTGCTCATGGTTGGGGGGGCACTCACCAGGGCGCTGCCCCCCGGCACGGAGATGGGGCTCTTCACCAGGGTGATGGTCTTGGTGACCCCCCCCACCACCGTGGTCACCACCTGGGCCTGGTGCTGCGCCACCGTCACCGCGCCCGACTTGTGCACGGTGATGATGGGGCGCGCGGGGGGGGGGTTGGTGGCTGCTGCCCCCCCCGACGTCCCCACCTGTGCCGCCGCCGTCTTCAGCATCCGCGTGGCCGGGTTTGTGACCTGCAATGGACGGGGGACCGTGGGGACCACGGGGGGGGACAATGGGGGGACCATGGGGACAAGGGGGACATCATGAGGACAAGGGGGACACCATGGGGACAACGAGGGGACCATGGGGACAATGGGGACACCATGGGGACAATGAGGGGACCATGGGGACAATGGGGACACCATGGGGACAATGAGGGGACCATGGGGACAATGAGGGGACCATGGGGACAATGAGGGGACCATGGGGACAATGAGGGGACCATGGGGACAATGGGGACACCATGGGGACAATGAGGGGACCATGGGGACAATGAGGGGACCATGGGGACAATGGATTACAAGGATGTAAAAATCGTAACAGATGAGATACAACAGAATTCATACACATGTAACATGTGACATACACGAACATGAAACATACAACATGAGAATGCAAAACACGAAACGTAGAACACGGACCGTGAACGCGGGATAAGGGATGTGGAGTATGGAACGTGCGTTATGGGATATGGAGCACGGGGAGAGAAGAACATGGCAACAGAGAGACAATGAGGGCAATGGGCACAACGGGACACGAGAAGGGAGCCAGGGGACAGGGGGGCCACAACGGGCAGGGGGGTCCCCGCCGGGGCTCACCATGACGGGGGCCGAGGCCACTTTGACGCTGGGCGGCAGCGAGGGGGTGCCGGGGGTCACGGCCACCGTCTTCACGATGGTGGCGCCGGGGGGGACGCTCAGCACCGCAGGCGCCGCGGGGGGGATCTTCTGGGTGGCGGCGGCGGCGGCGGCCAGGGCGGCCATGCCCGTCAGCTGCGGGGAGCTGCCCAGCACCTGGGGGGGGGCACGGGGTTAACCCTGCCCCCCCTGCATGCAGGGCTCCCCCCCCCAGTGCCCATAATGCCCCCCGCACTCACCGTGCCCTGGGGGCTCTGGCCCGGCACCACCATGCGCACCCCGGGCAGGGACGTCACCGTCACCGGGGCCTTGCCGGGGGGCCCGGCCGAGCGCACCGTCACCAAGGGGGTGCCCGCTGCCGCGGCGGGGGGGCCGGTCACCTTCAGCACCGCCGGCACCCCTGGGGCAGGGAGCAGCGGGGGGGTCAGGGAGGAGTGCGGGGCACACCCCCCCCGTCCTCCCCATGGGCCTCTGTCCTGCCTTGACCCCACAGCCCCCTCATATCTCTCTACCCCCCATGGTCCTCTATACTCCTCATATCCCCCTATGCCCCCCATTCCCTATATCACCCCTATTCTCCCATATCCCCCCCATGTCCCTCTATACCCCTTTTCTGCCATACCTCCCTATACTCCCTGTACCCCCCTATGCCCCCCATACCCCCCTATGCCTCCTATATCCTTCTACCCTCTCCGTAACCCTCTATTCCCCCATATTCCCACATCCCCCCACCCCCAGCCCATCTCCCTATCCCGGCCATTCCCTCCTACTCTCCCATATCCCCCCACATCCCCCAATGCCCCCTACCCCCCTCACCGGCCGCTCTCGCTCCCCCGGCGCCGGCAGTGGCTCCTCCCGCCGCCGGGGTCCCCGCGGGCACCACCTGCAGCGCTCCACCACCAGAGGGCGCTGCTCCCGCGGCGGCCGTGGTGGGGGCGGGCGCGGTGGGGGGGGCGGCGGCGGCGGCGGTGGGGGGCGGCAGCAGCGTGAGCCCCACGGGCGATGCCATCGGCTGCGGGGGGGGCGGGGGGGGCGGCGGCGGCGGCGGCGCGGGGGGTCCGGGCGCGGCGGCGGCGGGCGCGGGGCTCTTGGGGGGGTTGGCGGGCACGGAGGGCACCGGGGGGGGCGCGGGGGAGGCGGCGGCGGGGAGCTCATACTTCTGCAGCTGCAGCAGGTACGAGTCCGCCGTGGGCACCGCGCCCCAGCTCACCTCCAGGGACGTGGTGTTGGCGCGCACCAACTGCACCCGCGCCGGCGCCGGGGGGCGCTCTGCGGGAGGGGGAAGGCGTCAGGGGGAGCCGGGGGGGGATCCGTGTTCGGTGGGGATGGGGGATCTCTGAGGGCGTCCAATGGGGATGGGGGTCCCTGAGTGCCCAATAATGATGGGGGCATCCCCGAGCGCATCCAATGGGGATGGGGGGATCCCCAAGCGCATCCAATGGGGATGGGGGGATGCCCGAGCGCATCCAATGGGGATGGGGGGATCCCCGAGCGCATCCAATGGGGATGGGGGGATCCCCGAGCGCATCCAATGGGGATGGGGGGATCCCTGAGCACATCCAATGGGGATGTGGGGATGCCCGAGCACATCCAATGGGGATGGGGGGATCCCCGAGCGCATCCAATGGGGATGTGGGTATACCCGAGCGCATCCAATGGGGATGGGGGGATCCCCGAGCGCATCCAATGGGGATGGGGGGATCCCTGAGTGCATCCAATGGGGATGGGGGGATCCCTGAGTGCATCCAATGGGGATGGGGGATCCCCGGGTGCATGCGATGGGGATGGGGCACCCCCGCTCACCGGTCTCCAGGTACCAGAGGTCCTTGCAGCAGACCTGGTTGTTCCAGGCCTTGCGGTACCCGTCCCGCCCGCTCCAGATGTAGAGCCGCGTGGCGATGGCCACGGCGCAGTGCCCGGCGCGCTGCCCGCGGGACGTTGTCCTCCAGCGTGTCCATCACGATGGGCTCCCAGGCCATGGAGTCTGGGGGGGGTGGGGTGGGGGGTCACACACAGCTCCGGAATGCCTTCGGGGGATTTGGGGGTGGTTTTGGGGTATTTTGGGGCGGTTTGGGGGTATTTGGGGGGGAGTTTGGATGTGGTTTGGGGATATATGAGGGGGGTTGGGGGGATCTTGGGGGCATTGGGGGGGGATTTCAGCGATGGTTTGGGGGGGATGTGGAGGTGTATAGGGATGGTTTGGGGGTGGTTTGGAGGTGGTTTTGGGGTATTTGAGGGTGCTTCTGGGGTAATTACAGCAGGTTTGGGGTATTTTGGGGTGTTTAGGAGTGGTTTTGTGGTGCTTTGAGTGGGTTTCTGGGGCAAAAAGTGGTTTTGGGGGTACTTTGGGGTAGTTTTGGAGTGGTTTTGGGGTATTTTGGGGCAGTTTTGGGGTATTTTGGGGTGCTTGCCCCCCGTACCCAGGTTGAGGCAGGCCAACGTGTTCGTGCACTTCCACTCCTTCTCATGCGTCGCCACCTTCACGTCATCCATGACGAGGGGCACCCAACCCCCGAACACGTACATCCTGGGGGGGCAACGGGGTCAGGGGGGGCCCCGGGCGGGGGTTCTGGGGGGGGGTGTTGGGGGTTCAGGGCCCCCCCAGCCTCACTTGTTGCCGATGGTGGTGGCTGAGTGGAGGCTGCGCGGTAACGGGGCCACCCCGCTGAGGCTCGGCTTGTTCCACGTCAGCGTCTCTGCAACAGGGACACCAACGGCACCAATGGCATCAATGGCACCAAAGGCATCAATGGCACCGGTGACACCAATGGCACCAATGACATCAACAGTGCCAGTGACACCATTGGTGTCAATGGCACCAACGGCATCAACGGCACCAATAGCATCAAAGACATCAATGGCACCAGTGACAGCTATGGCGTCAATGGCACCAATGGCATCGCTGACACCAATAACAGCAATAGCATCAATGGCACTGGCGACACCAATGGCGTCAATGGCATCAATAGCACCAATGGCACCGATGACATCAACGGCATCAATGGCACCGGCAACACCAATGGCGTCAATAGCATGAATGGCACCAATAGCATCAATGGCACCGGTGACACAGTGTCAGAGGCACAAGGAACATCAACGGCATCGGTGGCACCAACAGCGTGAACAGCACTACTGACACCATTGGTGTCAATGGCACCAGAGACTCCACTAGTGTCCGTAACACCACCGGCACCACCGGCATCAATGACAGCGCTGACACCAGCAATACCAACAGCACCAACGGCAGCAGCGACACCATTGCCACCAACAGCATTGCGCACCCCAATGGCATCAGTGAGGAACTGACCCCAAAATGTCCTGCACCCCATCCCCTCCTTCTGCCCCTTCCCCTCTCCCCCCCCCCCCCCCCCCCCCCCCTCTCCCCCTCCCCTCCCCTCACCGATGTCCAGGGTCCACAGGTCCCCCAGCCGGCACCCGCTCATGCCGCCGTATATGACGAGGCGCGAGCGCCGCGCCGCGCGCTCCGTGTACACCACGGCCGTGTGGGACTCGCGTGGCGGCGGCAGCACCCCATAGGTGATGGGGATGTCCCAGGAGAGCACCCCCGAGCCCGCGCGCAGCTCCAGCACGTACAGATCGTTCAGGTACCTGCGGGGGGGCCCGGGCCCGCGCCGGGGGGAGGGTCATGGCCGCCGCTCACCACCCCGCCCCAAAACGGGGTCAGGGGTCACGGCCCCCCCTCATTGGGGGGGGAGGGTTGGGGGTCATCGCTGCCATTCCCCAACCCCCCCCAAACAGGGTCATGGTTGGGGTGGGGGTCACGGCCCCCCCTCACCGGGGGATGTTGTTCTTGGGGTCCTCGCTGTCGTTCGCCAGTCCCCCAAAGAGGAAGCATTTGTTCCCCACCAGGGAGAAGCTGTGGCCCAGGCGGGGGCAGGGGGGGGGTCCGTTCTTGGGGGTCTTCGCTTTCAGACGCTTCCACTCCCAGCGGCTCGCCTGGGGGGGGGGAGGAAGGGGCAGCCCCAGCGCCTATGGGGCAGCCCCATAGGAACCCCCCCCCCAACCTCACAGCGCCCCATAGCAAGACGTGGACACCCCCATAATGACAGCGACGCCCCCAAAAGAATCCCCTCGCACCGACAATGATTCTCTACAACGATCATCCACAATGACACCGCCCCCCCCACAGCAACAGTGATACCCCCATACTGGCAGTAGCTCTCCCCAAAGACTCCCACAGGCCCCCCTCAACCCCATAGAAACCTGAGCCCCACAAAACCACGCCAGCCCCATCGCCCCCTCATAGCACCCTCACAGCACACCCCATAGCCCCCATAGCCGCGTACCTGCAGCTCATACAGGTCGTTGCTGTACTTGCCGTTCTCCCCCGGCCCCATAGCGCACCCCATAGCACACCCCATAGCACACCCCATAGCCCCGTACCTGCAGCTCGTACAGGTCGTTGCTGTACTTGCCATACTCCCCCGGCCCCATAGCACACCCCATAGCACACCCCATAGCCCCGTACCTGCAGCTCGTACAGGTCGTTGCTGTACTTGCCGTACTCCCCCAGCCCCATAGCACACCCCATAGCACACCCCATAGCCCCGTACCTGCAGCTCGTACAGGTCGTTGCTGTACTTGCCGTACTCCCCCGGCCCCATAGCACACCCCATAGCACACCCCATAGCCCCGTACCTGCAGCTCGTACAGGTCGTTGCTGTACTTGCCGTACTCCCCCGGCCCCATAGCACACCCCATAGCACACCCCATAGCACACCCCATAGCCCCGTACCTGCAGCTCGTACAGGTCGTTGCTGTACTTGCCGTACTCCCCCGGCCCCATAGCACACCCCATAGCACACCCCATAGCACACCCCATAGCCCCGTACCTGCAGCTCGTACAGGTCGTTGCTGTACTTGCCGTACTCCCCCGGCCCCATAGCACACCCCATAGCCCCGTACCTGCAGCTCGTACAGGTCGTTGCTGTACTTGCCGTACTCCCCCGGCCCCATAGCACACCCCATAGCACACCCCATAGCCCCGTACCTGCAGCTCGTACAGGTCGTTGCTGTACTTGCCGTTCTCCCCCGGCCCCATAGCACACCCCATAGCACACCCCATAGCACACCCCATAGCCCCGTACCTGCAGCTCGTACAGGTCGTTGCTGTACTTGCCGTACTCCCCCGGCCCCATAGCACACCCCATAGCACACCCCATAGCCCCGTACCTGCAGCTCGTACAGGTCGTTGCTGTACTTGCCGTTCTCCCCCGGCCCCATAGCACACCCCATAGCACACCCCATAGCCCCGTACCTGCAGCTCGTACAGGTCGTTGCTGTACTTGCCGTACTCCCCCGGCCCCATAGCACACCCCATAGCACACCCCATAGCCCCGTACCTGCAGCTCGTACAGGTCGTTGCTGTACTTGCCGTACTCCACCAGCCCCATAGCACACCCCATAGCACACCCCATAGCACACCCCATAGCCCCGTACCTGCAGCTCGTACAGGTCGTTGCTGTACTTGCCGTACTCCCCCGGCCCCATAGCGCACCCCATAGCACACCCCATAGCACACCCCATAGCCCCGTACCTGCAGCTCGTACAGGTCGTTGCTGTACTTGCCGTACTCCCCCGGCCCCATAGCGCACCCCATAGCACACCCCATAGCACACCCCATAGCCCCGTACCTGCAGCTCGTACAGGTCGTTGCTGTACTTGCCGTACTCCACCATGCCGCCGAACACCAGCAGCCGAGTGCCGTCGCAGACGAAGCCATAGGCGGCGCAGCCGGGGGGGATGTCCCCGCGTACGGCCGGGATGAACCATTGGTTGGTGGCTGCGGGGGGGGCGGGGTCAGCGCCGCCGGGACCGCCCATGGGGACGGGCAGGAAACACCCCCCCGCCATCAACCCCAGAGGGGTCAGCCCGGGGGCGCCCATTATGGACCGGGGGGGGGGAACCCTCCCCATTGACCCCCAACTGCCACCCCCATTAATGCCTCATTAACACCCCACTGACGCCCCTTTGCCACCCCCCATTGATCCCTCATTGCCGCCCCTATTCCCACCCCCATTAATACCCCATTGAGCCCCCAACGATCCTCTATTGCCACCCCCAATGCTGCCTCATTGACCCCCCCTTTCCAACCCACTGTCAGCCCCCATTGCCGCCCCATTGCCACCCTATTGATCCCCCATTGACCCCCGTTGCCACTCACGTTGATCCCCCATTCCCCCCCATTACCTCCGTACCCCCATTACCTCCGTACCCCCATTGCCCCCCCATTACCTCCGTACCCCCCCGCCCCCGCTGCCCACCGGTGTTGTAGACGTGCAGCTCATCCACGATGCCCTCGTTGCCGCCGCCGAACACCACAATCAGTTCCTTGATGGCCACCGCGCGGTGCCCATGGCGCGGCCGCGGCACCGGCCCCGACCACCCCAGGACCCGCTTCCAGCGCGGCTGCAGCGCGGGGGGGGCCGCGGCGGCGCGCGGGGGGGAGCCCCCCCCGCCCGGGGCCGCCATCAGCCCCTCGAGCACCTGCGATGGGGGGGGTGGATGGGGTGAGACCCCCATGGAGACCCCCCCAATGGGGACCCCCATAGAGACCCCCCCAAATGGGGACCCCCATGGAGACCCCCCCAAATAGGGACCTCCATAGAGACCCCCCCAAATAGGGACCCCCATAGAGACCCCAACAATGGGGACCCCCATAGAGACCCCAACAATGGGGACCCCCCCATCCATACCCACTGCTATAGGCAAAGACCCCCGTAGCCACCCGCATGGAGATCCCTTCAGATACTCTCTCTATACAAACCCCCATAATACCCCCCCATAAGCATCTCTTCTATGGAACCTCCCCCATAGAGACCCCCACAATAGACGCACACCCCCCAATGGAGACCCCCATTGCGAACCCCTTTAAGTGACAATACCCCCCAGGTAAAACCCCCCCAAACTGCCCCGGGGGCAATAATGGCCCCATTCCAACGCCCCCTGAGGGCAATTCCCTGCTCCCCACAACGCAATTAACCACAGCAACGCCAATTAACGGCCCCCCCTTTATAACTACCCCCGGAGGGGGGAGCAATTACCGCTGCTCCCCCCACTGCAATTAGCCCGGGGGGGGGGAGGGGCAATTAATGCCTCCTCCACTGCAATCACCCGGGGGGGGGGGGGGAGTGGCACAATTCCCAGCTCCCGCCATCGCCACAGCCCCGGAGCAGGAAATTCCCCCCCAACAACACCTCAATTGCCCCCCCCGGGGCAGTTCCATGCATTCGCCCCCCACCACCACAGTGGACCATTCCCACCCCCACCCCCCATCAATTGCCCCACGGTCCATTGCCCCTCCCCCGGCTTCCCACCCCCCCCCGGCGGCTCTGGGAGCCGCCATCTTGTAGCCGCCCGGGCGGAAAATGGCGGCGGCCGCCTCCCCCCCCCCCGCCGCTCACCGCTGACCCCTCCCGGCTCCCGGCCGACCCCTGCCCGCCGCGGCCGGCCGCGACGCCCCCCCCGCTGCCGCCCCCCGCCGGCGGTCGCTGCCCGAGGCTCGGAGCGGGACCGCAGCGGCGCTGCCGTCGGCCGCGGGCGCCCTCACGCCGCGCTGGGAGCCGCCATCTTGCGCCTGTGTCCAAGCGGCGGCTCCGCTCCCCGCCCGCGCGGGGCAGGGCGGGACGGGCGGAGGGGGCCGGGGCCACGCGAAGCCACGCCCCCTCCCGGCCCGGGCGGCGCCATCTTTGGGTTGGGAGGCAGAGGGGGGGGGGGGGAATGTAACGGGCGCCGCCATCTTGGGAGCGCAAAAAGCGGGGGGGGGGGGGGCTGAAAACGTTCCCCCCCGGTGCCGCTTCCCCCCCCCGCCGGGCCCGGTACCGGCGGGAGCTACCCCGGGGCTGCAGATCGCGGCCATGGGGAGCTCCACCCATTAACGGGTTCGTGACCACTCCCCCCCTTCCGCCATCATCGCCGCGGAGCTGCGGGCGCCGCCATTTCCCCCCACCCCGGGGCTCCCCTTTACTCCCGCGCTGTACGGAGCGCGCAGCCCCCCATGGGCGCCGCCATCTTTGCCGCCTCTACCGTATCCCGTTCCCTGCGAGCCCCGAGGACCGGTTCCCTCGGGGGATAACGGAGCACTCCCCCCCAACCCCGCGTTAACGCCTCCGGGCCCCACTGGGCACGGACGGGAGCGCGGACACCGCCGACTCCATCTTCCCCCCCTCCCCCGTACACACAGAATGGCGGCCGGAGGGACCCGGATGTGGGCGCCGGGCGGCGCCATGACAACCTCGTTGTCCCCTCCCAAGATGGCGGCCCCCGGGGCCGGGACAAGGACCCGGATGAGGGCACCATGGCAACGCGCGCAGCGCGGCCCAAGATGGCGCGGCCCTGCCCGCGCACCCCTCCTCCTCCGCCCCCCGCCCCGGTGCGGCCCCGCGACACCCCCCGCGCTCACCGGTTACGGCCCCGCGGCGGGGCCCGCTCTGAGGCCGCGCTCCGGTACCCGGATGCGCCGAGGAGGGGTCACAAGATGGCGGCGCGCTGCTCGGGATGGGGGGGGAGTGACCAAGATGGCGCCGCCCGGTTCCCGGATCTTCCTCCTCCTCCTCCTCTTCCTCCTCCTCGCAGCGCGGACAAGATGGCGGCGCCTGCCCGAGGCGGGAACGGGGACGTGGGCCGCGCCCCGCCTCCCCCGCTCCCCGCCGCGTTCCCCCCCCAACCCCTCGGGCACGGCCAGGATGCGGCGGCCCAAGATGGCGGAGGCGGCCGCGGCTGCCCAAGATGGCGGCGGCCGCGGGACCCGGATGCGGCCGCCGTCCGCGCCGCGCCGCTCCCGCCCCGCTCCGCACCTTCAGGCACCGCCGCGCGTGGGCACCGGGAGCCGCCTCCCCCCGCCGCCGCCGCCCGCTCGGGGCCGCCGCCGCCGCTCCCGATGGCCGAACCGGGGCCGTCCGCCGCGGCGGTTACAGGCGCTTGGGAGCCGCCATTTTGGACGCGTCTCCTCCACCCGGCACAAAGATGGCGCCTCCCAGGACCCGGATGCGGGTCCTAACGGCCTTGTGCGCGCAGCGCGCATGCGCGCTGGCGGGAAAGGTGGGGCAGCGGCTGCGCGCGCTGCTTCCGTCGCTCCGCCCCGCGGACCACGCTCCGCCTTCCGCGCATGCGCGCTGCGCTCTCGCAATGGTGGTTTTTGTTCTAATTCCCCGATTTGGGCGGGTTTTTACCCAAATCCGCCCCGCGCGAGGTCCGCGGGTGGGGGAGGGGCGGGTGGGAGAAGGGAGGTGCAAATGAAGCGCAGGGGCATTCCCCCCCCCCGTCATGGCCGTTCACAACTGTGCCGCACCCCCTCACCCCCCGTCATGGCCGCGCCCTCTGCTCGCCGCCATCTTGGGGGGCAAGGCACCTCCTCCGTTACACCCGGACCGGGGAGGGTCACGTGGGGACGCGGGGTCAATCGAACCCCCCAAATACCCCATACCCCCCCCTTTGCAAGTGGGACCACCAAATTCCGCTTCAAAAGGTCTGAAAAGGCCCCAGAGCCCCCCCTGCCCCCCCCCGGTGACCGCAATGGGATCAACCGCTCCATTGAGATCACCGCGATCATTTCAGGCGCTTCCCCTTTAAGAGGCGGCCCCACCCATCCCCCTCCCCGCCGCCATCTTGAGCGTGGCGGAATCCCTCCCACCACCACGTGACATCACGGCCGCCATATTGAGAGTGGCTCATGCGGGGAAAACGGGTGGGGCCGCGTTCCTCTCCGTGACGTCATCGCGGCCGTGATGTCACAGCCGTCGGGACGCCCCGGGGGGGGTTCTGGGAGAGAGGATGGGGAGGGATGGTGTGACGTCACACCCGGGATGCAGTGACGTCATGGGGAACGGCCCAGGGGTCCTTCTGCAGCTCTTTGAGCCCTCCCTGTGGAGCGGATTGGGACCCACGGGACCCGAAGCAGCCGGGATGGGGGAGGGGAGTCAATGGGGAGGGGGTCAATGGGGGGGTGGGCTTCAATGGGGGGAGGGATCTCGGGGGGGGTCAATGTGGGTGGTGTCCATTGTGGGGGTGGGTCAATGGGGAAAGGTCAAATGGGGGGGGATCCCGAGGGGGGGTCAATGGGGGTTCTTCCTAATGAGGGGGGGGTCTCAATAAAGCGCAGAGCCATTGGTGCACACAGATTTATAGATCACTCCAGCACAGACACAGAGCCCGGGGGGGCGGTGGCAATGGGGGGGGGGCCGTGGCCTAGGAATAAGGGGGGGGCGGCGCCGTGGACCCCCCCAAAAAGAGGCAGAGCCGAGGGGGTTTCATGTAAATTTATAAGGCAAAATCTCCTCGCGCCACTAAAGAATAAATAGGTGCGACCCCCCCCGCCCCCATGGAACCGCCCCCCCCGGGCCCCCTCCTGCCCCTGGTGCCGCAGCTGCCCCCCCCCTTTATTGCCATGAGGAGCTGGGACCGGGGGAGGGGGGGGGGATGTGGAAGAACAAAGGAAGGGCCCCCCCCAGGCTGGGCCCCCCCCCCCCCCCCAGTGACTCCCCATTGGTCAGCTGGTTCCCACGTGCCCGCGCCTGATTGGCTCCCGCCCCGGCACACGTCGCTGCTGATTGGCTCTGGCCCCGAGTGGCTGCCAGCTCTGATTGGCTCCGAAGTGGATCCTGCCCCTCCCACATCACCCAATGGCCGCTCCTCATTGGCTCCAGACTCGATCCCTCTGCTTGGTCACAGACCCTCCTCATTGGCTCTCATCGAGTCCCCGCCCCGCCCCCACTCGCCCCTGATTGGCTCCAGCTTCTCCCGGATGGCTCTGGGGCGGATCCCACCCCAGCCCAGCGTGACTCCTGATTGGACAGAGAGCTCACACGCGTCCAATCCCAAACCACCGCTGATTGGCTCCCAGCTGGAGTGACCCACAATCTGCCCGCCCCCGAGGCCCTCTGATTGACCGAACCCAACCCCCTCCAGCCAATCAGCGCTCCCAATGGAGCTCCTGATTGGCTCAGCCCCGGATCCCTCCCGGAAGCTGCCGATTGGCTCCACACCAGATCCCGCCCATCGGTAAACACCTGATTGGCCTCAGGCCGGACCCAACCATGCTGAAGGCGGCTCCCAATTGGCTGCCATCCCTCTCAGCCACCCCTGCTGATTGGCTGCGGAGCGGATTCCAACTTCACCCTGATTGGCTCAAACCCACTTCCCGCTCAGCTCCACTCCGACGCCCCTGTCCTGATTGGCTCAACGCTGGATCCCCTCCCCACCGAACCACTCCTGATTGGCTCTTCCTTGGCCCCCGCTGCTCCCATTGGACGGCGCCCCCCCCCTTACCCCCCCCCTTAGTGCAAATGGTTCCTACCTAAAAACGGGGGAACGGAACTGGAAGAACGAATGAAGCGGCGGCGTTGGGGGGGGGACAGACCCCAAACCCCCCCCAGAGCCCCCCCAGAGCCCCCTTCACCCCCCCCACCTCAAGGGGGGGTCCCCGGGGCCACCCCCCCCTTAGTGCTTGCGGGGGGGCCCTCGCTGTGCTTCTCGGTCATAGACGGGGGGGAGGGGGGGGTTGGGACGGGGCAGGGGGGGGGGAGGGGCTCAGGGCAATGGAGCTCGGGGGGGGGGGGGGTGGGGCGGGGGGGTGTCCATGTGTCCATCCTGGGTCCGTGATTGGTTGGCTCACAGTCAGCTGACCCGCTCGGGCACAGGCGTCCTGGTGTCGACCGCTTCGTCGCGGGGGGGGGGCGGCGGCGGCCGCGGCACCGCAGCGCTGGGCGGGGGGGGGGGCGGTGGCGCTGACGAGGAGCACGAGGAGGAGGAGGAGGAGGACGAAGAGGAGGAGGAGGAGGAGGAGGAGGAGGAAGCAGCGTCCTTGTGCTCGGGCTCCCCCCCCGCGCCCCGGCCCAGCGGAGTCTTTGCCGTGGCGCAGCCGTCGGGCGCCGCCGCGGCGCCGCGGTGCTGAGAGCATCCGCTGCAGTCCTGCGCCGCGGGGGGGGCGCTGCCGCTGTCCTTGGGGCTCCCCGGGGGGGGCTCGCTCGGCACCGGCGACCCCCCCAGCTCCCTCCTACCGGGCGCCGGCACCGCCGCACCGCCGCGGCCCTTGGGGCTGCTGCGGGCGCCGCGGGGGCTGCGGGGGCCGCGCTCTGGAGGCGCCGGCGCCGGTTTGGCCGCTTCCATCAGCGCCGGCTCCCGCGTCTTCCTCTTCTTGATGGGCAGCACCGTCTCCTGCACCGCGGGCGACGCCGCCGCCGCCGCCGCCTTCTTCTTGGCTTCGGCAGCCGCCGCCAGCGCCGCTGCGCCCCCGGGGCCGCCGGGCCCGGCTCCCGCCGCCGGTTTGCGGCCGCGCTTCTTGGGGGCCCCCCCGTGGCGGTCCGGCTCCGCTCTCCGCTTGCGGCCCGGGCGCTTCACCGCCAGGACCTGCGCCGAGGTGGTGGCGGCGGCCCCGGCGTCGCCGCGCGTTCCCGCCGCGAAGGGCATCTTCACCAACAGCTTCGCGGGGCTCTTCTCCAGCGCCCCCCCCCCGCGCTTCGGCAGCGCCGGCGCCGCCTCGGGCGCTGCTTTGGGCGCTTTGGGGGCGCCGCTGCCCTTGGGGCGCCCGCGCCCGCGCCCGCTGCCCGCGCTCTTGGCGGCTTTGGGCTTCTTGGGCGGGCGCTGCTCGCGCCGGGAGGGGCTCCCGCGCCCGGTGACGGTGAAGTCGAAGTCGTTGGGGTCCAGCGAAGTGTCCCCGACCTTCTCGAAGTACGCCACGAGCTCCACCTTGGACCGGAACGCTTTGCCCTGGGGGCTGCGGCGCCGCCGTCAGCCACCGCCGCGCACCCCCCACCCACCCCCGGCGCCGACCACCGCCAACCGGGGCCAAGCGGGGCCAAGCGGGGCGGGACGGCACGAACCCGCGCGTGCCAGCGCAGCCCAAAACCCTATGGGTACCATCCCAATGCATCCCAGTGCATCCCAGGACCCTATTGGTACCATCCCAATGCATCCCAATGCAAATCAGTGTGTCCGAGTGCATCCTAACGCACCCCAGTATATCCCATTACCATATTGATACCATCCCAGCGCATCCCAGTACCATAGTGGTACCCTATTAGTGCGTCCCAATGCATCCCAATGCCATCCCAATGCACCCCAGGGCACAACAGTGAACCCCAGTACCACACGGGTACCCAACGACTGCATCCCAGTGCATCCCAATGCATCCCAATGCCACCCCAATGCATCCCAGTGCACCACAGTGCACCGCAGTACCACACTGGTACCCAACAAGTGCATCCCAATGCATCCCAGTGCACAACAGCGCAACCCAGGACCCTACTGGTACCCAACGAGTGCGTCCCAATGCATCCCAATAACATCCCGATGCATCCCAGTGCACAACAGTGCACCCCAGTACCATGCTGGTACCCAACAAGTGCGCCCCAATGCATCCCAATGCATTCCCATGCATCCTGATACCATCCTGGTACCACCCCGACCCCTCCCAGCGCGCTCCACTCCCATCCCATCCCCATCCTATTCCCATCCCATCCCGTCCCGCTCCCGTCCCATCCCATCCCAGTCCCGCTCCCGTCCATCCATTCCCGCCCCGCTCCCGCGGGATGCGCTCACTTGATCAAGTAGACGTCGTACTTCCCGGCGGAGCGCCCGGATTTGCGCTGCTTCAGCTTCCGGGTCCACCCCTCGGGCAGGGTGGGATCCTCGTACATGGGCCCGCGGTCCCGGATGATGGAGCGCCGCTGCTTGGGCGATGCCGACGCCTCCGGAGCCGCGGGCGCCGCCTGCCGCCCCCTCCGAGCTCTCGGCCTTCCCCGCCTCCTGCCGGCTCCGAGGACGGCGGCGCCGGATCCGGCTCCGGCTCCGGCTCCTCCCGGCGCTCCCGCTTCAGCTTCTTGGCCTTGGGCGCCCGCTCCCGCATCCCCGAGAGCGGCTCCTCCGGCTTCTCCTCCCTGCGGGAATGCGGGAGATGGGGTCGGGATGGGGGATGCAGGGGTGGGATGTGGGGATGGGACGCAGGATACGGGATATGGGATGTGGAAGATGGGATGTGGGATACAGGAGATGGGATGTGGGGATGGGATACGGGATGTGAGAGATGGGAGATGGGGATGGGACGCGGGATACAGGATGCAGGATGTGGGAAATGGGGATGGGATATGGATATGGGATAAGGGATGCGCAATGTGGGATATGGGGATGGGATATGGGATGTGGGATATGGGGTATGGGACACGGACACAAACAGGCGACGCAGGACACGGATCTGGGCCCAGGCCATGGGTCACGGTCCATGGCTACGGCCCAGAGGCCATTGGGGGGGTCCCCAAAATCAGCCCCACAGTGGCCCCCCCCAGGCCCATCCCATAATGACCCCGCTGGGGTGACCCCCAATGGGACAGAGTGGGAAGCACCGGCTCCGGGCTGTGGGATCGCCGGGAACAGACGACGCGGAGCCGGGAGCGGGGATGGAGCCGATGGATGCTCCCGATGGGATGGTCCCAATGCCACAACCCCAATGGGATGCTCCCGATGGGATGGTCCCAATGGATGCTCCCAAAGGGATGCTCCCGATGGGATGGTCCCAATGGATGCTCCCGAATGGGATGCTCCCGATGGGATGGTCCCGATGGGATGGTCCCAATGGATGCTCCCGATGGGATGCTCCCGATGGGATGGTCCCAATGCCACAATCCCAATGGGATGCTCCCGATGGGATGCTCTGGGTGCCGGGATCATCCCGATGCCACCGGGACGCTGCAGGCAGGGCCAGGATCGGGTCCATGGGGCCGGGAGCAGCGATTTGGGGCGATTCTAGGGGGGGGTTGGGACCATTTGGGGGGAAATTGGGCTCTTTGGGGAGGGTTTTGGTGTTTTCCGGCGTTTGGGCCCCGTTTTGGGGTGGTTTGGGGGCATTTGGGCTGTTCCGGGGCCCCGCGGCGGGGATGGATTGGGGCTGATTTTGGGGCTGATGCAGGGGGTTGGGGGCACAACGGAGGGGGCGGATTTTGGGGCGCTTCAGGGGGATTTGGGCACCGCGGGAGGGCCCCATTTTGGGGGGGGTTGGGCTATTTTGCGTTGTTCGGGGCCGCAGCGTGAGCGCCGCGCGCGGGACCATTCCGGGGGCATTCGGGGTAATTTGGGGGGGGTTTGGGGCCCCCCAAGTGCCACCTCTGGGGGGGCTTTGGGCTCATTTGGGGCCCAACGGGAGCGCTGCGGTCGGGAGCATTTTGGGGCGATTGGGGGCATTTTGGGCCCCCCGTGAGCGCCGTTTTGGGGTGTTCCAGGGCGCTGCAGGCCGGGGCCGTTTTGGGGTGGTTTGGGCTGTTTCGGGGCGCAGCCCCCGAGCTCTGTTTTGGGGTGAATTCAGGGGTTTTGGGGTGGTTTTGGGTTTCGGGGTGCACCGCGATGGGGGGGGGGTCCCATGAGGGGGCGGGGTCCCCATTCCGGGGCCTGTGAAGGGGGGGATCCCCATTTTGGGGCTCAGAGGGGGGTCCCCATTAAAGCACACGCAACGGGGGGGGTCCCCATTTGGGGGTTCGGGCCAAGACCACGCCCCCCTCGTGGCTGGGGGGGTTCCCGCTCTCGGGGCGCACTCGGGGGGGGTCTCGCAACGGGGGGGCCGCTCCCGTCCCCGCTCCCGTTCCCGGGGGGGCCGCGGCCGTTTGTGACGCAACTCAGCGCGTCCCCCCCCCTCCGCCCCCCCTCCCTCCCTTCACACACACACCCCCCCTCCCCTCCCCGTTCCTCCCGTTCCCGCCCGGGCGCGCGCGCACGGCGGGAAAACGGGGGGCGTGTGGGGCGGGAAATTGGGGGGGGGGGGCGCGCGCGGGGTCTCGCGGCGGCGCGCGCGCGGGAAAACAAGCGGCGGGACCCCCCCCCTTCCCTTCCCTCCATTTACACCCCCCCCCCCCTTTTACCTCCTCCTCCTCCTCTTCCCCCCCCCACCCCAGCCCCCCCCCCGCCCCCCGCCCCCCCCGCCCCCCCCCGGGCACTCACAGCCTCTCCCCGGCCCCGCTCGGCGCCGCCGCCATTTTCTTCGCAGCGAAGAACCCGCTGGGGGGGGGGGGGGGGGGACGGACGCGAAGGGGGGGGGGACGCGGGGGGGGGGGGGGAACGCGGAGAGAAGGGGGGGGGGCCCCGAACGGAGCCCGAGAGCGAACCCGGAGCGCCCCGCGCCCCGCCCCGCCCGCGCTGCGATTGGCTGCGGTGGCCGCCGCTCCGAGGGCCGCCGAGCGCTGATTGGTTGCCGCGCTTCGCCCCGCCCCTCGGCGTGGGAGGGGCCGGCGCGCTCCCGGCGGCCGTTGGAATTGGCGGGAAGCGCTGTCAGTTACGGCGCGCCAAAGGGGGCGGGGCCGGCCGAGCGCGCGCGGCCGCCCGTTGGGCCCGCGCTGGGACGGAGAAATCTGACTGGTCGGGAGAGGTGCCCGTCTCATGACGTCACGGAAGGGGGCGGGGCGACGGGCGCTTCCTCCCTCCTCCCCCCCCCCCCTCCCTCCCCGATCGCGTTTGAAACGCAACGGCCGGAACGGGCCGGGGGGCGGGGCCGCCGCTGCCCCCCGAGCGCGCCCGGGACCCCCCGAGCGCGCCCGGAGCAGCCCGAGTGCGTTCGGGGCCTCCCCGAGCGCGTCCGGAGCCGCCCGAGTGCGTTCGGGGCCCCCCCCCCCCGAGCGCCGCCTCTGCCCCATTGGAGCCGCCGCTGCCCCGCAGGGACTGAACTGCCTCGTGGGTGCCTCAACTGCCCCATGAGTGCCACATAGAGGCCCCCCACCCCCGCCCAGGGCATCGCAGCCCCACACGTGGAGCCGCATGGTCCCCAATGCCCCCCGTCTGCCCCCCCCCCCATGGGGCAGCCCCACAGCACCCCCCCATCGGGGCCGGAATGGTGTCAGCTCCGGTTGGGATTTGTCCCTAATCCCAGCCCAGGATCCGCTTAAGGCCGGGATTAAGGCGCTGCTCAGGCTGACACCCATGGGTGCTGCCCCCCCGGCACCAGGGACCCCCCCATTGACCACATGGACCCCTCCATTGTCCCCACTGCACCCCGTTGTCCGCATGGGCCCCGCACCTCCCAGTTTTGGGGCGCAGGAGGTGTGGGGGGAGGACGGGTCCACTTTGGGGGTTCCTGGGGGGGGTTCGGGGCTTCCATTGGTGCCCATTGGAGGTGTTGGGGGCCGGCGCCACTGCTCCTGGTGCTGATCCCGGTCTGATCCCGGCGCTGATCCCGGTTTGATCCCGGCCTCATCCCGGCGCTGATCCCGATTACCGGCCCCAAAGCCGCTTCCCGGGTGGTAAAACCCGGATGAGCCGGATCGGCCCCGGGGTCGCCCCAGGGGATAAAAGGTCCCCCCGGAGCCCCCGACCCAACCTCATCCATTGCTCCGGGCACCGCTTCCCGGCGCTTCCCATCCACGCGCGTCCCCTCCCGTGCCCACCGCCTCCGGCAGCGCACCCCCCCCGCATCCCACCCCATCCATCCCAAACCCGCATCCGACCCCATCCATCCCAAACCCGCATCCCTGCATCCATCCATCCCATCCCATCCATCCCGAACCCGCATCCCTGCATCCATCCATCCCATTCCATCCCAGCCATCCCAAACCCGCATCCCTGCATCCATCCATCCCATCCCATCTATCCCGAACCTACATCCCTGCATCCATCCATCCCATCCCATCCATCCCGAACCCGCATCCCTGCATCCATCCATCCCATTCCATCCATCCCGAACCCGCATCCCTGCATCCATCCATCCCATTCCATCCTATCCCGAACCTACATCCCTGCATCCATCCATCCCATTCCATCCCATCCATCCCAAACCCGCATCCCTGCATCCATCCATCCCATCTCATCCATCCCGAACCCGCATCCCTGCATCCATCCATCTCATCCCATCCCATCCATCCCGAACCCTCATCCCTGCATCCATCCATCCCATCCCATCCATCCCGAACCCTCATCCCTGCATCCATCCATCCCGTTCCATCCCATCCATCCCGAACCCTCATCCCTGCATCCATCCATCCCATCCCATCCATCCCGAACCCTCATCCCTGCATCCATCCCTCCCATCTCCACCCCCCCCGGCCATGCCCCCCCCCGATGATCTCCCGGAGGACTTCTTCCTCCCGGTGGAGGCTCCGGGCGGGAACGCGTCGGCGCTGAGCCCCTTCCTGGTGCCGCAGACTCACTTGGGCAGCGCGGGGCTCTTCGCGGCCATGGCGGCCTTCATGGCGCTGTTGGTGGCACTGGGGGTGCCGGTGAACGCGCTCACCATCGCCTGCACCGTGCGCTACCGCAAGCTCCGCTCGCACCTCAACTACATCCTGGTGAACCTGGCGGCCGCCAACCTGCTCGTGCTGCTCGTGGGCTCCACCACCGCCGCCTACAGCTTCGCCCGCACCTACTTCGTGCTGGGCCCCACCGCCTGCAAGATCGAGGGGTTCACGGCCACCCTGGGAGGTGGGGGGGGGATGGGGATGGGATGGAGGTGATGGGGATGGGATGGGGATGGGGGGGATGGGGATGGGATGGGGGGGATTGGGGATGGGGGGGATGGGGATGGGATGGGGATGGGATGGGGGGATTGGGGTGGGGATGGGATGGGGATGGGATGGGATGGGGGGATGGGGATGGGATGGGGGGATTGGGGTGGGCGGATGGGGATGGGATGGGGATGAGATGGAGGTGATGGGGATGGGATGGGATGGGGGGGATGGGGATGGGATGGGGGGGATTGGGGTGGGGCGGATGGGGATGGAATGGGAGTGAGGGGAATGGGGGTGATGGGGATGGGATGGGGGTGATGGGATGGAATAGAAGTGATAGGGATGGAATGGGGGGGATGGAAATGGGATGGGGGTGACGGGATGGAATGGGAGTGAGGGGAATGGGGGTGATGGGGATGGGATGGGGGTGATGGGATGGAATAGAAGTGATAGGGATGGAATGGGGGGGATGGAAATGGGATGGGGGTGATGGGGATGGGGTGGTGGGGATGTGGTGCAGAAGGACACAGGAGCACAGAGATGTTGAGAATGGAGATGCTGGGGTGGGAATGGGGTCGATGGGAATGGGGCGATGGGGATGGGGTGGTGGGGATGAGGGCGATGGGGATGGGGACTATAGGAATGGAGGTGATGGGAATGGGAACGTTGGGAATGGTGGGAATGGGGGCGATAGGAATGGGGGTGTTGGTGATGGGGGTGTTGGGCACGGGAGTGGGGGTGCTGGGAATGGGGACACATGGACACAGCCGCGGTGTCTCCGTGTTGGTGTGCTGCTGTCCCGTGTCCACGTCCACACGCTCATCTCCCGTGCCCCATCCCGTGCCCCATCCCGTGCCCCATCCCGTGCCCCATCCCGTGCCCCATCCCGTGCCCCCCAGGCATGGTGAGCCTCTGGTCCTTGGCCGTGGTGGCCTTCGAGCGCTTCCTCGTTATCTGCAAGCCCCTGGGGTCCTTCTCCTTCCGCGGCAGCCACGCGCTGCTCGGCTGCGCCCTCACCTGGGGCTGCGGCCTCGCGGCGGCCGCGCCCCCGCTGCTGGGCTGGAGCCGGTAGGGGCGGGGCCTGGGAAGGGGCGGGGCCTGAGGGGAAAGGGGCGGGGCGGGTAGAAAGGGGCGGGATCTGCGGAAATGGGAGGGGCTTAGCGGGAAAGGGGCGGGGCTGAGGAAAGGGGTGGGGCTTGAGGGAAAGGGAGGCGCTGGAGGGGCGGGGCTTGGCTCGAAGGGCGGGGCTTCAGGACTTGGAGCTTGTAGGAGTGCATGTTAGTGCATGTGGCTGCATGGTGGAGCATGTTGTTCATGTTGTTACATGTTCCTCATGTTGTCATGCATGGTGTGTTACA
>CM029920.1:89702586-89728904 GCA_017639245.1 Myiopsitta monachus
TGTGTGTGCCCCCCAGCGAAGGGTCAGGGTGTGGGGTGCCCCCACCCATCGCTGTGCTCTTTATGCCTCCCCCCCATTAAGGGCTATGGGATGTCCTACACCATCCGCAAGTGGTCGGAGCTGAACTGGGCGAGCCATTGGGTGACGTTGGGCTGCTGGGTGCTGGCCCGGCTGCTGCGCTGAGGGCACTGGGAGCTACTGGGAGCTACTGGGTACCATAGAGCAGCCCACCCAGAGCCTCCTCTCTGGGACCAATAAAGCCTCGTCTCAATGGTTCATGGCTTTACCCCCCAGTGGGAGCACGCGCTCGGTCCCGTCCCCCATAGAGTCCATAGGGGCAAAGCTTGACCAAAACCACCTTAATTCATCCCAAAAGCAACATTAAACCCGATATGCGGGTGGGGGGAGTGTCTATAGGACCCCATAGTGCCCACTGGGGGGGGGGGGCTGTACAGTCTCAATAGGGCCCAGAAGGGGCCCCTATAGGGCCTGTATAGGGCCTGGGGGGGGGTGGTTGATCCCATCAGGAGCCTTTGTCCTTGGAGGGAGGAGACCTGGAAGAGAGAGAGACCCCGGAGCTGAGGACCCATGGACCCTCTATGGTGCTGCCATGGTCCCTATGGCTCCTATATGGCCATATGGACCCCTGGGGGTGCTTTGTGTCCCTGTACAGATTCTCTGGAGAGGTCCCCATGGCTATGAAGTGGCTGTGGGGGAGACCTCTATTGATTCTCTCTGCCCCTGTGATGGTCCCTATGGATTCTCTATGGCCTGGAAGGGTCCCTATGAACCCGATATTGCTCAAGGGGAACCTCTCTGGCTCTTATATGGTCTCCAGGAGGTCTCTACGGCCCCAGGGGGGTCCATAGAGGTGCTATAGGAGTCTATAGCCCAAAGAGAGGGTCAGGGGTTAGTGCCCCCCCCCCCCAGCACGCGCGCGTTTGCCAAATCCGCCTTTATTAGCCCCAAATCACAGTTAAAAACCCAACGTGGCCCCTCCCCCCCCCCCCCCAACCCGGGGTCCTGCCCCTCCCCTACCAGGAATGAGCTCAATGGGCCCCCCCCCAATGTCCTTCATCACCCGATGGACCCCAGCACCTGATGGGTGCGAATGGGTCCTTCATCACCACAGGGACCTGCAATGGGTCCCCATCACCCAATGAACCTCAACGGACCCAATGGGTCCCCATCACCCAGTGACTCTGAATGAACCTCCACCATTAATGAACCCCATTGGGTGCCCACCACCGAATGAAGCCTGATTGGTCTCCCATCACCTAATGACTTCTGAGGAACCCCAAAGGGTCCCCATCATTAATGGCCCCCGGCACCCAATGAACCTCAATAGACCCAATGGGTCCCCGTCACCCAATGAACCTCAATGGACCCAATGGGTCTCCATTACCCAATGAACCTCAATGGGCCATTAATGACCCCCAATGCTTCCCCATCACCAAATAAACTTCAGTGGGTGCCCACCACCTAATGGGTCCCATCACTTAATGAGCCTTAATGGGCCATTAATGAACCTCGATGAGTCCCATCACTTAATGAACCTCAATGGCCCATTAATGATCCCCAATGGGTCCCATCACTTACGATGAGTCCCATCACTTAATGAACCTTAATGGCCCATTAATGACTTCAATGGGACATTAATGACCCCCAATGGTTCCCATCACTTAACGAACCTCAATGGCCCATTAACGACCCCCACGAGGTCCCCACCACCACCCCCCCCATGGCAGTGGGGTCTCTGTGTGTGTGCGGGGGGGGACCCCCCCCATTCACGCTCCCACTGACTTGCCGCTGGGGCCGCTCTCCCGCTGCTGTTGGCTCTCCTCCTCCTGCTGCTGCTGCTGCTGCTGCTGGCGCTGCCATTGGCGAGCCTGCGGCCTCCCATAGAGGTACACGGCCGCCAGCACCATGGCGGTGCCGGCCAGGAAGGGGCCCCGGGGCCGGAAGCCGAAGAGATGGACAGGAGGCGGCGGTGGAGGCCACGATGGAGAGCGCCGTCGCGAAGCCCTTGAGGATGTTATCGGCGTAACGCACCACCACGGCCACCAGGAGCCCCCCCGCCGCCTGGTTCAGCACCACGGCCCACACAGCCCCGCTGTAGCCAGTAGAAGAAGCCGTCGGCGGCCACGGCGGCGCCGTCGGTAGCGGCCATAGCGGCCAAAGCCAAAACGGTGCCGACGGCGCCCAACTGAACGTTGCGGAGCCAAATGGAGCCCCCGCGGCTCTTGAGGAGGCGCTCGAAGTAGACGCCGGCGAAGCCCGAGGACAAACAGGAGGCGGCCACGGCCGTCAGCCCCACGGCGTAGCTCTGGGGGGGGCCCTCCGAGGGCGAGGAGGGGGGGGCGGCAGGCGCCGTCGCTCTGCTCGGCCTGGACCAAAGCGACCCCCACGGAGAGCAGCGCCAGAGAGAGCCATTGGGTGCGGGAGAGGGAAGTGCCGAGGAGCAGCACCGAGAAGACGGCGGTGGTGAGGATCTTGAGCTGGTACGTGACCTGCGGGGGGGGAGCGCGGTGCCTATGGGGGCCATAGGGGCGGCAGAGCCCATAGGGGCGGCAGAGCCCATAGGGGCGGCGGAGCCCATAGGGAGGGAGCCATAGGGACTGCGGAGCCCATAGGGAACCATAGGGACTGCGGAGCCCATAGGGAGGGAGCTATAGGGACTGCGGAGCCCATAGGGAGCCATACGGATTGCAAAGCCCATAGGGAGCCATAGGGACTGCACTGCCTATGGGGCAGCGTGGGGATAGGGGCACCTATGGGGACACCCCAAGGCCTCCATCGCCCCCCCATTTTCCCCATTTTCCCCATTGCCGTTGCCTCACCTGGAAGGTGGCCGCGGGGAGGTTGGAGATAGCCACATACTGGAGGTTGTTCTGGAGGGTGTAGATGAGGGAGGGCACCGCCAGGCGCAGAGTGTCCCCCGCCTGTCCCCACAGCGCCCCCTGCAGCGTCCCCAGCGCCTGGCGCACACTGCCTGCGGAGACCCATGGCACCCAATGGAACCCAATGACACCCATGGAACCCAATGGAACCCACTGACACCCATGGCACCCAATGGAACCCAATGGCACCAAGTGGAACCCAATGACACCCATGGCACCCAATGACACCCATGGAACCCAATGGAACCCACTGACACCCATGGCACCCAATGGAACCCAATGGCACCAAGTGGAACCCAATGACACCCACGGCACCCAATGACACCCATGGAACCCAATGGAACCCACTGACACTCATGGCACCCAATGGAACCCAATGGCACCAAGTGGAACCCAATGACACCCATGGCACCCAATGACACCCATGGAACCCAATGGAACCCACTGACACCCATGGCACCCAATGGCACCCATGGAACCCAATGGAACCCAATGGCACCAAGTTGAACCCAATGGCACCCATGGCACCCAATGGAACCCAGGGACACCCATGGCACCCAGGGACACCCATGGCACCCAATGATACCCAGTGGCACCCAATGATACCCAGTGGCACCCATGGCACCCCATCCCCACTGCCCCCCGTGCGTCCCTCCCCCCGCCGGGTGCTGACCGCGGTGCTGGAGGACGAGGAGCAGGAACCCGGCGCTGCCCTTGAGCACCTCGGCCATGACAACGGCGGTGCTGGGCCGGAAGCGCTGCCCCGGGCGCGTGCGCACGTAGCGGATGCTCAGCACCAGCGACGCGTTCTGCAGCACCAGCACGGCCAAACTGGCGCCGCGCAGCCACGCTGGGGGGCGGTCAGTGGGGCGCCCCATAGAGAGCCGCAGGCACCCACTGCCGCCCCGTAGCGACCCATGGGGACCCACTGCCGCCCCAGAGAGACCCATGGGGACCCCAGAGAGAGCCACTGCCGCCCCAGAGAGACCCATGGGGACCCCAGAGAGAGCCACTCCCGCCCCAGAGAGACCCATGGGGACCCCAGAGAGAGCCACTGCCGCCCCAGAGAGACCCATGGGGACCCCAGAGAGAGCCACTGCCGCCCCAGAGAGACCCATAGGGACCCACTGCCACCCCAGAGAGACCCACGGAGAGCCACTGCTGCCCCAGAGAGACCCATAGAGACCCCATAGAGAGCCACTGCCGCCCCAGAGAGACCCATAGGGACCCACTGCCACCCCAGAGAGACCCATGGGGACCCCAGAGAGAGCCACTGCCGCCCCAGAGAGACCCATAGGGACCCACTGCCACCCCAGAGAGACCCATGGAGAGCCACTGCTGCCCCAGAGAGACCCATAGAGACCCCATAGAGAGCCACTGCCACCCCAGAGAGACCCCACAGAGGGCCACTGCCGCCCCAGAGAGATCCATGGGGACCCCAGAGAGAGCCACTGCCGCCCCAGAGAGACCCATAGAGAGCCATTGCTGCCCCATAGTGACCCATAGGGACCCACTGCCACCCCATAGCAACCCATGGGGACCCACTGCCACCCCAGAAAGACCCATAGGGACCCACTGCTGCCCCAGAGAGACCCATAGAGACCCCATAGAGAGCCACTGCCGCCCCAGAGAGACCCATGGGGACCCCAGAGCCACTGCCGCCCCAGAGAGACCCATAGGGACCCACTGACGCCCCATAGTGACCCATAGGAACCCACTGCCACCCCATAGCAACCCATAGACACCCCATAGAGAGCCACTGCCGCCCCATAGCGATCCATAGAGAGCCACTGTCACCCCATAGCGACACACACAGAGCCACTGCCCCCCATAGCAACCCATAGAGAGCCACTGCCACCCCAGAGAAACTCATAGGGACCCACTGCCACCCCATAGCGACCCACAGAGAGCCACTGCCGCCCCAGAGAGACCCACAGGGACCCACTGCCGCCCCAGAGAGACCCATAGGGACCCACTACCGCCCCACAGACACCCCACAGAGAGCCACTGCCGCCCCATAAACACCCCATAGAGAGCGCCTGCCGCTCCATAGCGACCCATAGACACCCCATAGAGAGCCACTGCCGCCCCATAGCGACCCACAGAAACCCCATAGAGAGCCACTGCCGCCCCATAGCGACCCACACCCACCCCTCCACAGCCCCTCTACAGCTCCATAGCCACTCTATAGCGCCCCCTGCAGCCCCCCCCCGCCCCTCCCCCCTCACCTGTCGCTGTTCCGCCATCACCGCCCCCCCCCTCCGCCGCCGCTGCCGCCGCCGCCGCCGCCATGGTGGCACCCCCCGGCTACAGCGCGGCACTTCCGCATCCGCCGTCACATCCGCTTCCGGCCGCAGAGCGGCCCCGCCCAGCGCGGCGCCGCGGGAGGGTGAGGGAACCCTCCGCCAATCACAGCGCGCTCCGCCCCTTACGTCACGCCCCCTTCGCGCTTCTGGCCAATCAACGTCAGCCTCGCCAGGCCCCGGCTTTCCCGCCGCTCTCCTAGGGCGGCCCCGCCCTTCCCCCACCAGCCAATCCCCGGCCTCCTCCCTCCCTCCCCTCTTTCCTCTCAGCCAATAGCGACCGGCCCTTCCTCCTTGCCCCGCCCCTTTCACCTCCTACCCAATCACAGCTCTCCACCGCCCTTTAACCCTGCCTCCCCGCTGCCCTCTCAGCCAATAGCGAGCGGCTCCCGCTCCCCCACAGCGCCCGCCGCGGGGCCCCGCTCAGTCCGCGATGGCGGCGCCGGGGGACGCGTCCGCCGCCGCCTCCGCTCCCGCCGTGTTCCGACCCTTCGACCCCGCGTCGCTGGGGCTGAGCCCCGGATGGCGCCTCACGGCCTTCGGGGAGCTGCGGGGCTGAGGCTGCAAAGTGCCGCAGGAGACGCTGCTGCGGCTCCTGGCGGCCTTCGGGGAGGACCCGCGCGGGGGAAGTGGGGAGCGGGCGGAGGCGGAGGCGGAGGAGAGCGGCGGCGGCGGAAAGAACGGGGCCCCGGCGCTGGGTGAGAACCGGGGGGGGGGGTTGGGGTGTGGGGGGGGGACAAAGGGCGAGCGGAGCGTGGGGGGCAAAGGGCAATGGGGGAGGAGGGAGGGGAGGTGGAGGGGGCGTGGTTAATGGAAGGGGGCGTGGTTAATGGAAGGGGGCGTGGCTTGTGCTGTTCACACACACACACCCCCCCCGCAGGTATCGGGCTGGACTCGTGCGTCATCCCCCTGCGCCACGGGGGCCTCTCCCTGGTGCAGACCACAGACTTCTTCTACCCCCTCGTGGACGATCCCTACATGATGGTGCGCGGGGACACCCCAATTCCCTCCCCAGGGACCCCAAATCACCCCCAGGGACCACAAATTCCACCCTAAGGACCCCAAATCTCAACCCAGGGATGCCAAATTCCACTCTGGGACCCCAAATCCCCCCCCAGACACCCCTTGGGACCCTTTGGGCACCCTTAGTTCTCCACTGAGCCTCCCCTGTCCCATTAAGTCTGCTTTAAGGACCCCAAATACTTTCCAGGTGCCCCCTAAACCCCTCTAAAGAACCCCAAACCCTTTTGCCCCCCGTTTAATTCCTTATGTCCCCCTCGCAGGGCCGCATCGCCTGCGCCAACGTCCTGAGTGATCTGTACGCCATGGGGGTCACCGAGTGCGACAACATGCTGATGCTGCTGAGCGTCAGCACCAAGATGAGCGAGGAGGTGACACCGGGATGGGGGGGCACAGAGGAGGTGACACCGGGATGGGGGGCACAGAGGAGGTGACACCGGGATGGGGGGGAGCATAGAGGAGGTGACACCCAGGGGGGGGGAGCATAGAGGAGGTGACACCCAGGGGGGGGGAGCACAGAGGAGGTGACACCGGGATGGGGGGAGCACAGAGGAGGTGACACCGGGATGGGGGGGGCACAGAGGAGGTGACACCGGGATGGGGGGGGCACAGAGGAGGTGACACCGGGATGGGGGGGAGCATAGAGGAGGTGACACCCAGGGGGGGGGAGCACAGAGGAGGTGACACCGGGATGGGTGGGAGCATAGAGGAGGTGACACCCGGGGGGGGCACAGAGGAGGTGACACCGGGATGGGGGGCACACAGAAGGAGGTGCCCCCCCCCATTGGACTGCTCCACTGTGCCCCCCCCAGGAGCGGGATAAGGTGGTGCCATTGCTGGTGAAGGGCTTCAGGGACGCGGCCGAGGACGGGGGGACGTCGGTGACGGGGGGGCAGACGGTGCTGAACCCCTGGATCATCATCGGGGGGGTCGCGACCACCGTGTGTCAGCCCAGCGAGTTCATCATGTGAGGGATGCTCTCACCCCCCCGGGTCACCCCCCCTTTTGGGTCACCCCCTTTGTGTCACCTTTCCCTTTGGGTCACCCCCCCTTTGTGTCCTCCCCCTTTGTGTCCCTCCCAGTTTGGGTCCCCCCTTATTTGGGTTTCCCCTTTTGTGTTCCCCTCTCTTTGTTTGTCCCCCCCCTTTGTGTATCCACCTTTGTTTCATTCATCCTCTTTGGGACCCCCCCTTTGTGACCTCCCCTTTCTGTCCCTCACCCTTTGTCCCCCCCTTTTGTCCCCCCCTTTGTGTCTCCCATCCCGTGTGTCACCCCCAGGCCTGACAGCGCTGTCCCTGGTGATGTCCTGGTGCTCACCAAGCCCCTGGGGACCCACATGGCCGTCACCGCGCACCAATGGCTCGACAACGTGAGTGGGATGGGGGCACCCCGAGCACCCATAGGGGGCACCCATAGGGGCACCCGGAGCACCCATTGCCTCCCCCCCCCCGCAGCCGGAGCGCTGGGAGAAGCTGAAGTTGGTGGTGACGCGGGAGGAGGTGGAGGCGGCGTATCAGGAGGCGGTGCTCAGCATGGCCACGCTCAACCGCACCGGTACTGGGCCGGGGGTCAGCGGGGGGGATGGGGACATTGGGATGGGGATGGGGACGTTGGGATGGAGATGTTGGGATGGGGACATTGGGATGGGGATGGAGACATTGGGATGGGGACGTTGGGATGGGGAAGGGGACATTGAGATGGGGACGTTGGGATGGGAATGGGGACATTTGGATGGGGATGGAGACATTGGGATGGAGATGTTGGGATGGGAATGGGGACATTGGGATGGGGATGGAGACATTGGGATGGGGACATTGGGATGGGAATGGGGACATTGGGATGGGGACATTGGGAAGGGGACATTGCGATGAGGACATTGGGATGGGAATGGGGACATGGGGATGAGGACATTGGGATGGGGATGGGGACATTGGGATGGGGACATGGGGATGAGGACATTGGGATGGGGATGGGGGACACGGAGGTGGTGCTCTGGGATGGGGACCAACCCTGGGATGCGGACAGGGACACGGGGATGGGGACCCCGCAGTGGGGACCCATGGATGGGGGTGGGGACCCGGATGTTGCTGTTCCGGCTCCCCCCCCCCCCCCCGGGGGCTGATCCCATCTCCTCCTCCTCCCCCCCCCCCCCCCCCCCCGCGCAGCCGCGGGGCTGCTGCGTGCGTTCGGCGCGCACGCGGCCACTGACGTCACCGGGTTCGGGCTGCTCGGGCACGCGCGCGCGCTGGCGGCTCGGCAGCGCCATCACGTGACCTTCGTCATCCACAACCTGCCCCTGATCGCGCGCACCGCGGCCATGAGCGCGGCCTGCGGGGGGGGGCGGCTCCTGCGCGGAACAGCCCCGGAGACCTCCGGTACGGGGGGGGGGGGGGAGGAGACACAAATGGGATCTGTCCCCATTGAGGGGCGCCCCGTGGTGGGGGGTGCGGGGTTGGGGGTCCCCTATTGGGGGGGTCTCATTGCGGATGTCCCTATTGGGGGGTGGCTATTGGGGGACTTCTATAGGGGTCCCCATTGGGGTGTTCCTATTGGGGGATCCTTTTAGGGGGTCCCTAATTAGGAGGTGCCTTTGGGGGTTCCCCATTGGGGTCTCATTGAGGGAATCCCTATTGGAGTCCCCATTGAGGTGTCCCTATTGGGAGGTACCTATGGGGGTGTCCCATGGGGGGGGGGCTCATTAGGGTGTCCCCATTGGAGTCCCATTGGGGGGATCGCTATTGGGGGGAGTCCCTATGGGGTCCTCATTGGGGTGTCCCCATTGGGGTGCTTTTATTGGAGGGAGGGTCCCCAGTGGGGTTCCCCCCCCCGACCCCGGTCACGTGTCCCGCAGGGGGCCTCCTGCTGTGCCTGCCACGTGACCAGGCGGCGCGGTTCTGCGCGGAGCTGCGGGCGCGCGGCCGCCAGGGGGCGCTGCAGGGGTGGATCATTGGCATCGCGGAGCCGGGGCCGCGCGGCGCGCGCCTGAGCGAGCGCCCCCGCGTGATCGAGGTCCCCGCGCGCGGCCCCGCCCCCGACAGCCCCGCCCCCGCCGAGGGCCCCCCCGAGGCGGCCTCGTAGGGACGGACGGAACCGACCCCAAAGGGACCCAAAATGATCCGAAATTGACCCAAAACTGACCCAAAATGATCCGAAATTGACCCAAAGTGACCCAAAACGATACAAAACCGACCCAAAGTGACCCAAAATGATACAAAACCGACCCAAAGTGACCCAAATCCGCCCAAAACTGACCCAAAATGATCCGAAATTGACCCAAAGTGACACAAAATGATACAAAACCGACCCAAAGTGACCCAAATCCGCCCAAAACTGACCCAAAACGATCCGAAATTGACCCAAATCTGCCCAAAACTGACCCAAAATGATCCGAAATTGACCCAAAGTGACCCAAAATGATACAAAACCGACCCAAAGTGACCCAAATCCGCCCAAAACTGACCCAAAATGATCCGAAATTGACCCAAAGTGACACAAATCCGCCCAAAACTGACCCAAAATGATCCGAAATTAACCCAAAGTGACCCAAATCTGCCCAAAACTGACCCAAAATGATCCGAAATTGACCCAAAGTGACCCAAATCCGACCCAAAGTGACCAAAACCCCCAACCGAGGCCAACCCCCCCCCAACTGAACGCCCCCAACCCACGGGATCCTCATAGGGGTGCCCTGAACCTCCCCCCCCCCAGCACCCCAAGACCCCCCCAAACCCCCCCAATTTATGACGCCTCCCCCCAAAAGCCCCTCATGGGGTGGGGGGGGGCTGATGAACCCCCTTAATGGGGGGGGCGGGGTGGGAGGTGGATTGGGGGGGGCCGGGAGCCCCCCCAGCAATGGGGCAATAAAGAGCAAATCTGAGATTTTCCCCCCCGCGTCCATTGGATTTAATGGGGCCCCCCCCCCAAGACCCCAATTTTGGGGGGGGCCCCCTCTGTGATGGGGGTGGGGGGCAGCGTTTGGGGGTGTCCCCCCCCTCACTCGATGCAATCCATGACGTGGATCTGGAGCGTGTCCATGTCGGGGGCTTTGTACTGGCACTTGGGGCAGCAGAGGTCGGGCTCCTGCTCGGGGGGGGGCCCCCCGAAACCTTATGGGGGAAGGGGGGGGCACACATCAGCCCCTGCCCCCCCCCCCCCAAAAGGGGGGGGTTGGGGGGGCACTCACCTCCCACCATGGGCTGCTGGCCGCAGCTCCGAGTGCCGATTCCTCATCTCCTCCAAGCAGATCCTGGGGGGGGGGTTGGGGGGGGCTCTTTTAGGGGGGTTATGGGGGGGGGAAGGGCTGCGGGAGGGATGGAGAAGGAGGGGTTTGGGGGGGCTCAGGGGGGTGTTGGGGTTCCCATGGGGTTTGATGGGGTCCCTTGGGGGGGGTTGGGGCCGTTCGGGACCGCTCGGGGCCGTTCGGGACCGCTCGGGACCGCTCGGGGCCGTTCGGGACCGCTCGGGGCCGTTCGGGGACCGCTCGGGACCGCTCGGGGCCGTTCGGCTCTCACCGCGCCGCCCCCTCGGCCTCCAGGCGGCGCTGCAGCTGCTCGAGCTCCTCCTGCAGCGCCTCCCGTTGGGCGTGGAGCTGCTCCCGCGCCGCGCGCTCCGCAGCGAAGTCCGCCTTAAAGATGTCGGCCTGGGGGGGGGGGAGGGCATGAGGGGGATGGGGGGAAGGAGAGGATAGGGGGGGAGGGGCGATGGGGAAATGGAGGGCAATGGGGGTCCGGGGGGCCCTGACCTGCGCCTGCAGCACGGGGATGGTCTCGAGCTGCGCCCTCTGCGCCGCGGCCTCGGCCTCGAGGCGGTCGATGCGCTCCTGTTTGGCCGCCAGCGCCTCCTCTGCGGCGCGGAGCCGCGTGCGCGCCATGGACAGCTCCTGCAAGGGCCACGTCCCAGGGCCGCGCTGGGGGGGCCCCGGAACCCCCCCCCCCCCCCGCACCCCCCCATGGCCGCGGCCCCCACCTGACTGAGCCGATCCCCCTCTGGGAGGACCTTAATGTGAGCGTCGTACTCCTGGAAGAGGTGGTGGTACGCGGCCTGGAGCTGCACCAACTTCCGCCTGGGGGGGACGGGACGGAGGAGACAGAGTGGGGACTGACACCCAACAACGACTGACACCCAATAACAACTGACACCCAATAACGACTGACACCCAACAACGACTGACACCCAACAACGACGGACCCCCAACGACGACTGACACCCGCTAATGACACCCAATAACAACTGACACCCAATAACGACTGACACCCGCTAATGACTGACACCCAACGACTGACACCCAACGACTGACACCCAATAACGACTGACACCCAACAACGACTGACACCCAACAACGACTGACACCCAACAATGACACCCAATAACAACTGACACCCAACAACGACTGACACCCAACAATGACACCCAATAACAACTGACACCCAACAACGACTGACACCCAACAATGACACCCAATAACAACTGACACCCAACAACGACTGACACCCAACAATGACACCCAATAACAACTGACACCCAACAACGACTGACACCCAACAATGACACCCAATAACAACTGACACCCAACAACGACTGACACCCAACAATGACACCCAATAACAACTGACACCCGCTAATGACACCCAATAACAACTGACACCCAACAACGACTGACACCCGCTAATGACACCCAATAACAACTGACACCCAATAACGACTGACACCCGCTAATGACACCCAATAACAACTGACACCCAATAACGACTGACACCCGCTAATGACACCCAATAACAACTGACACCCAATAACGACTGACACCCGCTAATGACACCCAATAACAACTGACACCCAATAACGACTGACACCCGCTAATGACACCCAATAACAACTGACACCCAACAACGACTGACACCCGCTAATGACTGACACCCAACGACTGACACCCAACAACGACGGACACCCAACAACGACGGACACCCAACAACGACGGACACCTGCCCCTTTCCCTCACTGCACTGTCCCTGTCACTGTCCCTGTGCTGTCACTGCACTATCACTGTTACTGCACTGTCACTGCAGTGTCCCTGTGCTGTCACTGCACTATCACTGTTACTGCACTGTCACTGCAGTGTCCCTGTGCTGTCACTGCACTATCACTGCAGTGTCCCTGTGCTGTCACTGCACTGTCACTGTTACTGCACTGTCACTGCAGTGTCCCTGTGCTGTCACTGCACTATCACTGTTACTGCACTGTCACTGCAGTGTCCCTGTGCTGTCACTGCACTATCACTGCAGTGTCCCTGTGCTGTCACTGCACTGTCACTGTTACTGCACTGTCACTGCAGTGTCCCTGTGCTGTCACTGCACTGTCACTGTCCCCGCACTGCGCTGTCCCTGCGCCGCCGCCCCGCACTCACTTCTCGTCGCTCGCCCGCTGCCGCTCCACGCGCAGCGCAGTCTCGAGGTTGTGCACCTGCAGCCGCAGTTCATCCAACTGCAGCGCGTGCCCCGAGGCCGCCGCCTCCAGCGCCCGGCACCGTGCCTGCGCCGCCTGCGCCCTGCGGGGAGCCCACATCGCACCGCAGCACCCACAGAGAGCCCATGGCACCCACAGAGAGCCCATGGCACCCATAGAGAGCCCATAGCGCCCACAGAGAGCCCATAGCGCCCACAGAGAGCCCATGGCACCCACAGAGAGCCCATAGCGCCCACAGAGAGCCCATGGCACCCACAGAGAGCCCATGGCACCCACAGAGAGCCCATGGCACCCACAGAGAGCCCATAGCGCCCACAGAGAGCCCATAGCGCCCACAGAGAGCCCATGGCGCCCACAGAGAGCCCATAGCGCCCATAGAGACCCCATAGCGCCCATAGAGACCCCATAGCGCCCATAGCGCCCCCAGAGAGCCCATAGCGCCCACAGAGAGCCCACAGCACCCAGAAAGACACCACAGCAGCCATGGAACCCAGAGAGAGCCCATAAACACCCCATAGCACCCATAGGGACCCCACGAACACCCCCCGGCCCCCCCCGGCACCGCTGCTCCAGGTCCCGGCGCTCCCGGCGCCCGCTCTCCAGCAGCCCCTGGCTCTCCTTCAGCTCCAGCAGCAGCGACGTCACCTGCGCCTGCACCGCCGCCTTGTCCTGGGGGGGGGCGGCGTCACCCCCCGCCCCACTGCATCCCCATCGCATCCCCAATGTGTCCCCATCGCGCCCCCATTGCGTCCCCACTGTGTCCCCATTGTGCCCCCATCGCATCCCCACTGTGTCCCCATCGCATCCCCAATGTGTCCCCATTGCGCCCCCATTGCGTCCCCACTGTGTCCCCATCGCGCCCCCATTGCGTCCCCACTGTGTCCCCATTGTGCCCCCATTGCGTCCCCACTGTGTCCCCATTGTGCCCCCATCGCATCCCCACTGTGTCCCCATCGCGCCCCCATTGCGTCCCCATCGCATCCCCATTGCGTCCCCACTGCGCCCCCATTGCGTCCCCACTGTGCCCCCATCGCGTCCCCAATGTGTCCCCATTGTGCCCCCATTGCGTCCCCACTGCGTCCCCATTGCGCCCCCATTGCATCCCCACTGTGTCCCCATTGCATCCCCATTGTGCCCCCATTGCATCCCCACTGTGTCCCCATTGCGCCCCCATTGCATCCTCACTGAGCCCCCATAGCCCCCCCTTCACCTCCAGCTGCCTGCGCAGCGCCTGCAGCTGCAGCTCCGCGCACTGCGCCACCTCCACCGCTCTCTTCTCCGCTGCCACCAACCTGGGGGGGGACACAAAGGGGGGGGGTCCCCTCAGTGCCCCCAACCCCCCCCCCGGACCCCCTTTGTCCCCATTGACTCACGCAGCCTCGGCCGCCGCCAACCGCCGCCTCAGCTCCGTGGGGCTGTGGGGACACAAAGGGGGGGGTTGGGGACATTGGGGGGGGTGCTGTGGGGGGGGCACAGTGGGGACAGAGACACTCACCTGGGCTCAGGCAGGTCAGGGGGGGACGGCTCCAATGGCGGCCCTGGGGGGGGCTGAAGGGACAGGAGGGGCCATGAGGGGGGGGACACACATTGGGGGGCGCATGGAGGGGGTCACGGGGGCGATGACGCACCGCGGTGGCTGAGGTGACTGTGCTGGGGGGGGCTGCGGTGGCCATGATGGCGTCCGTTGATGACATTGGTGGCGGTGGCGACCGTGGTCGTGGCAATGATGGCGGAGGCCATGGTGCTGACGCTGGTGGCCGTTGGGGTGCCGCTGGTGGCCACGGCAGGGGGGGTGGTGGCCACGGAAGTGCTGGTGTTGGCCTCAGAGGTGCTGCTGTCGGCCATGCTCATGGCGCTGGTGCCTGCGGTGGGGCTGTTGGCCATGGCGGTGCTGTTGTTGGCCATGGCGGTGCCGTTGTTGGCCATGGCGGTGCCGTTGTTGGCCATGGCGGTGCCGTTGTTGGCCATGGCGGTGTTGCTGTTGGCCACGGAGGTGCCATTGTTGCCCATGGTGGTGCCGTTATTGGCCGCAGCAATGCCATTGCTGCCTACGGTGATGCCGTCATCGCCCATGGCGGTGCCATTGCTGCCCACGGTGACGCCATTGTTGCCCACGGTCGTGGCAGCGGAGGCCGTGGCGGTGCCGTTGCTGCCCACAGCGGTGTCATTGTTGCCCATGGCGGTGGTGTTGCTGCCCATGGAGGTGCTATTATTGGCCATGGTGGAGGTGGTGTTGGCCACGGCAATGCCATTGCTGCCCACGGTGGTGCCGTTATTGGCCATGGCGGTGGTGTTGCCCACAGCGGTGTCATTGCTGCCCATGGTGGTGCCATTATTGGCTATGGCGGTGGTGTTGTTGGCCACGGTGATGCCATTGCTGCCCACGGTGATGCCATTGCTGCCCACGGTGATGCCATTGCTGCCCCCGGCGGTGCCGCTGCCCCCCCCGGCGGCGACGGCGGCGTCGCGCTGGGCCCGCAGGCGCTGCACCAGGCCCCGCGCCTGCCCCACGCGGCCCCGCAGCAGCTCCCGCTCGGCCCCGCGCAGCCCCTGCAGCCGCCGCAGCTCCTGGCAGCGGCCCCGCAGCACCTCCGTGCAGTGGTGCAGAGCGGCTGCAACGCAACGGGGGGAGATGGGTACAGAGTAGGGGGTATGGGGTATATGGGCTATGGGGCCGTGGGGTCGTCCAACAGCAATGGTGTCCGACCTCCCCAGAACCCCCACAGACCCCCATTACCCCCCACAGACCCCCATTACCCCCCACAGACCCCCATTACCCCCCACAGACCCCATTCCCCCCACAGACCCCATTTCCCCCCACAGACCCATTACCCCCACAGACCCATTACCCCCACAGACCCCCATTTCCCCCCACAGACCCATTACCCCCACAGACCCATTACCCCCACAGACCCCATTTCCCCCCACAGACCCATTACCCCCACAGACCCCATTTCCCCCACAGACCCATTACCCCCACAGACCCATTACCCCCACAGACCCCATTTCCCCCCACAGACCCATTACCCCCACAGACCCATTACCCCCACAAACCCCATTACCCCCCACAGACCCATTACCCCCACAGACCCCATTTCCCTCCACAGACCCATTACCCCCACAGACCCCATTTCCCCCCACAGACCCATTACCCCCACAGACCCATTACCCCCACAGACCCCATTACCCCCACAGACCCCATTTCCCCCCACAGACCCATTACCCCCACAGACCCCATTACCCCCACAGACCCATTACCCCCACAGACCCCATTTCCCCCCACAGACCCATTACCCCCACAGACCCATTACCCCCACAGACCCCATTACCCCCACAGACCCCATTTCCCCCCACAGACCCCATTACCCCCACAGACCCCATTACCCCCACAGACCCCATTACCCCCACAGACCCCATTTCCCCCCACAGACCCCATTACCCCCACAGACCCCCATTACCCCCACAGACCCCATTACCCCCACAGACCCCCATTACCCCCACAGACCCCATTACCCCCACAGACCCCATTACCCCCACAGACCCCATTTCCCCCACAGACCCATTACCCCCACAGACCCCATTTCCCCCCACAGACCCATTACCCCCACAGACCCCATTACCCCCACAGACCCATTACCCCCACAGACCCCATTACCCCCACAGACCCATTACCCCCACAGACCCATTACCCCCACAGACCCCATTACCCCCACAGACCCCATTACCCCCACAGACCCCATTACCCCCACAGACCCCATTTCCCCCCACAGACCCATTACCCCCACAGACCCATTACCCCCACAGACCCATTACCCCCACAGACCCCATTACCCCCACAGACCCCATTACCCCCACAGACCCCATTACCCCCACAGACCCCATTTCCCCCCACAGACCCATTACCCCCACAGACCCATTACCCCCACAGACCCCATTACCCCCACAGACCCCATACCCCGCACGCCCCCGCACCCCCTCACCCTTCAGCTCCCGGTTCTCCTCCAGCAGCCGCTGCAGCGCCTCCGCCCCCCCCGGCTCCGCGGGGCCGCCCCCGCCCGCGGCCGCCGCCGCCTCCTCCGCCCCGGGCCCCGCGGCCGCCGCCATCTCCGGGCCCCGCCGCCGGCTCATGGGTCCGCTTCCGGCTTCCGCCTTCCGGCCCCGCCCCCCGCCTCCGCCCATTGGCTGCGGTGCGCCCCCCCCCTCCGCTATCCCTATTGGCTCAGCGCCGCCCGCTGCTCGGCGGGGATTGGCTGGCTCGGAGGGGGGCGTGGCCGCAGACCGGGAAATGGGGAGCCGCGCGAGCGTGAGGGGAGCGGAGGAGCCGGGAGGTGGGGGGGGGGAGGGGGAGTGGGGGTAATGGGGGTCTATGGGGGGTAATGGGGGTCTATGGGGGGTAATGGGGGGTAATGGGGGTCTATGGGGGGTAATGGGGGTCTATGGGGGGTAATGGGGGTCTATAGGGGATAAATGGGGATCTATAGGTGGTAAATGGGGGTCTATGGGGGGCAATGGGGGTCTATAGGTGGTAAATGGGGGTCTATAGATGGTAAATGGGGGTCTATGGGGGGTAAACGGGGGTCTATGGGGGGTAAATGGGGGTCTATGGGGGGTAAATGGGGGTCTATGGGGGGTAAATGGGGGTCTATGGGGGGCAATGGGGGTCTATAGGTGGTAAATGGGGGTCTATAGGTGGTAAATGGGGGTCTATAGGGGATAAATGGGGGTCTATGGGGAGTAATAGGGGTCTATGGGGGGTAATGGGGGTCTATAGGTGGTAAATGGGGGTCTATGGGGGGTAATGGGGGTCTATGGGGGGCAATGGAGGTCTATAGGTGGTAAATGGGGGTCTATGGGGGATAAATGGGGGTCTATGGGGGATAAATGGGGGTCTATGGGGGATAATGGGGGTCTATGGTTGGTAAATGGGGGTCTATGGGGGATAAATGGGGGTCTGTGGGGGTCTATAGGGAGTCTATGGGGGTAATGGGGGATAAATGGGGGTCTATGGGGCCAATGGAGGTCTATGAATGGGGGTCTATGGGGGGCAATAGGGGTCTATGGAGGCCTCTGGGTGTCTATGGGGGGGAAATGGGAGCCTACGGGGGGTCAATGGGGGTCTATGGGGCACACTGGGGGTGTCTATAGGGGTCTGTGGGGGGCATTGGGGCTGCAGGGACGCATACGGGGCTCTACGGGGCATCTGTGGGGGGCAATGGGGTTCTATGGGGGGGCAATTGGGGTCCGTGGGGGGGGTAACAGTGGTCTATGGGGGGGTAATGGGGATACCCGGAGGGGGTTCTGTCCCCCCCACCCCCGTCCTCAGCTCCGCCCCCTCCGAGCCCCACCCCCGTCCGTCCGTCCCCCCCCCACTGCCCGATCCTGCCCGACGAGTCCGGGCCCCGCCCCCTCCGCCCCATTGCTGCCCCATTGCCGCCCCATTGCCGCCCCCCAAGCGCCGGCGCTGCCCCATTGCTGCCCCCCAAGTGCCGGCGCTGCCCCATAGGGCCGATGGCGGAACCGGGCCGGGACCGCTCCGAGGGCTGTGGGCTCCTGCGGGAGGAGCTGAGCCAGGACGGGGCCTTCCTATGGGGCCAGCCCCACATCTTCATCATCTTCGGGGCCTCCGTGAGCCGGGGAGGGCGTTGGGGGGCGGGGGGGGTGGATATGGGGCGGTGGGGGCCGTATTGGGGCAGTATGTGGGGCTGGGGAGGGGATATGGGGCGGTGGGGGCCGTATTGGGGCAATATGTGGGGCTGGGGGGGACTGTGGTTCCCTATGGGGGGGGAAGGGAAAGGGAACAGGAAGAGGCCAGTGCTGGGGTGAGGGGGAGGGGCCGGTGGCCTGATGGGGGCGGGGCCGGGGGGGAGGGGCTATAGGAAAGGGGCGGAGCAAGCGGGGGAAATGGGTGGGGCCAAGGGAAGGGACAGGGCAATGGGGAAGTGGGGGCCAATGGAAAGGGGCGGGGCTAAAGGAAAGGGGCGGGGCCATCGCTGCCCTGAGCTGTGCCCGGCCTCAGCCTCTGCCCCTTCTCTCTGCCCCACAGGGGGACCTGGCCCGGAAGAAGATCTACCCCACCATCTGGTGTGTCCCCATTGCCCCCCCAGGGCCCATTGGGTGCCGTTGGGTGCCGTTGGGTGCCATGGGTGCCATTGGGTGCCATTGGGTGCCATGGGTGCCCTGTTCACAGGTGGCTCTATCGGGATGGGCTCCTTCCCGAGGACATTCACTTCGTCGGCTTCGCCCGATCCCCACTGACAGGTGGAGCTGATCCGGGAGCGGACAATGCCATACCTCAAGGTGCCACCACCGCCCCCAGCCCAGGTCCCCATTGCCCCTCATTAACCCCCATTGCCCCTCATTAACCCCCATTGCCCCTCATTAACCCCCATTGCCCCTCATTAACCCCCATTGCCCCCATTGCCTCTCATTAACCCCCATTGCCCCCATTGCCCCATTGCCCCCCCCAGGCCACCCCCGAGGACTCTCCTCTCCTGGAGCGCTTCTTCTCGCGCCACCGCTTCGTGCAGGGCCCCTATGGGGACGCGGCTCCGTTCCAGCGCATGGCGGCGGCGCTGCGGGAGCTGCCGGGGGGGGGCGGCAGCCACCGCCTCTTCTACCTCGCGCTGCCCCCGGGGCTCTACGCCACCGTCACCCGACTCATCCGGGAGCACTGCATGGGGCAGGGGTATGGCATTGGGACACCATAGGCCCTGCATGGGGCAGGGGTATGGCATTGGGACACCATAGGCACCGCATGGGGCAGGGGTATGGCATGGAGATACCATGGGGCAGCGTGGGGACACCATGGGGACTGCATGGGGCAGGGGTATGGCATTGGGACACCATGGGGCAGGGGTATGGCATTGGGACACCATAGGCACTGCATGGGGCAGGGGTATGGCATTGGGACACCATGGGGCAGGGGTATGGCATTGGGACACCATAGGCACTGCATGGGGCAGGGGTATGGCATTGGGACACCATGGGGCAGGGGTATGGCATTGGGACACCATAGGCACTGCATGGGGCAGGGGTATGGCATTGGGACACCATAGGGACTGCATGGGGCGGTGGTATGGCATGGAGATACCATGGGGCAGCGTGGGGACACCATGGGGACTGCATGGGGCAGGGGTATGGCATGGGGTGGTGTGGGATAGGAGCAGGGAATGGGGCACCGTAGGGACACCATAAGGCCACCATGAGCCACCACAGAGCCACCATAAGGACACCATGGGGATACCATAGGGCCACCATGGGGCCACCATAGAGCCACCATAGGGCCACCATAGAGCCACCATAGGGCCACCATGGGGCCACCATAGGGCCACCATGGGGCCACGCGCCCGCGGCGCGCATTGCCCTGACCCCGACCCCGGCCCCGGCCCCAGGTGGAACCGCGTCATCGTGGAGAAGCCCTTTGGCCGGGACCTGGCGAGCGCGGAGGCGCTCTCGGCGCATCTCAGCGCCCTCTTCCGGGAGGAGCAGATTTACCGCATCGACCACTACCTGGGCAAGGAGATGGTGCAGAACCTCATGGTGCTCCGGTGGGGCCGGGGGGGCATTGGGGGGGGGGGGGGGCACCGTTCCTCCTTCCCCCCCCCCCCTCCTCATCCCCTCCTCCGCAGCTTCGGGAACCGCATCTTCGGCCCCATCTGGAACCGGGACAACGTCGCCTGCGTGGTGGTGACCTTCAAAGAGCCCTTCGGCACCGAGGGCCGGGGGGGGTACTTCGATGACTTCGGCATCATCCGGTGAGGGGCGGGGGGGCCCCGGGGGTGTTCCCCCCCCCCCATGGGTGCCCCACGGTCCCAGCGCCCGGCTCTGCCCCCCCAGGGATGTGATGCAGAACCACCTCCTGCAGATGCTCTGCTTGGTGGCCATGGAGAAACCGGCGTCCACCAACCCCGACGACGTGCGGGATGAGAAGGTGCCTGACCCGCAGCGACCCATAGCGACCCATAGTGACCCATAGTGACACATAGAGACCCATAGCAACCCCATAGAGACCCATAGCGACCCCATAGTCACCCTATAGCATCCCCATAGGGTCCCCATAGCGTCCTCATAGTGACTCCGTAGAGTCCCCGTAGCGGCCCCATGGTGTCACCTCCCTCCCCACCCCATCTGTGCCCTTCACACCATCACTTCATGGTCATGGTGGCCACGTCCCCAATGGGGTCCATGACCCATAACCACATCCCCCCCACGTTTTCCATGGTGGCCCCATAACCACATCCCCCCCACGTTCTCCATGGCTGCCCCATAACCACATCCCCCCCACGTTCTCCATGGCTGCCCCATAACCACATCCCCCCCACGTTCTCCATGGCTGCCCCATAACCACATCCCCCCCACGTTCTCCATGGCTGCCCCATAACCACATCCCCCCCACGTTCTCCATGCCTGCCCCATAACCACATCCCCCCCACGTTCTCCATGCCTGCCCCATAACCACATCCCCCCCACATTCTCCATGGCTGCCCCATAACCATGTCCCCCCCCACATTCTCCATGGCTGCCCCATAACCATGTCCCCCCCCACAGGTGAAGGTGCTGAAGTGCATCAGCCCGGTGGCCCCCGAGGACGTGGTCCTTGGGCAGTACGTGGGGAACCCCGAGGGCCCCCCCGAGGCCCATAGGGGTTACTTGGAGGACCCCACGGTGCCCCCCGGCTCCACCACGGCCACGTTCGCCGCTGCCATCCTGCACGTGGCCAACGAGCGCTGGGACGGTGAGTGGGGGGGAGGGACCATGGCGGCCATGGGCCCGGTGGGGATGGTGACCGCTGCGACCGTCACGGCCGTGACGATGGTGATGATGAGCGTGGCAATGACCGTAGCGACTGTGGTAACCGTGGCCATGAGGGCGACGACGATGGCTGTGACCATTAAGGCCCTGACAGTGATGGCCGTGACGGTGATAACCACAATGGCCATGACCGCAACTGTCATGACCGTGATCGTGAGGGTGACGATGGCAACCGTGAGGACCGTAGCTGGAACCATGGTGATGACAATGATGGCCATAACCATTATGACCGTGACAATGACGACTGTGGCCACACCATGACCGTTATGACTATGGCCGTGACCATGAGAACAATGGCCTTGACCATTATAACCACAATGACCCCGACTACAACCGTGATGATGACAACAACCATGGTGATGATAACCATGACCATCGTGATTGCCGTGGCCTTGACCATATTAACCATGACAGTGACTACAACCATGATGACGCCCGTGTTGTCCCTGTCCATGGTGGCGCTGACATCACTGTCATTGGTGCTGACCCTGTCCATGGTGTTGATGCCGTGTCCATGGTGTTGATGCCGTGTCCACGCCATGTCCATGGTGTCCACGCCATGTCCATGGTGTTGATGCCATGTCCATGCCATGTCCATGTTGATGCCATGTCCGTGGTGTTGATGCCATGTCCATGCCATGTCCTTGGTGTTGATACCGTGTCCACGCCATGTCCATGTTGCTGCCATGTCCATGGTGTTGATACCGTGTCCACGCCATGTCTATGTTGCTGCCATGTCCATGGTGTTGATGCCATGTCCATGGTGTTGATACCGTGTCCACGCCATGTCCATGTTGCTGCCATGTCCATGGTGTTGATACCGTGTCCACGCCATGTCTATGTTGCTGCCATGTCCATGGTGTTGATGCCATGTCCATGGTGTTGATACCGTGTCCACGCCATGTCTATGTTGCTGCCCTGTCCATGGTGTTGATGCCATGTCCATGGTGTTGATACCGTGTCCACGCCATGTCTATGTTGCTGCCATGTCCGTGGTGTTGATGCCATGTCCATGCCATGTCCATGGTGTTGATGCCATGTCCATGGTGTTGATACCGTGTCCATGCCATGTCTATGTTGCTGCCATGTCCATGGTGTTGATGCCATGTCCATGGTGTTGATGCCATGTCCATGGTGTTGATACCGTGTGTCCACGCCATGTCTATGTTGCTGCCATGTCCGTGGTGTTGATGCCATGTCCATGCCATGTCCATGTTGATGCCATGTCCATGGTGTTGATGCCATGCCCATGGTGTTGGTGCCGTGTCCATGTTGCTGCCATGTCCATGGTGTTGATGCCATGTCCATGGTATTGATACCGTGTCCACGCCATGTCTATGTTGCTGCCATGTCCGTGGTGTTGCTGCCATGTCCATGGTGTTGGTGCCATGTCCATGGTGTTGCTGCCATGTCCATGGTGTCCATGCCATGTCCATGTTGCTGCCATGTCCATGGTGTTGATGCCATGTCCTTGGTGTTGATACCGTGTCCACACCATGTCCATGTTGCTGCCATGTCCATGGTGTTGATGCCGTGTCCATGTTGCTGCCATGTCCATGGTGTTGATGCCATGTCCATGGTGTTGATGCCATGTCCATGGTGTTGCTGCCATGTCCATGGTGTTGATGCCGTGTCCATGTTGCTGCCATGTCCATGGTGTTGATGCCATGTCCATGGTGTTGATACCGTGTCCACGCCATGTCTATGTTGCTGCCATGTCCATGGTGTTGCTGCCATGTCCATGTTGCTGCCATGTCCATGGTGTTGATGCCATGTCCACGCCATGTCTATGTTGCTGCCATGTCCATGGTGTTGATGCCGTGTCCATGGTGTTGCTGCCATGTCCATGGTGTTGATGCCATGCCCATGGTGTTGATGCCATGCCCATGGTGTTGATGCCATGTCCATGGTGTTGATGCCATGCCCATGGTGTTGCTGCCATGTCCTTGGTGTTGGTGCCATGTCCATGGTGTTGCTGCCATGTCCATGGTGTTGATGCCATGCCCATGGTGTTGGTGCCGTGTCCATGTTGCTGCCATGTCCATGGTGTTGATGCCGTGTCCATGTTGCTGCCATGTCTGTGGTGTTGATACCGTGTCCACGCCATGTCCATGTTGCTGCCATGCCCATGGTGTTGATGCCGTGTCCATGTTGGTGCCATGTCCATGGTGTTGATGCCATGTCCATGGTGTTGATGCCATGTCCATGTTGATGCCATGTCCATGGTGTTGATACCGTGTCCACCCCATGTCCATGTTGCTGCCATGCCCATGGTGTTGATGCCGTGTCCATGTTGGTGCCATGTCCATGGTGTTGATGCCATGTCCTTGGTGTTGGTGCCGTGTCCATGTTGCTGCCATGTCCGCGTCCCCGCCGCCCCCAGGAGTGCCCTTCGTGCTGCGCTGCGGGAAGGCGCTCAACGAGCGGAAGGCGGAGGTGCGGTTGCAGTTCCGGGAGGTGCCCGCGGACATCTTCGGGCGGCGCTGCAAACGCAATGAGCTCGTGGTGCGCGTGCAGCCCAACGAGGCCGTCTACGCCAAACTGATGACCAAGAGGCCGGGGCTGGGGCTCAGCCCCGAGGAGTCCGAGCTCGACCTCACCTACGGCAGCCGCTACCGCGTGAGCGCGGCCCCGGCCCCGCGGGGACCCCTGGGGACAATGGGCAATGAAGGGAGCGATGGGGACCGAAGGGGAATGAAGGGAGCGATGATGGGGACCGAAGGGGATGCAAAGGGGGACCCCGAAATGGGAATGGGAACCCCAAAATGGGAATGGGAACCCCGAAAATGGGAATGGGAACCCCAAAATGGGAATGGGAACCCCAACAATGGGAACCCCAAAATGGGAATGGGAACACCAAAAATGGGAATGGGAACCCCAACAATGGGAACCCCAAAATGGGAATGGGAACACCAAAAATGGGAATGGGAACCCCAAAATGGGAATGGGAACCCCGAAAATGGGAATGGGAACCCCAAAATGGGAATGGGAACCCCGAAAATGGGAACCCAAAAATGGGAATGGGAACCCCGAAATGGGAATGGGAACCCCGAAAATGGGAATGGGAACCCCGAAATGGGAATGGGAACCCCGAAATGGGAATGGGAACCCCGAAAATGGGAACCCCAAAATGGGAATGGGAACCCCGAAAATGAGAATGGGAACCCCGAAAATGGGAACCCCAAAATGGGAATGGGAACCCCGAAAATGGGAATGGGAACCCCAAAATGGGAATGGGAACCCCGAAAATGGGAATGGGAACCCCGAAAATGGGAATGGGAACCCCAAAATGGGAATGGGAACCCCGAAAATGGGAACCCCAAAATGGGAATGGGAACCCAAAAATGGGAATGGGAACCCCGAAATGGGAATGGGAACCCCGAAAATGGGAATGGGAACCCCGAAATGGGAATGGGAACCCCGAAAATGGGAACCCCAAAATGGGAATGGGAACCCCAACAATGGGAACGGGAACCCCGAAAATGGGAATGGGAACCCCGAAAATGGGAATGGGAACCCCGAAAATGGGAATGGGAACCCCGAAAATGGGAACCCCAAAATGGGAATGGGAACCCCAAAAATGGGAATGGGAACCCCAACAATGGGAATGGGAACCCCGAAAATGGGAACCCCGAAATGGGAATGGGAACCCTGAAAATGGGAATGGGAACCCCAAAATGGGAATGGGAACCCCGAAAATGGGAATGGGAACCCCGAAATGGGAATGGGAACCCCGAAAATGGGAATGGGAACCCTGAAAATGGGAATGGGAACCCCGAAAATGGGAACCCCAAAATGGGAATGGGAACCCCGAAAATGGGAATGGGAACCCCAAAATGGGAATGGGAACCCCGAAAATGGGAATGGGAACCCCAAAATGGGAATGGGAACCCCAAAATGGGAATGGGAACCCCAAAATGGGAATGGGAACCCCGAAATGGGAATGGGAACCCCGAAAATGGGAATGGGAACCCCAAAATGGGAATGGGAACCCCAAAATGGGAACGGGGACCCCAACAATGGGAATGGGAACCCCGAAAATGGGAACGGGGACCCCGAACTTCACGGGGGTCCCAAATGCCCCCCCAGGATGTGAAGCTCCCCGATGCGTACGAGCGCCTCATCCTGGACGTGTTCTGCGGGAACCAAATGCACTTCGTGCGCAGGTGGGGACCCCCCCCATGGGTGCCTATGGGGGATCCCCCCATCCATGGGTCCCTGTGGGGTGGTTCCCCCCATCCATGGGTCCCTATGGGGTGGTTCCCCCCATCCATGGGTCCCTATGGGGTGGCTCTCCTCGCTTATGGGTCACGTTGGGGCTGCCCCATAGCGATGAGCTGCGGGAGGCCTGGCGCATCTTCACCCCACTGCTGCACAGCATCGAGGAGCGCAAGGAGAGACCCATCCCCTATGTGTTCGGCAGGTATGGGGGGCGCTGTGGGGTGGTGTGGGGCGCTATGGGGCGCTATAGGGCGGTGTGGGGCGCTATGGGGTGGTGTGGGGCGCTATGGGGCAGGTTGGGGGGTATAGGGCAGGGGGTTATGGGGGGTTATGGAGCAGGTTGGGGGGGGTGGGGGGTCAATGGGGTCCCACTATGGGGCAGCCCCTCACCTGCTCCCCCCCACAGCCGAGGCCCCCCCGAAGCCGATGAGCTGCTGAAACGCGCCGGGTTCCTCTATGAGGGCACCTACCGCTGGGTGAACCCACACAAGCTCTGACCCACAGCGCCCCATAGCGCCCCATGGGCCCCACGCTCCACCCGCCTTCCACCTGCCCTGGCCCCTGGGCTGGGGTTGAGTGCCCCTCCTGCCCCATAGCCACTCCA
>CM029920.1:89729404-89845351 GCA_017639245.1 Myiopsitta monachus
ATTGAAGAAGCCGCGGAGGGGGCGTGGCCACGCGGGTGACGTCATCGGCCGCCCCGCCCGCGGCTCTGCAGAGGCAAAGGGGCGGGGCCAAGTGGGGTGGGGCCGGTGACGTCATCCCCCCACCCATTGGACACTCCGGGGCTGCGTCATCTGCCGGGTGTTTATTGAGGGGGGGAGGGGGAGGTGGGGGTCCCGTGACGTCATCGGGAGCATCAGTCCTCTGGTGGGGGAGGGGTAGGGCGTTAGGGGGGGGGCCCATGAGACCCCCCCCTCAATATGGGACACTGCAGTCAGCCCCTCCCCCCTATAGGGGACCCCACATCCTTCCCCTCCCCCCCATATTATCCCACCCCATCGCCCCATATAGGGACCCCCAAATCCTCCCCACCCCCACAGGGGACCTCTCCCACTCCATAGAAGACCCCTCAGCCCCATAGGGGACCCCTCCCCCTCCTGGGAGGCCCCTCCTCCACCCCATAGGGGACCCTTCCCCCACCCCATAGAGGACCCCTCCCCCCGGTCCCCCCCGCGCTGACCGTGGGGGGCGGGGCAGGGCCGCACGTGCAGGCAGGGCCGCCCCTCCTCCACCCGCAGGCGCTGCCCGTCCAGGGGGGGGCAGCGCGGCCGTGGTGACCCCCAGAAGGTGACGTTGACGGGGGTGGGGGAGCCCAGCGGGGTCACTGTCGGCCTATAGGGACCCCCCATTGACCCCATAGGGACCCCATTGACCCCATAGAGACCCATGGACCGCATAGAGACCCCATTGACCCTATAGATCTCCATGGACCCCATAGAGCCCCCATGGACCCCATAGAGCCCCCATTGACCCCATAGGGACCCCATTGACCCTATAGATCCCCATGGACCGCATAGAGCCCCATGGACCCCATAGAGCCCCCACTGACCCTATAGATCCCCATGGACCCCATAGAGACCCCATTGACCCCATAGATACCCCATTGACCCCATAGAGCTCCCACTGACCCTATAGATCTCCATGGACCCCATAGAGCCCTATTGACCCCATAGAGCCCCCCATTGACCCCATAGAGCCCCCCATTGACCCCATAGAGCCCTCATTGACCCTATAGAGCCTCATGGACCCCATAGAGCCCCCATTGACCCCATAGAGCCCCATTGACCCCATAGAGCCCCATTGACCCTTTAGCCTCCCATTCACCCCACAAACACTCCATTGACCCCATATAACCCCCCCCCAATTGACCCTATAGACTCCCCAGCTCCTATACGCACGGATAGGGGGGGTACGTGGGCTGGCATTCTCGGATGCGCTTCCGTGTGGGGCTGGCCCCACATGGGGGGGTGCAGAGGCCCCATGGGCTCCAGTCTGACCAGTTCCCGGGCACTGGGGGCACAGGGCTGGCAATTATGGGGTGTCTGGGGGGGGGAGGAGGCTGGGGGACCCTATGGACTGGCCATAGAGTCCTATGAAGCCGCCATGGATCCCAATGGGGTGGCTATAGGGTAGTTAGAGAGGACTGTTGGGTAGCATTAGGAAGCTCCAGGGTGCCATAGGGCAGCTACAGAGCTCTATAAGGCAGCTATAGGGCACCTATAGGGTTTCATAGGGTAGCTCTAGGGTGGTGTGGGGCAGCTGCGGGCACTATAGGGCAGTCACTCACGGAGGCAGTTGTGGATGTTGTAGCAGGCACGGAGCTGAATGGTGCTGATCCCATCCTCTATGGGGCAGGGGGGGCCCCCGGGCTTCAGCCCCACACATTGCCGCGTCCGCCGCTGCCGCCCCACCATCTCCTGGCAGCTCAATGCACCCCATGGCCGCTGCTCGCAGGGGGTCCACGTGCCCCATGGCCCCCAGTGCTGCACTTCTGGGGGGGCAGACACATGGTGGGTTGGGGGGGGGAACAGCATTGAACAACACATAACTCCCCCCATAACCCCCCAGACCCACACTTGGGGGGCACCATCATGGGGCTTTGTGGGGTGGGTGCCCCATAGGGCCCTGTAGTGAAGGGGGTGTGTTCTATAGGTGCCCCATAGCAGCCACCTATAGGCCCCACCATGGGGCTTAGGAGACGACCCCCACTCCGCTCCCAGTGCCAAGCCCCGCCCCTTTGGGTGTATCCAGGCCACGCCCCCCGCTCTGACTCCACCCCTCCTCAGGCCACGCCCCCCACCCGAGGCCACGCCCCCCTCACCAGGGCAGTTCCCGTGGGGGCCGCAGAGCGCGCGCCGGGTGCTGTTGCCTTGGCAACCACGGCCGCCGTGCCGAGGGGGCGGGGCGTCGCAGGCAGCGCCGCAGCGTCACCACGCCCAGCCCGCACGTCACCGGGCAGGGCGTGGTCTCTGACCACGCCCCCCAGGCGCCGTCCTCTACAAGGGAGGAGCAGAAGGGGGTGGAGTCAGGGCGAGGTGACCACGCCCCATCCGGATCATAAGCCCCTCCCACACGCGTAAGCACCGCCCACATCATACCCCACATCCCTCTCATAAGCCCCGCCCATCTAATAAGCCACACCCATCCATAAGCCACGCCCACTCCAAGCCCCGCCCGCCTCACCGGGGCACGGTGGCAGTCCGGGGCATGGCTCGGTCTCGGTCCCGGCTCCGGCGCAAGCGGCCCCCGGGGGCTCCAATGAGGGCGGCGGTGAATCACAAGCGGCGGCTGCGGCTGCGGCCCGGGCTGCGCCCCGAGCCCCGGCAGGAGCCGCTGCAGCTGCCCCATGGGCCCCATGGGCCCCACGAGCCCCCCACTGCGGGAGGGCATCGTCATCCCCTACCCCCCCATTGATCATCGTCATCCCCCTCATTGGTCATCATCATCCTCCCCCCATTCATCATCATCATCCTCCTCATTGGTCACTGTCATCCCCCTCCCCTTCATCATCATCATCCTCCTCAGTGATCATCATCATCTCCCTCATTGGTCATCATCATCCTCTCCCCATTCATCATCATCATCCTCCTCATTGGTCATCATCATCCCCCCATTGATCATCATCATCCCTCCCCATTCATCATCATACCCCCGCAATCACCGTCATCCCCCTCCCAACTGATCAGTCATCCCCCATTGATCATCATCATCCCCCTCCCATTCATCATCATCCCACCATGACCCTCCCCTCTGATCCTTCCTCTCCTCCTCCTTTACCCCCCCCATCATCACCCTCACTCCCTCTCCCCATCACCCTTCATCCCCATCCAACCCATTCCCCTTCCTCCTTTCCCCCCCCAATAACGTTCCCCCCCCTCACCGGGACACTTGGGGGTCCCCCCATTGCACTCCCGCTTCTCCTCGGCCCCCCCGGGGCCGCAGCCCCCCCCGCAGCGGGGGGCGGGGTCAGCGCAGGCCCGGCTCCGCCCCTGCGTCCCTGCCCCACACGTCACGGAGCAGCTGCCCCACGGCGACCACGGGGTCCACCCCCCCGGCTCTGCGAGGGGAGGGGGCAGGGGTCAGTGTGGGGTCACCCCCATGGCCCCCCCCATGCCCCCCCCGTGCCCCCCCCATCGCACCGGGGCAGCAGGGCAGCTCACACGCTCGCAGCTCCCACTCCCTCGGGTCCTCGTCCCCAGTGGGGCTGCGGCTCCGGCCCCGGCGCTGGGTCCCCTCCCCGCAGGTCACGGAGCAGCTGCTCCAGGGCCCCCAGGGCCCCCACGCGCCCTTCCTGGGACGTGGGGTCAAGTGGGTGCTCAATGGCACCCAATGGTACCCAATGGCACCCAATGGCCTTTGGTGACACTTGATAGAACCCAATGGTATCCATTGACTTGCAGTGGCACCCAGTGCCCCCGGCATTACCCAATGGCACCCAATGCATCCCACATCACCCAGTGACACCCAATGGTACCCAATGTGACTCAATACACCCAGCATCACTCAATGGCACCCAATGGCACCCAGGAGTACCCAATGGTACCCAATGGCACCCAACAGCACCCAGTAGCACCCAATGGTACCCAATGGCACTCAATACGGCCCAGCATCACCCAATGGCACCCAATGATACCCAGTGGCACTCAACAGCACCCAACGGTACCCAGGAGTAACCAATGGTACCCAATGGCACCCAGGAGAACCCAATGGTACCCAGTGGCACTCAGTGGTACCTGGTGCCACCCGGACGGGGTGTAAAGGGGATGGATAGGGCCTGGCACAGGCATGGGAAAAGTGGGCGGAGCTCAATGGGCTGGGCGTGGCCTCACGAGGGGAGGAGTCTCATTGTGGGCGGGGTCATTGGGAAGGGGCGGGGCTAGTGGGAAGAGGCCGGACTATAGGGAAGGGGACGGGGCTATAGGGAACGGAAATGGGGATATTGGGAACGGGCGTGGCTATTGGAAGGAGGCGGGGTTATTGGGAAGGGGCGTGGCTTCTCGAGGTGGGCGGGGCTGACCGGCAGGTGTGGCAGTGGCCCTGTGGGCGGAGCTTGTAGCCATAGGCGGGGTTGAGGCAGCAATCGGCCAATGGGACGCGCTCCTCGCTCAGTAGCTCGGCGCAGGCCCCGCCCCCCGCCCCCTCCTCCAATCGGGTGAAGCACCACACGGGCGTGGCACCTGGGGGGGCGTGGTCACGGGGATGGGCGGAGTCACGGACCGGAGGGGCTTAATGCTGTGCTCTGATCCCAGGCCCCCCCTCCTCTTCCTCCCACTCCATTCCATTGCTCCCAGTATCCCCCAGTGCTCCCTGTCCCCCCCTTTCAGCTCCCCATCTCCTCCCATTGCTCCCAGTACCTCAAATCCCCCCACCTCAGCCCCCCCCGCGCTCCCAGTACTCCCAAATCCCCCCCACCCCTTCCGTTGCTCTCAGTATCTCCCCATTGCTCCCAGTACCCCAACCCTCCCTCCTCAACCCCCCCAACACATCCCATTGCTCCCAGTATTCCAACCCCCCCATCCCCTCCCATTGCTCTCAGTATATCCCAGTGCTCCCAGTACCCAACCCCCCCCCACTCCCCATCTTCTCCCATTGCTCCCAGTACCCCTCCCAGTGCTCCCAGTACCCCAACCCCCCCCCCACTCCCCATCCACTCCCACTGCTCCCAGGACTCCCAACCCCCTCCATAGCCCCCCCAACCCCTCCCATTGCTCCCAGTATATCCCAGTGCTCCCAGTACCAGTGGGGGCCCCCAGCCCAGCACAGAGCAGCAGCAGCAGCAGCCCCACACACGCCATGGGGGGGGGGGGAAGTGGCTCCCCCCCCCCCCCCCTCTATAGGGGCATAGGGGAAGTGGGGGGAGGGGAGAGGCCCCCGCCCAGGGGAAGTGGGGGGATGGGTGGGAGCCACAATGGTCAGGGTGTAACCTGCCCCTCCCCCCACGCACCCCTGTCCCCCATCTCCCCAAAGGGGGCTCCGGCCCCTCCCCCCCAAGAAAAACCCCAAATTTCTCCTTTTTTTCATTTTTATTGAAAAAAAGAAAACCCAAAACACAGCAAAAATCCCCAAAACCGCGAAGTGGGGGGGAGGGGGGAGGGGCCACCGCGGGGGGGGGAGGGGCCAAACTGGGGTTTTCCCCCCACTCCTCCCATTAGGGGTCATTGAGAAACCCCAGGGGGCGGGGAAAGGGGTGTGGGAGGGGCCAAGGGGGGCGGGGCCTCTGGCGGGGGCGGAGCTCAGGGTCCTTCGCTGAAACGCGTCATCCCCCCGGGGCGGGGCCGGGTCGGAGCCTGCGGGGGGGGGGAGGGCAATGGGGTCACATGGGGTCATCCAGGGCCGTCCCATCCCCCCATGGTCACATGAGACACCAATGGCCCCCCCCATGTCCTCATGTCTCCACATGAGACCCCCATCCATCCCATGGCTCCCCCCCATGTACCCACATGACCCCACATCCACCCTATGACCCCCCCCCCCATGTACCCACATGACCCCACATCCACTCTATGGCCCCCCCCAGGGCCCCTTATGTCCCCTCCAACCCTCCCCCATGTCCCTACATAACCCCATGTCCCCACGACCCCCCCATGCCCCCTTATGACCCCCCACGACCCCGCATCCTCCATGTCCCTATGGCCCCCCCCATGACCTGATGCCCCCTCCCATGTCCCCTTAGGACCCCCCATGACCCCCCATGTCCCTATGGCCCCCCCCCCATGGCCCCCAGGGTCACCTCGGGGCGCCGCCGGCCCAGGCCGCTCCCCTCCTTCCAGCCCATTGCCTGCAGCATCCGGCACCCAAGGGTGGCCTCGCGGGGCAGGGACCCTTCCCCCTCCCTGCAACACCCCAGGGTCACCCCAGAGCACCCACATTGGGGCGCTCCCCCCCCATAGAACCCACTTTTGGGGTCTCCCCACCCCATAGCACCCACTTTTGGGGCTCCCAACACCCACTTTTGGGGTTCCCCCCCATAGCACCCACTTTTGGGGCTCCCATCACCCACTTTTGGGGTCCTGCCACCCCACAGCACCCACTTTTGGGGTCTCCCCACCCCATAGCACCCACTTTTGGGGCTCCCAACACCCACTTTTGGGGTTCCCCCCCATAGCACCCACTTTTGGGGCTCCCATCACCCACTTTTGGGGTCCCCCCACCCCATAGCACCCACTTTTGGGACACCCTTGGTTCCAGGGGGGTCAATGGGTGCTCACCCAGGGGTAGGGGGGGGTCCCCCAAACTTGCGCCGTTTGGGCTCGGGGGGGTCGGGGCCCCCCTGTTTCTCCCGGCGCTCGGCTGCGCGGTCCCGGTACTTCATCTGGAGGGGGGAGCAGCACCCATGGGTGCCATCAGCGCCCATAGGTAACCCCCATAGGTGCCCCATACACCCACGGGTGCCCCCACCCACCTCCATGTCGCCCCGCTCCAGCCCCTCGGAGGGGGGGGGGTGATTCCGGCGCTGCAGCTCCAGGTTTTGCTATGGGGGGGGGACACAACAAATACTGTTAATGGGGGGGGGGTCCCCCAAAACCTCCCCATTGCCCTGCTGAGGGCTCCCCAATACCATGGCCCCCAAGATTCAGGGTCTCTCCAATGGACACAAAGGGGTCCCCAATAGGCACCATGGGGTCCCCCTTGGGTACAGGGTCCCCCCCCTACAAAAGGCTCCCCAATGGACACAAAGGGGTCTCCCCCCTATGTTAATGGGTGCCCCCTATACAAAGGGGTCCCCCCCCCACGAAGGGGTCCCCCCCACCTTGTGCAGCCCCGACAGCTGTTGGTGCCGCAGCAGCGCCTCCCGGCTCGGGAACTGCCGGCGGCAGAGCAGGCACGCGAGCTTCAGCCAATCGGTGAGCGCCTCGGCCGCGCGCTCCGCCCCGCGCTCCGCCTCCTCCTCGCTCTCGCTCTCCCCGCTGTAGGCGGCCACGAGACCGCGGGGGGGGCTCTGCGGGGGGGGGGGGAAGATATGGGGGATCAATGGGGGATCCATGGGGGAAGCAATGGGGGATCAATGGGGGGAAGCAATGGGGGATCAATGGGGGAAGCAATGGGGGATCAATGGGGGATGCAATGGGGGGAAGCAATGGGGGATCAATGGGGGGAAGCAATGGGGGATCAATGGGGGAAGCAATGGGGGATCAATGGGGGGAAGCAATGGGGGATCAATGGGGGAAGCAATGGGGGATCAATGGGGGAAGCAATGGGGGATCAATGGGGGAAGCAATAGGGGAAGCAATGGGGGATCAATGGGGGGAAGCAATGGGGGATCAATGGGGGAAGCAATGGGGGATCAATGGGGGGAAGCAATGGGGGATCAATGGGGGGAAGCAATGGGGGATCAATGGGGGAAGCAATGGGGGATCAATGGGGGAAGCAATGGGGGATCAATGGGGGGAAGCAATGGGGGATCAATGGGGGGAAGCAATGGGGGATCAATGGGGGAAGCAATGGGGGATCAATGGGGGATGCAATGGGGGGAAGCAATGGGGGATCAATGGGGGAAGCAATGGGGGAAGCAATGGGGGAATCAATGGGGGGATCAATGGGGGGATCAATGGGGGAAGCAATGGGGGAAGCAATGGGGGATCAATGGGGGGATCAATGGGGGGATCAATGGGGGATCAATGGGGGGATCAATGGGGGATCAATGGGGAAGCAATGGGGGGAAGCAATGGGGGATCAATGGGGGATCAATGGGGGATCAATGGGGGATCCATGGGGGATCCATGGGGGATCCATGGGGGAAGCAATGGGGGGAAGCAATGGGGGATCAATGGGGGATCAATGGGGGAAGCAATGGGGGGAAGCAATGGGGGATCAATGGGGGATCAATGGGGGGATCAATGGGGGATCAATGGGGGATCAATGGGGATCAATGGGGGAAGCAATGGGGGATCAATGGGGGGAAGCAATGGGGGGATCAATGGGGGATCAATGGGGGAAGCAATGGGGGATCAATGGGGGATCAATGGGGGATCAATGGGGGAAGCAATGGGGGATCAATGGGGGAAGCAATGGGGGGAAGCAATGGGGGGATCAATGGGGGAAGCAATGGGGGATCAATGGGGGATCCATGGGGGATCAACGGGGGAAGCAATTGGGGAAGCAATTGGGGATCAATGGGGGAAGCAATGGGGGAAGCAATGGGGAAGCAATGGGGGATCAATGGGGAAGCAATGGGGGAAGCAATGGGGGAAGCAATGGGGGAAGCAATGGGGGGAAGCAATGGGGGGAGAGCAATGGGGGAGATCAATGGGGGAAGCGATGGGGGAAGCGATGGGGGAAGCGATGGGGGGAAGCGATGGGGGGAAGCGATGGGGGGAATTCAATGGGGGAAGCGATGGGGGGGTCACCCCTGGGGGGGCACCCTGGGGGGTGCTCACCAGCCGCTCGTCACTCGCCAGCTTGGGCAGCTCAATGGGTGGGTGCTGCCGCTCAGCCAGAGCACCCTGGGGGGGGAGGTCAGGGTTAGGGGGCCCCCATGGGTGCTGGGGGGGATATGGGGTGCTGCCTGCAGCTCCACTGCTCTCCTATGGGCAGCACTCACTGCTCCCCCTGCTATAGCTTCCCAGTGCACCCTATGGCACCCATAGCACCCATTACCAGCACCCACATCCCCCCCATCCTATGCCACTCATAACATCTATTACCAACACCCACATCTCTCTATCCTATGTCACCCATAACCGCCACCCATAGCCCCCACATCCTATGTCACCCAAACCCCACCATGACACCAATTGCAACCCCAGCACCTACATTCCCCTCCCTATGACACCCATATCCCCTATGGCACCCATAACCTCCCCAGAACCCATATCCTCCTCAGTACCCACTACACCAATATACTGCATGACACCCATTGCCCCTATGGCACCCATAACTCTCCCAGCAACCATAACCACTATGACGCCCATAGTTCTCTATAGCATCCCTATTCTCTATGGCACCCATATCTCCCCCAGCACCCATACCCCCCCAGCACCCATACCCCCTACGGCACCCGTACCGCCCCCAGCACCCATACCCCCTATAGCACCCATACCCCCGTATAGCACCCATATCCTCTCTAGCACCCACACCCCCCCAGCACCCATATTCCCACCAGCACCCATACCCCCCAGCACCCATACCCCCTATAGCCCCCACTGCCCCCACCCCCCGCACCCATGGGTGCACCTTCTTCTCCAGGATGGCGTAGCCGGCATCGGCGGCGGCCGCCTCGCGCCGCTCATCCTCGCGGGGGGGTGGGGGGGGCCCCGCGCTGCGCCCACTCTCCCGCTGCTTATTGAGGCTCCGCGCCCAACGCTCCATGTCCTTGGCAATCTGAGCATGGGGGGGGGGGCGTTAGGAGGGCTGCGGGGCACCCATGGGTGCTATTGGCATGGATGGGGGGCCCATGGGTGCGATTGAGGTGGATGTGGAACCATGGGTGCTATTGGGGCAGATGAGGACCCATAGGTGCTATTGGGTTGGATGGGGAGCCCTTGGGTGCTATTGGGGTAGATGAGGACCCATAGCGGCTGCTGGGCACTCATGGGTGCTACTGCAGTGGATGTGGAACCATGGGTGCTATTGGGGTAGATGAGGACCCATAGCGGCTGCTGGGCACCCATGGGTGCTATTGGGATGGATAGGGGGCCCATGGGTGCTATTGGGTAGATGAGGACCCATAGGTGCTGCTGGGCACCCATGGGTGCTATTGGGTTGGATGGGGAGCCCTTGGGTGCTATTGGGGTAGATGAGGACCCATAGGGGCTGCTGGGCACTCATGGGTGCTATTGTGTTGGATGTGGAACCATGGGTGCTATTGGGGTAGATGAGGACCCATAGCGGCTGCTGGGCACTCATGGGTGCTATTGGGGTAGATGAGGACCCATAGGGGCTGCTAGCCACCTATGGGTGCCATTGGGGTAGATGAGGACCTGTAAAGTCTGCTGGGCACCCATGGGTGCTATTGGGGTAGATGAGGACCCATAAATTCTGCTGGGCACCTGTGGGTGCTATTGGGTAGGATGTGGATCCATGGGTGCTATGGTGGTCAATGAGGACCCACAGGTGTTGCTGAGCACCCATGGGTGCAATTTGGCTGATGGAAACCCACAGGTACTGTTAGGGTGGAGGGGGCCCCATGGGTGCTAATGGGGTACAAGGGACGCCTGGGGACTACTGGGGTCTAAGGGAACCCATGAGTGCTATTAGGATGAATGAGGACCCATCAGAGTCTATGGGGTACTACTGGGGAGGTCTATGAGCACCCATGGGTGCTACCTGGGGGGTCTATGAGCACCCATGGGTGCTACTGGTCTCTAGTGACCCCCCATGTCCCATTGATATCCAAGGGCACCCAGTTGGAACCACAGCTACTATTGGGATGGATGGGGACCCATTGGGCTCCATGGGTGCTCGTTGATGTCTATGAGCACCCATAGGTGCTATTGTCCTCTGTGGCACCGCCCATGTCCCATTGACATCCATAGGATCCTATTGGGTTCTGGAGGGGGGGGGGTTGTGTGTCCATAATAATGGGGTGCTGAGCCCCCCCCATGGGTGCTGGGGGGGGTGGCAGCACCCATGGGTGCTCACCTGTTGAGCTGTCTTGGTCTTGTGCTTCTCCTTCTTGTCCTTGGGCTCTTTGGGGGGGCCGGGGGGGCCGGGGGGGGGCTCGGCGGTGGGGGCCGCCAGGTACGTGCGGCGCTCCCCATCCCAATACAGGTACTGCCCCGCTCCAGCATCGTAATAGTACTGCGGGGGGGGCGGGGGGTGTGTCGGGGTGGGGGCACCCCAAAATCCCCCCCCATGCACTACAATGAACCCCAAATCCCCCCCCATAGAGCCCTAAATGGTCCCTCCCCCCCCAAACCCACCCCAGAGACCCCCAAATCCCCCCAATGGGCCCCAAAATGGTCCCTTCCCCCCGCAACCCCTTTTAAAGCCCCAAACCCCCCATTTTTCACCCCGAAACCCCTCCCAACCTTTTCAGCCCCCAATCCGGCAGCGTTTGGCCCCAATTCTGCCCCATGGGGGGTGGGGGGGCACTTGTCCCCCCCCCTTTGCACCCCAAAAGCACCCACCTGGGAGTGGGGGTCATAATAGAGCCCCGTGAGGGGGTCATAGTAATAACCCGAGGTCTCATCGTATTGATAGGTGGAGACATCAGGGACAGCTGTGGGGGGGGGGGAAGGGGGTCATGGGGGGGCCCAATACATTGGGACCCCCCCAAACCCATGGACCCCCCCCCACTCCAATAAGAGAAAGGTCCTCCTTAGATCCCTCCATCAGTTCCCTTTCAAACCCCCTCAATGCCCCCCCACCCCCCCAGCCCATTCTCCCCCCTACTCACGGTATTGGCCATAGGGCTCCGAGCTGGGGGGGGCGGCGGGGGGGGGCCCGCTGGGGGCTGGGGTGGGGGTCTCAGCCTTGAGGGGCCCTGTGTAAGCCTGGGGGGGGGTGGAGGAGATGCACCCTTAATTAACCCCCCCGAACCCTCCCAATCACCCCATAAGCCCCCATTATTGCCCCCCCCCCCCCATTTTAGGGCCTCCCCCACCTCTTATTATTTCTCCCTCCAAGCATTTGGGGGCCCCCCCAAACTTATGGGGCCCCACATTTTGGGACCCCCCCCACCTTCTACTCCCTTCCCCCCCATTTTGGGGACCTCCCCAACATTATCCCAGGAACCCCAATATCCCCCCCCCATTGACACTTAATAAGGCCCCTGACGCCCCCCCCCAACTCCACCCCATCTTTATGGGTGCCCCCACCCTCCTATCCCCCTCCACCTTATACATACCTGGGGGGGGGTTCCCTGGGGGGGAGCATTGGGGGTCTCAGCAGTGGGGGGTGGATAAGAGGGGGCCCCTTGGGGGGCACGGGAGAAGGGCCCCCCCCCCGCTGTGTGGTCCAGGCCCAGCACTGGCGGCTCCTCCACACCTGGGGGGGGTTCATGTGTTAACATAGGGTGCTGCTCCCCCCCCCGCTGAGCCCCACACTTAGGAGTCCTATGGGGGGGGGGGCACACAATGGGGTCCTATGAAGAAGAGGAGGGGTGCCCCACAGAATGGGGTCCTATGGAGAAGGAGGGGGGGGTGCCCCACAGAATGGGGTCCTATGGAGAAGGAGGGGGGGCCCCACACAATGGGGTCCTATGGAGAAGGAAGTGGGGTGCCCCACACAATGGGGTCCTATTGGGGGGAAACACTCACCAGGGGCGGGACCATCAGCTTTGGGAGGGGCGGGGCCAGAGTGGGTGGGGCCAGGGGGCGGGGCCGCAGAACCCTTGAGGTAGGCGGAGCCATAGAGGGAAGGGGCGGGGCCACTGAAGGTCTCTTCTGATTGGTAGAAGCTGCCAAAGTCGCTGGGAGGCTCCTCCCCCCCGGCCCACGTGGTGTCAGAGCCGGGGGCAGCCTGCGGGAAGGGGCGGGGCCCCGTCAGGACACGCCCCCTTGGTAAAGGCCCCACCCACCCGCACCTGCACCTTCCCTTATAGCCCCACCCACCGTGTTAAGCTACGCCCTTCCCATAAGCCACACCCCTTCCCCAAACCCACCCCTTTCCAAAGCCCTGCTCACAGCATTAAGCCCCACCCGTTCCCAAAGCCCCGCCCACCGCACTAAAGCCCTCCCCTTCTCAAGCCCCGCCCCTTCCAAAGCCGCACCCCCTCCCCAAGCCCCGCCCACCTGGGACAGCGCCCATTGGGCGGCCGCGATGGCGGTTGAGGCGACGGAGGCGGCGCTGGCGCGGGGGGGGCCCTCTCCCGGCCCTGTCCCCTGCACCTCCCTGGGGGCGGGGTCATGGCCTCGGCTCAGGGGCGGGGCCTCGCTGCAGGGGGCGGGGCCATGGACGGGGGGTGGGGTTTAGTGCAGTGGGTGGGACCCGAAGCGCAGGTGGGCGGGGCTAAAAGGCAATGGGTGGGGCACGGGGTGATGTGGGCGGCGCTTGTGAGCAGGGGTGGGGCCATTGGCTGGGAGTTGTATATGGGCGGGGCTTACAGTGGTTGTGGGTGGGCCTAAGGGGCAGGGGGCGTGGCATGAGCTTTCCCATAACGCCATCCTGTAGACTGAGTATTGTTGGGGGCGTGGCCTACGGATTGTGGGCGTGGCTTAGGGCCGAGGGAGGGGCTTAAGGAGTCCCATGGGGAGGTCCATGCAGGGAGGGTGGGCGGGGCTTGGGGTGGGGCTTGTGGAGGGAGGGGCTTGCAAGGGGGCGTGGCCTAGAGTAGGTGGAACTTAAAGGGGGCGTGGGCTTAAGGGGGTGGAGCATAAATAGGGCATGGCCTAAATGGGTGGAGCACCTGGGGGTGTGGCCTGAAAGGGGCGTGACCTAAAGGGGCGTGGTTTAAGAGGGATGGACCCTAAAGATGGGTGTGGCCTGAAGGGACAGGGCTTAAGGGAGGATCTTTAAGGGGGTGTGGCCTAAAGGAGCGGGACTCAGGAGGGTGGCGTCTAAAAGGGGCGTGGCCTAAAGGGATGCGGCTAAAGGAAGGGAGGAGCTTAAGGGGGCGTGTCCCGCAAGGGGGCGTGTCCTCACCGCTTGGAGCCTTTGGCGAACTCCACATTGATGCTTTTGCCATCGATGTGCAGGGGGGGGTGCAGCGCCTGCAGCATCTGCAGCAGCTGCGAGGCCTCCTATGGGGCACCCCCCAACCAGAACGAGGCGTTTCGGGGGGGGGAGTACAGACCTCCAGGTACCCCCCCCCCCTCCATGATGGAGGTGGCACCTCAGGGGCACCCCAAACTTCCCCCCCCATAGAGGGTCCTCCGCACCCACCACGATGGTGCTGAGCTGGACGAAGGCGAAGCCGCGGTTGAGCTGCGTCTGCCGGTCCTTGATGACGCGGACGTTGGCGGCCGAGAGGGCGGCGAAGGGGGCGAGCGCCGTCAGGATGGACTCCAGGCTGCTCTGGGGGTGCAGGTTCCGCAGGATGATGGCTGCGGGGGGGGGGACAGCAAAGAGGGAGGACGGGACCCATGGAGCGCCCCATAGAAGCACCACATAGAGCACTGCATAGGGCAACCCATAGAGCGCCCCCTAGGGCACCCCATGGACCACCCCATAGAGCACCCATACAGCACCCTGTAGGGCACCCCATTGGACACCCATAGCACCCCCCCAGGACCTCCATAGGACTCTATTGGACACCCATAGCACCCCATTGGACTCCCATAGCACCCCTCAGAACCTCAATAGCACCCTATTGAACACCCATAGCACCCCATTGGACACCCATAATCCCCATAGGTCCCTATAACACCCCCAGAACACTCCTAACAACCCCTTTAACACCCACAACCCCCCCCCCCCCAAACTCTATAATACTCCCTTGGACACCCATAACCCCCCCCAGACACCCCTAACACCCCCCAGGTCACTATAATACCCTCTTAGACACACATAAGCCCCCCGCCTCGACCCATATAACAGTCAATTGGAGACCCATCACCCCCCTCAACACTCATAATAACCCCTCAGACACCTATAACCCCCCCCAAACCTCTGTAACCCCCGCCTTAGACCCACAGACCCCCCCCTCCCGGACACCCATAACCCCCCCCCCCCATGACCTCCCCACTCACTGTCATTGGCGTTATCGGCTCCAGGCTCGGTCCCACCATGGGACCCCCCCGCGGTCCCCCCCATAGCAGGGCCATAGGGTTGGGGCAGGGGCAGCAGCCCCCCCCCTCCCCCAGGCCCCAGCTCCGGTCGTGGCCCCCCCGGGCCCCGTTGTTCTCCTTCTGCACCCCAAAGCACATTGAACCCCCCCAGGTTAGAGGCTGAACCCCAAAACTGGGTGGTTTTACCCCAAAATGGGTGTCTGGAGGGGGGGTGTCGGGTTTTGGGGTGAAATCCGGTGGTTTTCTGTCACTCACCGGCTTTGGGGACCCCGCACTTGAAGCACTTCTCCCGGCGCTTGAAGTTCTGCACCCCACACTATGGGACCCCCCCCATAGCACCCAACATCTCCCAATGCACCCCCCATAGCACCCAACATCCCCCAAAGCACATCCATAGCACCCAACATCCCCCAAAGCACACCCATAGCACCCAACATCCCCAAGCACACCCATAGCACCCAACATCCTCCAATGCACCCCCCATAGCACCCAACATCTTGCAATGCACCCCCCATAGCACCCAACATTCCCCAATGTACCCCCCAAACCCCCTCCCGCACCCCATAGACCCCCATAGACCCCCCCAGACCTCCATAACCCCCCTGAGACCCCCCTAAACACTCCCCAGGCCCCCATAAGCCCCTTCAAGGCCTCCCCAGACCCCCTTAGGGCCCCCCAGGGCTCCCATAGGCCCACATTAGGATGCCCCAAGGATCCCTATAACCCCCCCCAGCCCCTCATAGACCCCCCCAGGACCCCCATAAGCCTCCCATAAACACCCCATAACCCCACAGACCCCCCCAGGACCTCCATAGACCCCTCCCCCCACATCCCCATTAGAACCCCTCCAGACCCCCATAAACCCCTCTAAGCCCCCCATAACCCCCCCCAGGCCACAATAACCCCATCAAGACCTCCATAAGCCCCCCCCAAACCCCTTTAGAGCCCCCCCGCCCCCCCCCACCTTAGCACAGAGCCAATCCTCATTGATCTTGGGCTTGGGGTCGCTGTAGTGCAGGGACACGCGGTGCCCCAGCAGGCTCAGGCCTTGCTGTGGGGGGGGGAATGGGGGGCCTGGGGTCATCAATGGGGCTCAGCCCCACATAGAGCCATAGCATGAGGCTATGGGGCCGCCATTGAGAGCCCCGGGGGTCGCTATGGGGCAGCCCCATGCCCTGCCCCAGTGGGCACTGGGTCACGTGACCCCTGTGCCACCCTCAGCCCATTGGGGCCCCATACGAGGGCTCCCCCCTGGGGCCTTGCACGAGGCCCTTTGTCACGTGAGGGTGTCACGTGAGGGTGTTGTCATGTGAAGGTGTCATCAGGTGAGGGTGTTGTCACGTGACAGCGCTGTCACATAACAGTGTCACATGAAAACATCACACGAAAATATCATCACGTGAAGGTGTCATTACGTGAGAGTGTTGTCATGTGAGGGTGCTGTCACGTGAGGGTGGCATTACGTGAAAGTGTCGCCATGTGAGAGCGCTGTCACATGAGAACGTCATCAGGTGAGGATGTCGTCATGTGACGGTGCTGTCACATGAGGACATCATCAGATGAGGGCATCATCACGTGAGAGTGCTGTCACATGAGAGCGTTGTCACGTGAGGGTGTCATGTGACCGTGTCCCGCCAGCACCTGATTGGCCTCCATCCACCGCGCCGCGTCCTGAACGTGGTGGAACTCCACGAAGGCGAAGCCGCGGCTCTGACCTGGAACGGACCCGGGGGGGGGGTGAGGGACAGTGCCCATGGGTGACCCCCCCGCCCCCCCCCCCCCCCCGGTATGGGTGCCCCTGGGAACCCCCCTGGTGGGGAATGGGTGCTCCCGGCATTGCTCTCAATGGGGGGTATGGGCACCCATGGGTGCTCCTGGCATTGTTCTCAATGGGGGTATGGGCGCCTGGGAGGGAATAGGCACCCATGGGTGTGCATGGAGCACCTAATGTTGGGTATAGACACCCCTCAGGGCTGAAACGGGGACCATTGGGTGCTCCTGAGATGCCTCTTGGGACTTCTGGCCATGAAAAAGAGCACCCGTGGGTGCTCCTGGAACCTTTCTGGGACCCCCAGGGTTGGGTATGGGCACCTATGGGTGCTTCCTCAAACCTCTATGGGATTCCTTAAGTGGACTACGCGCTCCTATAGGTGCTCCTGGGAGACTCTAGGTAGGATACAGGCACCCCTGGGTGCCCCCCAGCTATGGCACAGCACCCCTGGGTGCTCCTGGAGAAGGGCTGATGTGGGTTTGGCACCCCTGGGTGCCCCTTGGGCAGAAGTAAGGCACCCCTGGGTGTCCCCGGGATATGGGCCCGGCACCCCTGGGTGTTCCTGGGGAGGGGGCTGGCACCCCTGGGTGCCCCTTAGCTATGGGTCAGCACCCCTGGGTGCTCCTGGGCATGGGGTGGGCACCCCTGGGTGCCCCCTCTGTGTGGCTCAGCACCCCTGGGTGCTCCTAGGAAGGTCTCCAGCACCCCTGGGTGCTCCTAGGGAGGGGATGAGCACCCCTGGGTGCCCTCAGAAAACAGGACCAGCACCCCTGGGTGCTCCTAGAGCTAAGACTGGCACCCCTGGGTGCCCCTGGGGACAGGACCAGCACCCCTGGGTGCTCCTAGAGATGGGATGGGCACCCCTGGGTGCCCCCCAAGTCCAGCACAGCACCCCTGGGTGCTCCCTAGGGACAAGACCGGCACCCCTGGGTGCCCCTGGGGACAGGACCAGCACCCCTGGGTGCTCCTAGAGTTGGGATGGGCACCCATAGGTGCTCCTAGAGATGAGACCAGCACCCCTGGGTGCCCCTGGGGAGAGAATGGGCACCCTCTGGGTGCCCCCCAAAGTCTGGCGCAGCACCCCTGGGTGCCCCTAAGGTGGGAACAGACACCCCTGGGTGCCCCCTAAGTTTAATGCAGCACCCCTGGGTGCTCCTAGAGATGGGATCAGCACCCCTGGGTGCTCCCTAGGTTTAATGCAGCACCCCTGGGTGCTCCTGGGGATGGGATGAGCACCTTTGGGTGCCCCCTAAGTCTGGTGCAGCAACTCTGGGTGCTCCTAGAGATGGGATCAGCACCCCTGGGTGCTCCTAGAGATGGGATCAGCACCCCTGGGTGCTCCTGGGGTCAGGATCAGCACCCCTGGGTGCCCCCTAAGTCTGGTGCAGCAGCCCTGGGTGCTCCTATAGATGGAATCAGCACCTCTGGGTGCTCCTGGGATCGGGATCAGCACCCCTGGGTGCTCCTACAGATGGGATCACTGCCCTTATGTGCCCCATAGGATGGGATCAACTGCTCTGGGTGCCCCCCAGTGTGAGCAGGAACCCCCCCCATGGGACGCAGGGGGGTGCTGGGTACCCCCCCCCCATAAGGACCCCATGTGAATGGGTGCCCCCCACCCAGCAGTGCCCCGGGGGGGCCCCGCTCACCTGAGGACTTGTTCCGCATGAGCCGCACCTCGCGGGGCTGCACCCCCTGCGCCTGCAGCTGCGCCCGGATCTGGGGGGGGGTAAGGGAAGGTGGGACCCCGATACTGGGGGGGGATCCCGAGATTGGGGGGGACCCCAGGATTGGGGGGGGACCCCCGCTACCCCCATTGTAAGTAATAGGAGTGCCCTCAGGGGGCGTGGCCTACGGGAAGAGGGCGTGGCTTAGCGAAGAGCATGGTCACGCTGTTGTGGGCGGGGCTTATCAAAAGAGGCGTGACTCAACCAAATAAGGGCATGGTTTTCCTAATGGGGCGTGGCTTCGCTATGGGAGCAATGAAGGGGGCGTGGCCAATCCCGTCCAAGCCCCAGCACTGCAAGCTTGGATGGGGGGGGGGGGGGGGGATTTAAAGGGCCAGCACCCCCAACCCCAAAGGAGGCGGGGCTTGGCGGAGGGGGCGTGGCTTACATCGTTCTCGGTGGCGGCCTGGGGCAGCATGCGCAGCATCACGATGGTGCTGGCCCGCGGCTCCTCCTCGGCCGCCTCGGGCCGGTAATCCTGGTCCCGGTAGTCACCGTCAGCACCAAACGGCAGCGTCGGGGGCGCCGCGGGGGGGTCCCGCTTCCGGGGGGCCTCTGAGCCCTCGTAGGCCTGGAAATGGGGATCAGATTGATGGGGGGGGAAAACCCGTTGTCTGTAAGGGGATATCCATGAGGGAATGTGGTGCCCACCTGAGAGGAGGTCCCGGATGCTGAGGGCCCCTCGGGGGGGCCCCCATAGCCGCGATAATCCATGTCACGATAGTCGTGGTCCCGCTGGGTGCGGGAGCCTTCATCGGAAGAGGATGGGGCCCCCCCATAGCGGCCGGTGCGGTCCCCACGGCCCCCTCTGTGGGAAGGGGGAATAGATCGGGGGGGTCCCAAATATCTCTCCACCTCCTCCCCACACCCACCTTGGGGGTACCCATAGAGTCACCTATGTGGGGGCTCCAAATGCCCCCCAGGGCCTGTCCTCTATGTGGGCAACCCCAATTTGTGCACCCTCCCTCTTAGGGGTCTCCCAATGCCCCTTCGCCATTCGCTTTGGGGGACCCAAAGCCCCATCCACCCCATACAGACCCCCCAAATGTCTTCTCTCCTCTTGGGGGTCCCCACAATATTTCCCCCCACTTTGTGGTCCCCAAATCCCCCCCTCCCCCCAATCCCAGTTTTGGGGTTCCTCCTACCTGCGTTCGTACTCCATGGTGCTGGTACCTGGGGGGGAATCGTGAATGGGGGGGATGGGGGGTTACTGGGGGGCACTGGGATGAACGGGGAAGGCACCAGTGGTGACTAGGAGGAAACTGGAAGGGATTGGGAGGTAACTTGGGGGGTACTGGGATCAATTCGGGGGGTACTGGAAGGGGCTGGGACTGAGACAACCCCAATGGGGGAAGCTGGGATGAACTTGGGGGGGGGGTCTATGGGGTATTTATAGGGTGACTGGGATGAACTGCGAGCCACGTGTCCCCGTGAGACACTCCCGCCATGCTCCGCCCCCTCATTAGCATATGGGACCACGCCCCCTTCGCCTGGATCCAGCGCCTGGCCCCGCCCCCTCCCCTACTTCCAGCCAATCAGAGACCGCGGAGAGGGCCCCGCCCGTCTCCTTAGGCCCCGCCCCCCATTAGGCCCCGCCCCTCCCGGTCGCCCCCGACCTCTCCGCTCTGCGCCGCCGCCGCCGCCGCCGCTCCCGAGCAGCAAAATGGCGGCGCCGCCGCTCCGCGTCCGCCCCGCACCCCTGGCCCGCCCCCGCCGCACTCCCATTGGTCCATTCGCCCACCCGTCAGCGAATCCGCGCTTCTCATTGGTCCTCGCCAAAGAGGAGGCGGGACGAGAGGGAAGGGAGGAAGGGAGCGTTGCCGCTGCGGATTCTGATTGGCCGCGGAGGAGGGCTGAAGTGGGCGGGCGGACGGCGACGGGGTTGTGATTGGCTACGCGGGAGCGAGGAGGCGGAGCCAGTCGGACGCTTGTTGGAGACGGGTTGAGGGGCGGCAGCGGCGCTCAGTGATTGGTTGGAGGCGGAGGGGGAGGGACTTCCGCCGCGAAGATGGCGGCGCTGCGGAGGGCGCTGCGGGCGCTGCGCGCGGGGGCGCGGGGGCGCTCCGGGACAGCGCCGGCGGCAGTGGCGCTGCCGCGGGGGCCGATGGGAGCTGACGTGCACGAGGAGGAGCCAATGGCGGTGGCGCAGAGGAAGGTGGGGGGGATTGGGGAAAAAGGGGGGGAGGGGCGGGGGAGGGGCGGGGGGAGGGGCTTGAGGAAAAGGGGGGGGGAGGGGCGGGGGGAGGGGCCTCGCGGGGAGGGGCGGAGTCGTAGCTTGGGGCGGACTTATATGGAAGCAGGTGGTTGTGAGGGGGCGTGGCCTCGGAGGGTGGGTGTGGGTGGAGCAAACGGTTTGGGCGTGGTGTCAGGTTTGGGGGCGGGGATTAACAGGAACCGGGCTCTGATTGGTTACTGGGAGGGGGGCGTGGTTCCGTGTTGGGAGGTGGAGCCAATGTTAAGGGCGTGGTATCGGTGTTGGGGCGGGGCTTAGGATGAACCAGGCTCTGATTGGTGGTTGTGAGGGGGCGTGGTCTCTCATTGGGGCGTGGCCTAGGGCGGTAAGGGAGGGACAAGGGGCTAATGGGGGGGGGTTTATGGGGGGGGATTTGGTGCTCTATGGGGGTCTTGGGGCTCTATGGGGGTGATCTGGGGCTCTATGGGGGGCTGGGACCAGGGCCCCACCATTGCCCGTGCGGCAGAACCCGGACTACCACGGCTTCTCGGCCGAGCCCGATGTCGACGTCCTCAACATGCGCGCGGTTTTCTTCGCCGGCGTCTCCGTCGCCATCGTCCTCGGCTCCGTCTTCCTCCATTATTTACCTGACTACGGGTGAGGGGGAGCAGAGATCCAGAGGGGCCCTGGGGAAGGTGGTGGGAAGCCTATGGAGTGGGATAAAGGAATATAGGGGGCACCTGGGGGGAGCTATAGGGGTCTTTGAGGAGATATGGGGATCTGTGGGGGCCTATGAGAAGAGGTGGGGGTGTCTGTGGGGGCCTATAGGGGGCCTATGAGGGGATGTTGGGGTGTCTATGGGGGTCGATGGAGGTCCATAGGGGGCCTATGAGGGGATGTTGGGGTGTCTATGGGGGTCTGTAGGGGTCTATAGGGGCCAAGGCCCTCCCTGCCCCTCGTCTCCCCTTCAGGCTGCAGCAATGGGCCCGGCGCGAGGCCGAGATCCAGATCCTGGAGCGGGAACGCCGGGGGCTGCCGCTGCTCGACTCCAACTACTACGACCCCGCGCGCCTCACGCTGCCCCCCACCGAGTGAGCTCCCCCCTCCCCGGGGGGTCCCTATGGAACCCTATGGGGTTCCCTATGGGCACCCCCCCTATATGGGGCTGTTAATAAAGTGCGGAGCCTCTATGGGGCTTCTGGACTGCAACTCCCAGTAGACCTTGCGGTGCTGTGATGTCATCAGGTGGCGACACCACGTGGTGCTGAAGCAGCGCCGGGTTACTGTAACCCTTAACTGGGTCGGATAGTGCCCCCCCCCCCCCGCCCATAGCTCCCTATAGGTTCTATACGTGTCCATAGCTCCTATAGCCTCGAAGGCCCCCTCTCCCTTTGGAGTGCCATATCCCTTCTATCAGCCTCCATAAGACCTCACATCGGTCTCTAGAGCCCCCCCCCCCCCCCCCCAGACCCCATAGGGTCCCTGAATGCCCCCACTCCAGTTTTTATTGTGTGCCTATAGTACCCCTATAGTGCCCCTGCAGCCCCCATAACCTCCATTTGGGCACCTGTAGGGCCCACACAGCCCCCTGTAACTCCCTGCTGGGTCCCTATGGGCTCCCCATATCCCCCCCATAGCTCCCATGGGTCCCCTATACCTCCCTCAGGTCCCTCACAAGCTCCTACTCCTCCCGGCTACCTATAGACCCCTGTATGTCCCCATAGCCCCCACCCAGTCATAGCCTCTTAGAGTCCATTATAGGGCCCCAGGGCTTCCTGTATCTTCCATAGGCCCTCATCCCCTCCATCCTGGTATAGGCCCCAACAGGCCCCTATAGTCTCTTTCTGTGTTCTTTGTAGCTCATTATAGTTACACTTACTGTCTCCTATGGCTCTCTCCAGGTTCCCTGTAGGCTGTCATAGCCTCCTATAGACCCCATAGCACACTAAAGGCCCCCATCAGCACCCTATGAGCTCCCATAGGCTCCTATAGCTCTTTACATCCCCCCAGAAGCTCCTATGGATTCCCAAGGCCCACTAAAGGGCCCCATAGACTCCTATACCCTCCCCATAGGCACCCTATGGGCTCTCAGGCACCCATAGGCTACTGTAGGCAGCCCATAGCCCCTTATAAGCTGCTATACCTTCCCCATAGGCACCTTATAGGCTCCCATAGGCTTCCATAACCCCCTATATCCCCCCCATGAGCTTCCTATAGACGCCCTATGGGCTCCTACAGGCCCCTATTGACACCCCCCCCCCGCGCGCGGTGCTGTGTCACGAGGCCCCGCCCCCGTCACCCCCGCTTGCGCGCGCGGGGGGGGGGTGTGGGTGGGCGTGGCCTCCTCCATCCGGGTCCCGGCGGGAGGAAGGGGGCGTGGCCAGCGCGGGCACCCCCCCCCTCCTCCCGCCCTGTTGCGGGGTGGAAGGCGGGCGGTGGCGGGAGGCAACCAACCAATAGGAGAGCGGCGCCGGGTGCCACCGACCAATAGGAAGGGTCGGTGGGCGGGGCGAAGGGTGAGGAGGGAGGAGGCGGCGGGGGGCAGCCGCCGCCGCCGCCATCTTGTCGCGGAGGAGCCGAGCGGAGCGGGCGGGACCCGGCGGCGGGGCCTGGACAGCATCATTGGTGCGGGGGGGGGACCGGGACCGGGGGGGACCGGGGGGGTCCGGGGTGGGGCCTCCGGGGTGAGGGGACGGGGTGGGAGAGGGGGGGTTGTGGGGGGAGCCCCAGACCCGGTTAATGCGAAGCCGGCCTCGGGTGGTGCGGAGCCGCCTGTGGAAGGCCTGAGGTGAGGGGAGGGGGGGCTTGGGAGTGGAACTCCGGTAATGGGAACCGAGCCCCGGTTAATGGCATCAAAGGGGTCGAACCCCGCCGCTTTGCCCCCCCCACCCCCGGCAGTGCTGGTGAATGGGAATGGAGCCCCGGTAATGGGAACCGCGCCCCGGTTAATGGGATCAAAGGGGTCGAGCCCCGCCGCTTTGGCCCCCCCCCCCACCCCCAGTGCTGGTGAATGGGAATGGAGCCCCGGTTAATGGGATCAAGGGGATCGAACCCCTCCCGGTTTGGGCCCCCCTCCGGCAGTGCCGGTGGTGGGTGAATGGGAATGGAGCCCCGGTTAATGGGATCAAGGGGATCGAACCCCTCCCGGTTTGGGCCCCCCTCCGGCAGTGCCGGTGGTGGGTGAATGGGAATGGAGCCCTGGTAATGGGAATCGGACCTCCTCACGGGACAAGCGGTAATGGGACCCCGCGAATCCCATTGCGGGTAATGGGGAGCTCTTAATGGGATACTCGTTAATGGGACTCAGCCGCCCCCCTCGTTAAGGGGAAGCCCCCCCGTTAATGGGAACTGATGGGAAAGACTCGCCCCATGTTAAGTTTGAGGGGGTCGTAACAGAACCTTCTGTTACCTGGTGTCACCTTCTGTCACCCTATGTCCCCCCCCCATGGTGGTGTCCCTATGGATATGGGGGGAGTGTCCGTAGGTGCTTGGGGGGGGTCCCTATGGATATGGGATGGATCCATAGGTGCCTGTGGGTGTCCCTATGGGTATGAGGTGGGTCCATAGGTGCTTGGTGTGTCCCTATGAATAAGAGAATATCCGTAGGTGCTTTCGGGTGTCCCTCTGCATATAGGTGGTTCCATAGCTGCTTGTGGCTGTCTGTATGGATATGGATGGTTCCGTAGGTGCTTGTGGGTGTTCCTGTGGGTTTAGGAGTAGTTCCATAGGTGTTTGTGGGTGTTTGTATGGATATAAAAGATCCATAGGTGCTTGTGGGTGTCCCAATGAATATAGAGGATCTATAGATGCTTGTGGGTGTCCCAATGGCTATAGGGGATCCGTGGGTTCTTGTGGGTGTCCCTATGGATATAGGGGATCCATAGGTACTTGTGGGTGTCCCTATGGATATAGGGGATCCATAGGTGCTCTGCTGCCTCCTCTCCCCTAGATGTCCAGCTCCCCGCTGTCGAAGAAGCGCCGCATCTCCGGGTCTGAGCCACCGACGGGCTCCAACCGTGCCCCTGTCCCCAGCGTGTCCCCCAGCGCCACCCCCACCAACGTGAGTGTCCCCCGCCGGGGTCCCTTGTCACCCATATGGATGCCTATAGACACCTATAGGGGTGTCCTGATGGCTGGTCCCCATTGTCGCTATGGTGCTCAGCACCCCTCATCAGGGGGTTGTCACCTGCTGTTACCCCTGGGGGGGGCGTTGTCACCGTCTCTGCTGTTGCTGTCAGCCCCTACATTGCTCAGAGGAAACCCCCATTGATGGAGGTGTCACCCGGTTGTCACCTGGGGGTCCCCAGTGTTGTCCCCCCCATAGTGCTCAGAGCCACCCCTCTCAATGGAAGTGTCCCCCCCCATTGTCACCTCCTGCGTCTTCCCATGGTGTCACAGCACCCACACCATCATTGGGTGTCCCCCAGCTCACTGCACCCAGTGGCATCCATGTATCTCCTCTCAGCCCCTCAATGGGTGTCCCCCCCATCTGATGCCGTTGTCACATTGTGTCCCCCCATCTGATGCCATTGTCGCATTGTGTCCCTCATCTGATGCCATTGTCACATTGTGTCTCCCCATTTGATGCCATTGTCACGTTGTGTTCCCCCCATCTGATGCCATTATCACATTGTGTCCCCCCATCTGATGCCATTGTCGCATTGTGTCCCCCATCTGATGCCATTGTCACGTTGTGTCTCCCCATTTGATGCCATTGTCATGTTGTGTCCCCCCATTTGATGCCGTTGTCACGTTGTGTCCCCCATCTGATGCCATTGTCATGTTGTGTCCCCCCATCTGATGCCATTGTCACGTTGTGTCCCCCATCTGATGCCATTGTCATGTTGTGTCCCCCCCAGGGCATGGCGAAGAACGGGGGCGAAGCCGAGATCGATGAGGGGCTCTACTCCCGCCAGCTGTGAGTTGGGGGGGGGGCTATGGATTTGAGGGGGTTCCATAGGTGCTGGGGGTATCCCTATGGATTTGGAGGGTGTTTTAGAGGTGGTTGGGGTTATCCGTATGGATTTGTGGGGGTTCCATATGTACTTCAGAGTATCCACAGGGATTTGGAGGGTGGTATATATGTGCCTGGTGGTATTCCTGTGGATTTGGAGGGGGTTCCATAGGTATTTGGGGATATCCGGATGGGTTTAGGCTGCTCTTGGGCTTCCCTATGGGGGGAGTCCATGAACTTGGGGCCCTTTATAGCCTGGGGGGGGGATTAGAGCCATTTCTATGGATAAGGGCTCTCCCAGGTATTTCCAACCATTACTGTGTCTCTGAGGGGACCCTTATGGGGTTCCTATAAGGGTTTGGGGTCCCCATAAGGATTTAGGGGTGCCCTGAACCCCCTTTTCTCTGTGTGTCCCCCCCCAGGTACGTGCTGGGCCACGAGGCCATGAAGCGGATGCAGACGTCCAATGTCCTGGTCTCAGGGCTCAGAGGCCTCGGGGTGGAAGTGGCCAAAAACCTGGTGCTGGGGGGGGTCAAATCCGTCACCCTCCACGACCCCCACCCCGCAGCATGGCCTGACCTGGCCTCCCAGGTGAGCTCCTTCATATGGGGGCATTAACACCCCCTATGGGGCCATTGAACCCCATTGATGGGGAGTTGTGTGTATATGGGGGGGTTAAGTGGTGTTGTCATCTCCCCTTTCCAAGGTAGTGGATCAGTCCTTGGTGATGCTACTGGGGTATTAAGTATTTCTCCCCAGTTTAATCTATGTGGGAATTGCCCCCCCCCATTTGCTTTGGGGCATTGCTTGTGGCCTTGATGGTATTTAAATACCCCTTCTGGGGGGCTAAGTACCCCCTGGGACCCTTTTTACCTCCTTGAGGGTCTAAATATTCCCCTTCAGGGTACCTAAATACCCCCCTGGGGGGCTAAATACCACCTGTGCCCCTTAACCCCCACCCCTCCCCCCATAATTTCTCCATTTGGTTCTTAACCCCCCCCCAATAGACCCTTGGGGGTTGTTCCTCTGTATTTGGGGGTATTTTGGGGTTGTTTCTATGTATTTGGGGGTATTTTGGGGCTGTTCCTATGTATTTGGGGGTGTTTCGGGGCTGTTGTTGGGTTCTGACCCCCCCTTTGTGTGTCCCCCCCCAAGTTCTACCTGCGGGAGGAGGATGTGGGGCAGAACCGGGCAGAGGCGACGCTGCCGCGCTTGGCAGAGCTCAACTCCTATGTGGCCGTGAGCAGCAGCCAAGAGCCCCTGAGCCAGGAGCTGCTCGCTGCCTTCCAGGTACCCCATGGCTGCTGCCCCCCCCCTTTGGCTGCCTGTACCCCCTACACCCTCCTGTGCCCCCCCTTTGGCTGCCTGTACCCCCTACACCTCCCTGTGCCCCCCTTTGGCTGCCTGTACCCCCCCCAAGTGCCTGTACCCCCTACACCTCCCTGTGCCCCCCCTTTGGCTGCCTGTACACCCTCTCCAAAGTGCCTGTACCCCCTATACCCACCTTTGGCTGCCTGTACCCCTGTCGTGGTTTAAGCCATAGTATCTCCATGTGCCCCCCCTTTGGCTGCCTGTCCCCCCCCCCGAGTGCCTGTACCCCCTACACCTTCCTATATTCACTTTTGGCTGCCTGTACCACTGTCGTGGTTTAAGCCGTAGTATTTCCTGTGCCCCCCTTTTGGCTGCCTGTACCTCTCCTCTTGGGTGCTTGTAACTCCTACATCTTTCTGTATCCACCTTTAGTTGCCTGTACTTCCTATGTTTTGTGTACCCCTGTATTCCCATGTGCTCTCTCTTTGGCTGCCTGTACCCCCCCTGTGATTGCTTGTACCCCGTACGCTCGCTGGGCTGCCTATTTTGCTGCCTGTACCTGCTGTGCTTTCCTGTACTTCTCTATCTCTTTGTGCTGCTGCTTTGACAGCCTGTACTTCCTGTGCATCGCTGTACCCACCTTTGGCTGCCTGTACCCGCTTGGACTGTTTGTAACCCCTACACCTCCCTATGCCCCCTTCTTTGCTGTCTGCATCTCCTACACTTCGTTGTGCCCCCCCTTTGGCTGTACTCCCTACACCTCTCTGTACCCACCTTCGGCTGCCTGTATCTTCTCCATCTCCTTGTACTTCCGTGCCCGCCTGTTGTGTGCGTCTGACTGTGTCCCTGTATTGCTGTGTGGCTGTGTCTTACTGTACCGCTTGGGTGTCCAAGGCCTCCTGTATCCCCTGCACCCCCCATTTGACCCCTCCCCATCCCATTTGCTGTCCTTCTGCCCATCCATCACTGCAGTTGTGCATCCGCCTGTACCTCTACGGCCGCCTGTACCCCATAACCCCTGATTCACCCATCAGTGGGCCTCCTATTTGCATGTCCCCTGCCCTGGGGGCCATGGGGCAGACCCACAGTTATGGGGCCGGACCCACAGCTATGGGGCTCTCCATAGGTGGTGGTTTTGACCAACTCTGCCCTGGAGGAGCAGCTCTGGGTCGGGGACTTCTGCCACAGCCACGGCATCAAACTGGTGGTGGCCGATACCCGCGGGCTCTTCGGGTGAGCACCACAGGGGCCCTCTTGGGGGTCTCCTGTCCCCCCCTGTGTCCCCTTTGGGGTCCCCCTGGGTCCTTTCCGGAGGTCTCTTCGGTGCCTTTTGGGATTCTCCTGGGTCCCTTTGGATCCTTTTTTGGGGTGCCCCTGTGTCCCTTTTAAGGGGTCTCTTGGGTCCCTTTCAGGGTTCTGTTGACCCCCTGGGTCCCTTTTGGGGTCCCTCTGCCCCTTGGGTCACTTTTGGGGGTCTCCTGGGTCCCTTTAGGGGTTCTTTTGGGTCTCTTTGGGGTTCTCTTGGGTCCTTTTTGGGGCCCACCTGGTCCCTTTGGGTCCCTTCTGGGGTTCTCCTGGGTCCCTTTTGGGGTCCCCCTTTCCCCTTGGGCCCCTTTTGCGGGTCTCCTGGGTCCCTTTTGGGGTCCCCCCCCATCCCCTCTCCCTGACCCCCCCTCTCCCCCCCCCCAGCCAGCTCTTCTGTGACTTTGGGGACGACATGGTGGTGACAGACACCAACGGGGAGCAGCCCCTCAGCGCCATGGTTTCCATGGTGACCAAGGTACCTATAGCCCCTATAGGGGACCCATATAGTGATTGGGGGGGGTGGGGGCTCAGCACCCATTGATGTCCGTCCCCCCCCAGGGCTGCCCAGGGGAAGGTGACGTGTCTGGATGAGGCCCGGCACGGCTTCGAGACGGGCGACTTTGTCACCTTCACCGAGGTGGAAGGGATGGAGCAGCTCAACTCCTGTGGCCCCGTCGAGATCCGCGTCCTCGGTGAGTCCTGAGCCCCCTATGGGCTTCTATAGGGGGCTATGGGCACTGGAGGGGTTTCTATGGGGGGGTATAGGCACTTGGGGCCCTTCTACAGGGGGCTCTGAAGGTTTGGGCCCTTTTTGGGGTCTCTTCTAGGGGACCCTATGGAGACGTGGACCCCTTCTATAGGGGGCTATGGGCAGCTGGGGGCTTTCTATGGGGGGGTATAGGCGCTTGGGGCCCTTCTATAGGAGGTTCTGAAGGTTTAGATCCCTTTTGGGGTCTCTTCAGGGGGGGCCCTATGGAGATGTGGACTCCTTTTATAGGGGGCTGTGGGCACGTGGGGGCTTTCTATGGGGGGGGTGTAGGCACTTGGGGCCTTTCTATAGGGGGTTCTGAAGGTTTGGATGCCTTTTGGGTCTCTTCTAGGGGGGCTTCTGGAGACGTGGACCCCTTCTATAGGGGGCTATGGGCACCTGGGGCCTTTCTGTAGGAGGCTATGGAGAGCTGGGGTTTTTCTATAGGGGACTGTGGAGACCTGGACCATTGTATAGGGGGCTCTGGGCACCTGGGTTCCCTCCCATGGGGTGTTTTAGGTGCCTGGCTTTCCTCTATTGGGTGCCCCAGATGGCTGGGTCTTTTCTATAGGGTGCTGCATATGCTAGGGATCCTTCTATAGGGTGCTCTGGGCATGTGAGTCATTTCTGTAGGCTGCCACGGGTGCTTGAGCCCTTCCTATGGGGTGATTCAGACGCCTAGGGCCCTTCTATAGGGGCCTATGGAGACCTGGGGCCTTCTGTAGGGCACTATGGGCACCTGGGGCCCTTCTATATGGGGCTGTGTCCATCTGGGGTTCTCCTATAGGGTGCCCCAGAGGTTTGGAGCCCTTTCTAGGGGGTGCTGCAGATGTTTGGGTCTTTTCAAGGTGGGGGGTTGGGTGCCTGAGTCCTTTCTATAGGGGATTGTGGAGACCTGAGCTGTTCTATAGGGGCTGAGAGTACCTGGGGCTCTTCTGTAGGGGACTATGGAGAGCTGAGGCCCTTCTGTAGGGGGCTATGGGGACCCGGAACCTTTCTATAGAGGACTATGGAGATCTGGGGCCCTTCTATGGGGGCTATAGGTAGCTGGAGTCATTCTATAGGGAACTATGGGGAGTTGAAGCTGTTCTACAGGGAGTTATGGAAACCGGGAGCTTTTCTATAAGGAGTTATGGAGACCTGGGGCCTTTCTATAGGAGACTATGGAGACATGGGGTTCTTTTATAGGTGCTATAGGTGTCTGGAATCGTTCTATAGAGAACTATGAAGAGTTGAAGCTCCTCCGCAGGGGGCTGTGGGAGCCCGGAGCTTTTCTGTAGTGGGCAATGGATATTCCATGTCTTTCTATAGGGGATTATGGGGACCTGGGGCCTTTCTATAGGGGGCTATGGAGACCTGGGGTCCTCCTATAGGGGACTATGGAGACCTGGGGCCTTTCTATAAGGGGCTATGGAGACCTGGGGCCCTCCTATAGGGTCCCTGTGTGGGGGTCCCCGGTGACAGCCCCTCCCCACAGGGCCCTACACCTTCAGCATCGGGGACACGAGCGACTTCGGGGACTACGTGAGGGGGGGAATCGTCACCCAGGTCAAGATGCCCAAGCACATCCGCTTCGTGAGTGGCACCGGGGGGGGCACCGGAGGGGTATTGGGGGGGGGCAGTGGGTGCTCACCATTGTGTCCCCCCTCCTCTCCATGGCAGAAGCGGCTGCGGGAGTCATTGGTGGAACCGGAGCTGATGGTCACCGACTTCGCCAAGGCCGAGAGGCCCCTGATGCTGCACTGGGGCTGGCAGGGCCTGCACCGCTTCATGGCCCAGCGCGGCCACGTGCCGCGGCCACGCCACCAGGTGGGGACGGGGGGGGCACCATGGGGCTGTCATCGGGGGAGGGCGCGGGGGCATGAGGGGCTTTGGAGGTGTTGGGATGTGGTGGGGTTTGGCTAGGAGTTGGGATGTGGGATATGGTGAGGTATGGATGGAGTTGGGATGTGGTGGGACATTGGAGATGTTTGGATGTGGGGTATGGATGGAGTTGGGATGCAGTGGGACATTGGAGGTGTTGGGATGCAGTGGGGTTTGGATGGAGTTGGGATGTGGTGGGACACGGTGGGATACGGGGAGTCGTTGGGGCATGATGGGACCTTGGAGCTGTTGGGACATGGTGGGACATTGGAGCCATTGAAACACTGACACCACCATGGCGCACATGGACACCACAGCAGCTCCTTCTCCAACGCTTCCCCATCCCATCTTGTGCTGTCACCGCGGGGTCCCCCCTGCTCATCCCCAACCTAAAGTGTGTGTCCCCCCTTTAGGGTGATGCGGCCGAGATGGTGGCCTTGACCCGGGACCTGGCCCCAGGAGTGGAGCTGGATGAGAAGCTGCTGCAGGAATTGGCCTTCCAGGCCACCGGAGACCTGGCCCCGGTCAATGCCTTCATCGGAGGGTTGGCAGCACAGGAGGTCATGAAGGTACCGGACACCCAGGTCCTCTCCTTGGCCATCCAGGGGGTCCCATCCCACGTGTGGGTGCCCTCCGTGGCCATGGGGGTCTCCTGATGGGGTCTGTGGTGCAGGCGGTGTCCGGGAAGTTCACTCCCATCACCCAATGGCTCTACTTTGACGCCCTGGAATGTCTCCCCGAGGAGAACAAAGAGACGGTTCTGACCGAGGAGCAGTGTCGCCCGGTGAGCACCCATGGATGGGGGGCACCCTCTTGAGGGTGCCCATGGGGTTGGTCAGCAATTTGGGTGATCACCCTCTTTATGGGCATCTCTTTGGGGTAGGTGTTGCTCATAGGGCACCCATGGGTTGGGGACGTCCCGTGGGGTTGGTGGTTGCACAGGGAACACCCATGGGTGGGCACTCTCCTTGTGGACACCCCCTTCAGGTGGGCATCCCCTTGGAATGGACATTGGTCACGGGACACCCATGCCTTGACCACCTTGGGGGCACCCATAGGTGGGCATCTCCTTGGGTTGGGGTGGGGATTGACCATGAGGTGGACGCTTCCTTGAGGAAGCCAATGGGTTCACTAGCTTTATGTGGAGAGCCATAGCTGGGGGTCATCTTATGGTTAGCACCCATCATGAAGTACCCATGGGTGCCCTCTCCTTGACATAGATGTGTTAGTAGCATTGGTAATAGCCACGGGGCACTCGTATGTGGGCACCTCAATGGGTTGATGTTATCCCTTGAGCACCTATGGGTTGCCCGTCACTCTGGGGGCGCCCATGCCTTGGTGCTTGCCCCCCTTTAGGATGTCTTCATGGTCCTGGGTGGTGTCCCCATGGCGGGGTGACACATCCGGGTGACACCTTGGGTTGTCCCTAGCGCAACAGCCGCTACGATGGGCAGATCGCGGTGTTCGGGGCCGACCTGCAGGCCAAGCTGGGAGCCCAGAAGTACTTTGTGGTCAGTGTCCCCTCCCTGTCCCCATGTGTCCCTATGTGTCCCCAAGCCTCCTCACGGGTCTCCCCGCATGTTCCTATGGGTCCTCAGAGTGTCACCAAGTGTCGCTGTTCAGCCATGAATGTCCCTCATCCCCATCCATGTGTCCCCAACCGTGCATGGGCCACCTTAGGCCGTGTCCCCATGTGTCCCCACGTGTCCCCTGTGCTCAGGTGGGTGCAGGAGCCATCGGTTGTGAGCTGCTGAAGAACTTTGCCATGATGGGGTTGGGCTGTGGCCCCGAGGGCTCCATCACTGTCACCGACATGGACACCATCGAGAAGTCCAACCTCAACCGCCAGTTCCTCTTCCGGCCTTGGGATGTCACGGTGAGGGGTGGGGCCAAGGGAGGAGGAGCCTATGGAGTAGAGAGGAAGGGGGTGTAGTCTATGGGGGGCCACCATTAAGATGTCAGCGTTTGGTTGGGCATTGTCAGCGTTCAAGTTGGACAAGGTTGGATTTGGTCAACGTCCACGTTCGAGTTGGCTATTTTCAATGTCCCAGGTGGCCAATGTCACTGTCCCATTTGATTTGAGTTGGCCAACGTCAACAATCAGATTGGCTTGAGTTGGTTGTTGTCAGTGTTTGACTTGGTTTGAGTTGGCCAACGTCAATGTTCATTTGGTTGGAGTTGGCCAATGTCAACTTTTAGCTTGGTTCAAGTTGGCCAATGGCAACGTTTGAGTTGGTTCAAGTTGGTCAACGTCTGGGTTGGTTCGTGTTGGTCAATGGCCAAGATGGTCCACATTGAGTTGGCCAATGTCAGGGTTTGAGTTGGTCCTACTTGGCCAATGTCAATGTTCAGTTGGTTCAAATTGGTCTGTGTCAATGTCCCATTTGGTCTGAGTTGGCCAGTGTCAATGTTGTTGGTTTGAGTTGCCCAATATCGATGTCCGAGATGCTCAGCAGTGGGTTGATAAACATCAGGGTGCAGGTTGGTTCAAGTTGGCCAACATCCCCATCTTGGTTGGTCAATGTCATTGAGTTGGTTCATGTTGGCCAACGGCAACTTTCAGGTTGGTTCAAGTTGGCCATTGTGAACGTTTGGGTTGGTTCAGGTTGGCCGTTGTCAACATTCAGTTGGTTCGAGTTGGCCAATGTCAATGTCCCATTTGGTACAAGTTGGCCATTATGAATGTTTAGGTTAGCTTAGGTTGACCATTGTCAATGTTTGGGTTGGTTCCAGTTGGCCATTTTCAGCATTCATTTGGTTCAAGTTGGCCGATGTCAATGTCTCGTTTAGTTCAGTTGGCCATTGTCAACATTTGATTTGGCCCACTTGGCCATTGTCAACGTTTGGGTTGGTTTAGGTTGGCCATTATCAACGTTTGGGTTGGTTCCAGTTGACCATTGTGAACGTTTGGGTTGGCTCCACTTGGCCACTGTCAACCTTGAGTTGGTTCCAGTTGCCCAACGTCGACCATCAAGTTCTCTTGATGTATGCTGGAGATTGGATGGGGCCCAAAGAGGGGGACATCCCAGTTGGGGGGGCCCATGTCCCAATGTTCCATGACTCCCCCCCCTTGCAGAAGCTGAAGTCGGAGCGGGCGGCAGCAGCTGTGCGGGCCATGAACCCTTCGCTGCGCATCACGAGCCGCCCCGAGCGCGTTGGCCCCGAGACCGAGCGCGTCTACGACGACGACTTCTTCGAGGCCCTCGATGGCGTCGCCAATGCCCTCGACAACGTCGATGCCCGTGAGCACCCCCTGGGGGCCTTGGGTGCTATGGGAGGGGGCGTTGGGTTACTGAGGGGGGGTTCTTGGGGTGCTATGGGGCGTTTTGGGGGTGCTGTAGGGAGGTCCTTGGGGTGTTGGGGGCATCATGTGGGTTCTTCAGGGGGTTTGGGCTATGGGTAACGTCAGGGGGGTTATAGTGAAGCGGTGGGGACCACCTGGGGGGGGCAGCAGGGATGCTACAGGCACCCCAGGAGTGCCTTGGGGACCCCAGGCAGGCAACAGGTACCCCCAGGTGTGCCATAGGGAAGCTGTAGGTACCCCAAGGATGCCCTAGGCCCTGTCAGGGATGCTCTGGAGCCCCCAAGGGGTGCTATAGGCACCCATAACAGGCTGTATGTACTCCTAGGTGTGCTATAGGGAAGCTATAGGTACCTCAAGGATGCCCTAGGCCCTGTCAGGGATGCTCTGGAGCCCCCAAGGGGTGCTATAGGCACCCATAACAGGCTGTATGTACCCCCAGGTGTGCTATAGGGAAGCTGTAGGGCCCTTTAGGGATGCTCTAGGCCCTCTCAGGGGTGCCCTCGCCCCCCCTATGGCCCTGTGGTGTCTCTGTATAGGGCTCTATATGGACCGGCGCTGTGTGTACTACCGGAAGCCACTGCTGGAGTCGGGCACGTTGGGCACGAAGGGGAACGTGCAGGTGGTGATCCCCTTCCTGAGCGAGTCCTACAGCTCCAGCCAGGACCCCCCCGAGAAGGCCATCCCCATCTGCACCCTCAAGAACTTCCCCAACGCCATCGAGCACACCCTGCAGGTACCCCCCCCCCGCCCCAGCCCCATATGGCTGCGTCCCTTCCATAGGGTGCTCTATGGGGGTGTCCCATGCTGGGCCCCCCCAACCCCCTCCTCCGTTATCCGCAGTGGGCGCGGGATGAGTTCGAGGGCCTCTTCAAGCAGCCGGCAGAGAATGTCAACCAGTACCTGATGTGGGTGACACCCCCATAACGCCCCCCCATGACACTCCTCTGTCGTGCATCACCCCCCATTGTCCCCCATGTTCATGTCCCCTCCATCCCCCCCATTCCCCTTCTTTCCCCATCTCACCCCCCAGTCCCTCTTCATTTCTCCCTCTGTTGTGTCCCCTCATCCTCCCCCACTCCCGCCATTCCCCCCCCGCCATTCCCTTGACGATTTTCCCCCTATTCCCCCCCCATTCCCTCCTCTGTTCCCCCCCATTCCCTTCCCCACTTCTCCAGCATCACCCCCCCTATTCCCCCCCAGGGACCCGCGGTTCCTGGAGCGGACGCTGCGCCTGGCGGGGACGCAGCCGCTGGAGGTGCTGGAGGCGGTGGAGCGGAGCCTGGTGACGGACCGGCCCCGGGACTGGCCCGACTGCGTGGCCTGGGCCTGCCGGCACTGGCACCGCCAGTACAGCAACAACATCCGGCAGCTGCTGCACAACTTCCCCCCGGGCCAGGTACGGTGCCCTGGGGGGCCCACGGGGGGCCCGGGGATCCATAGAGGTGCCCTGGGGGGCCCACGGGGGGCCCGGGGATCCATAGAGGTGCCCTGGGGGGCCCACGGGGGGCGTGGGGATCCATAGAGGTGCCTTGGGGGGCCCACGGGGGGCCCGGGGATCCATAGAGGTGCCCTGGGGGGCCCACGGGGGGCCCGGGGATCCATAGAGGTGCCCTGGGGGGCCCACGGGGGGCGTGGGGATCCATAGAGGTGCCTTGGGGGGCCCACGGGGGGCCCGGGGATCCATAGAGGTGCCCTGGGGGGCCCACGGGGGGCCCGGGGATCCATAGAGGTCCATTGGGAATCCATAGAGGTGCCCTGGGGGGCCCACGGGGGGCCCGGGGATCCATAGAGGTCCATTGGGAATCCATAGAGGTGCACTGGGGGGCCCACGGGGGTGTATTGGGATCCATAGTGGAGCATGGGCATCCATAGGGATGCATTGGGATCCATAGAGGTGCATTGGGGTCCATAGAGGTGTATTGGAATCCTTAGGGGTGCATTGGTGGTCACTGGGGAATTGGGATGCTATAGGACCCATAGCAGTGCATTGGGAGTCATTGGGGGGATTGGGATCCTATAGGACCCATAGGGGTTCATTGGGGTCCTCATTGTGTCTCCCCCCACAGAAAACAAACTCGGGGACCCTCTTCTGGTCGGGACCCAAGCGCTGCCCCCACCCATTGGTCTTTGACCCCGACAACGTGAGTGCAGCAGCGCCCTTGGGTGCCATCAGTCACCACTGAGTGCCCTCCATCACTATTGGGTGCCATTGGGCACCATCCCATCGCCCTTCCTTAGCGTCTGTCACCCTTTGGGCACCACCCATCACTGTTGGCAGGTTCCCATCCCCATCCCACCCCCCTATGGACACCCATGGGTGCCCCTATTGACACCCATGGGTGACCCCTGACACCCATGGGTGTCTCCATTGACACCCATGGGTTTGTCCCTCCCCATTGACATCCATGAGTGCTCCCCCACATTAACACCCATGGTTGCCCTCTGCCCCCATTTGACACCCATGGGTGCCCCCCCCCTTTTAACACTTGTGGATGCCCCCTCTTAACATGCCTGAGTGCTCTGCAGTGACACTTGTGGGTGCCCCCCACCCCCAATTAGCACCCATGGGTGCCCCCTAATAACACCCGTATGTACCCCAAATTAACACCCATGTGTGCACCCCATTGGCACCCATGGGTGCCCCCCCACTTTAACACTTGTAGATGCCCGCCCTTAACATCCATGAGTGCTCTACACTGACACTTGTGGGTGCCCCCCACCCCCAACTAGCACCCATGGGAGGCCCCTGTTAGCACCCATGGGTGCCCCCCTAATAACACCCATGGGTGCCCCCGTGCAGCCGCTGCACCTGGACTACGTGGTGGCCGCCGCCAACCTCTTTGCTCAGAGCTATGGGCTGGAGGGCTCCCGGGACCGCGCGGCCGTGGCCGAGCTCCTGCGCCACGTGCGGGTGCCCCCGTTCGCCCCCAAGGCGGGGGTCCGCATCCACGTCTCCGACCAGGAGCTGCAGAGCGCCGCCACCGCCATGGGTACAGGGGGGCACCCGTGGGTGCTGCAGGGGGGGATTGGGGTACCCCTGGGTGCTGCTGGAGGGGTTATGGGGTACCCCTGGGTGCTGCTGGAGGGGTTATGGGGTATCCGTGGGTGCTGCGGGGGGGGATTGGGGTACCCCTGGGTGCTGCTGGAGGGGTTATGGGGCACCCGTGGGTGCTGCGCGGGGGGATTGGGGTACCCATGAGTGATGACAAAGAGATCATGGGATACCTATGGCTGCTGATGGAGGGGATTGGGGTATCCATGGGTGCTGCTGATGGGGGTTATGGGGCACCCATGGGTGCTGGTAGAGGGGTTATGGGGTATCCATGGGTGCTGCGGGGGGGGATTGGGGTACCCCTGGGTGCTGCTGGAGGGGTTATGGGGCACCCATGGGTGCTGGTAGAGGGGTTATGGGGTATGTGTGTCCCATGGGTGCTATGGGGGGTCTCATGGGTGCTGTGTGTCCCATGGGTGCCCCCCCCCCCCAGACGATGGGCGCCTGGAGGAGCTGAAGGCCTCACTGCCCAGCCCCGAGGAGCTGCGCGGGTTCCGCATGTACCCCATTGACTTCGAGAAGGTGGGTGCTACCCCCCCCAAGCACCCATGGGTGCTCCCCATTGCACCTACGGGTGCTTCCCCCCCCACCCATGGGTGTTCCCCCCCCCCAGGACGATGACACCAACTTCCACATGGATTTCATCGTTGCTGCTTCCAACCTGCGAGCAGAGAACTATGACATCCCCCCGGCTGACCGCCACAAGGTGGGTGCTATGGGGGCCCATGGGTGCTATGGGCTTTCCTATGGGTGCAATGGGGGCTGCTATGCTCTTCTCAGGGTTTTTAATAGTGTCCTGTGGGTGCTGTGAGGGTCCTATGGGTGCTATGGGGGGTGCTATGGCCTTGTTAGAGGTTTTGATAGGGTCCCATAGGTGCTGGGGGGGTCCTGTGGGTGCGGTGGGGGTCCCATGGTCTTCTTAGAGGTTCTCAGTGGGGTCCCATGGATATTGGGGGTGTCCTGTGGGTCTATGGGGGCCTATGGGTGTTGTGGGGGTGCTATGGAGAATGCTATGGGGGGGTCCTGTGGATGCTATGGGGGGGCCCTATGGCTGCTAGAAGCTCTATAGAGAACCCATAGGTGACTGTAGAGGGCCTATGTGCCCCATAGGACTCTATGGGGAGCCCATAATGGCCCCATAGGTGTCCATTGGGAGCCCATAAGGGCCCATTGGAAGCCCATAGGGATCGATAGAGGCCCCATTGGTGTCCATGGGGAGCTCATAGTAGTCCATGGGGAGTCCATAGGGGTCCATAACAGCCCCATAGGCGTCCATTGGGAGCCCATAGGGATCCATAGAGGCCCCATTGGTGTCCCTGAGGAGCCCATAGGGGTCCATAGCAGCCCCATTGGTGTCCCTGGGGAGCCCATAGGGGTCCATAGCAGCCCCATTGGTGTCCCTGGGGAGCCCACAGGGGTCCATAGCAGCCCCATTGGTGTCCCTGGGGAGCCCACAGGGGTCCATAGCAGCCCCATTGGTGTCCCTGGGGAGCCCACAGGGGTCCATAGGCATCCACAGGGGCCCCACGGGTGTCGCGGGGCGCCCGGCGGCCGCTGTAGGCAGTGTCTGTGGGCAGAGCAAGCTGATCGCGGGCAAGATCATCCCGGCCATCGCCACGACGACGGCGGCGGTGGTGGGCCTGGGCTGCCTGGAGCTGCTCAAGCTGGTGCAGGGGCACCGCCGGCTCAGCTCCTACAAGAACGGCTTCCTCAACCTCGCCCTCCCCTTCCTCGGCTTCTCCGAGCCCATCGCCTGCCCCCGCAACAAGGTGAGCGTGGGGCAGAGGCGCGGGCCCCGAGGGAGCGGGCCCATAGGCATGGACCATAGACATGGACCTATAGGGACCAGACGCACAGGACGTGGTCCCATAGATGTGGACCAATAGGACATGGACCCATAGGAACTGAACCCATAGACATGGACCCATAGGAACCGGGCACATGGACGTGGACACATGGACATGGACATATAGGAACCGGACCCATAGGAACCAGACTGACAGACATGGACCTATAGAAACTGGCCCCATAGAACCCCAGCCCCATACCTATGGGTGGTGGGGGACCCTAGAGGTGGCCCAAGTCACCCCATGGCCCTGGTGACCCCCAGCTGCCCAGCCTGGGTCCTTGTTGCCCCTCACCATGGGTCCAAGCCCCTCTCTATGGGTCTGCCCCCTCTCTATGGGTCTGACCCCTTGCTATGGCTCTGCCCCCAGTACTATGAGGTGGAGTGGACGCTGTGGGACCGGTTTGAGGTGCAGGGGCTGCAGCCGGATGGGCAGGAGATGACCCTGCGCCAGTTCCTCGCCTACTTCAAGGTACTGGGACCTACTGGGAGGCTGGGGGGGGGGGGTGCTTGTGGGGCGCTGTGGGTTGCTATGGGGCACCCATGGGTCACTCTCTTTGTGCCCCACAGAGGGAGCATCGGTTGGAGATCACGATGCTGTCGCAGGGGGTCTCCATGCTCTACTCCTTCTTCATGCCCCCCGCCAAGCTGCGCGAGCGCCACGACCAACCGTAGGGCATGGGGGGCACCCATGGGTGGGGGGCACCCATGGGGGGGACACACAGGGTCCTATGGGTGGGGGGAGTGAGGTTTGGGGTGAAGGGGGTTGTCCCATTGAGGGGGATGTGGGTTCAATGGGGATTGGATGGGGTGGCAGCCCCATAGGGTGTAACCATAGGGTTGAGGGTTGGGGGTCAACGTCTCCCCATGGCCCCATAGGACACAGCCCCATAGAACATATGGGTGACATTCTATAGGGTGACATCCTCTATGGGTCGAGCCCCCCAGGTACTGCTCCCCCCCATGGCCATGTCCCATAGGGCTCCCCCTCTATGGGTCGAGCCCCCCAAGTGCCTCTCCCATCCCCGCAGGATGACGGAGATCGTGGCGCGGGTCTCCAAGAAGAAGCTGGGCCGCCATGTCAAGGCCTTGGTCTTCGAGCTCTGCTGCAACGACGACAGCGACGCCGACATCGAGGTGCCCTACGTGCGGTACAGCATCCGCTAAGCCCCGCCCCCTTTTGGGCGGGGCCTCCGTAGGGCACGCCCCTTCCAGCTGAACCCCGCCTCCTATGGGTGGGGCATGCACAGGACACGCCCCCTTCCCGTTAAGCCCCGCCCCTCTGATTCCCACACACACACAGAAGCTCCCCCCCCCCCACGTGGTTGTCTTGGTCTCGCCCGCCGGGGGGGGGCGGGGCTTGGGGGCGGGGTAAGGGGAGACCTGACCAATAAACATAGAGATTGGCAAAGGGGGGTGGCTGCCATTGGATGGGGGGGAGGGGGGGGGCAATGTGGGTACGAGGTGATGGGATAGGGGCGCTGAGATGGGGACAAAGTGATGTCACAGTGACGTCATAGTGGCACCCAAATGGGGATGAAGGCGACACAAAACCAGCGGGTGCCGTTGTCTTTATTAGGGACATAGTGACACGTCACAAGTGGTGACGTCAGTGTTTTGAGTGATGTCACTGTCACAAGTGGTGATGTCACTGCTTTGAGCGGTGATGTCACTGTCACCCGCAGGGTCCTCATGCTGCTCCAGGTCACCTGTGTGAGGGGACGTATAGGGCTCAGCAGCACCCATAGGTCTCAGCAGCACACATGGGGCTCAGCATCACCCATAGGTCATAGTGTCACCCATGGGGCTCGATGTCACCCATAGGGCTCAGTGCCCCCCACGGCCCCGCTGTCCCTCGGGGGCCCCCCCTCACCTTTACCCTCGGTGTCCACACGGGGGCGCCGCTGCCTCCGCCGCAGAGCGCGGTACTGCTCGGCCGCCGCTGCCACCGCGCTCTGCAGCTCCGCCACCTCCAGCGCCAGCGTCACCCCTGGGGGGGGCAGAGACCCCCTTGAGACCCCCACGTGTGGGGCAGGGCCCCCCCAAACCCCCCCCCCCCGCTTTTGGGGTCCCCTCACCTTGGGTGAAGGAGCCCTGAGCCCTCCGCAGGGAGGGGGGCACCAGGACCCCGAACCAGGTCAATGGGTCCGGGGGGGGACGAGAGGGCCCCCCCCCTTTTTCTGGGGGTCCCCGGCGCTGGCGCAGCCCTGGGGGGGACACACAAATGTGGGTGACCCCCAAGTAACTGAGGACTCCCCCCCCCATCCCCTTCTTACCATTGCCCCCCCCCTCCTGGGGGTCCTCGGGGTCATCGCCAGTGCCCGGCACCTCCTCAAAGCGGGGGGGTCCACCCGGGTCCTGCCTGGAGGGGGGAGCACGGATGTCAGCAACACCCCCAATATCCCCCCCATTGTGCCCCCCATATCCCCCACTGCCCCCCTCATATCTCCCCCAATGTCCCCCCATCTCCCCAATGTCCCCCCAATGTCCTCTCCATTGTTCCCTCCATTGTCCCCCCATATCCTCCCCAATATCCCCCCATATCCTCCCCATTGTCCCCCCATATCCCCGCAATGTCCCTGCAATATCCTCCCCATTGTTCCCCCCATTGTCCCCCCCATATCCCCCATTGTTCCCCCCATTGTCCCCCCCATATCCCCCATTGTCCCCCCCATATCCCCCATTGTTCCCCCCATTGTCCCCCCCATATCCCCCATTGTCCCCCCCATTGTCCCCCCATATCCCCCATTGTTCCCCCCATTGTCCCCCCCATATCCCCCATTGTTCCCCCCATTGTTCCCCCCATATCCCCCATTGTCCCCCCATATCCCCCATTATTCCCCCCATTGTCCCCCCCATATCCCCCATTGTCCCCCCCATATCCCCCATTGTTCCCCCCATTGTCCCCCCCATATCCCCCATTGTCCCCCCCATTGTCCCCCCATATCCCCCATTGTCCCCCCATATCCCCCATTGTCCCCCCCATATCCCCCATTGTCCCCCCATATCCCCCATTGTCCCCCCCATTGTCCCCCCCATATCCCCCATTGTCCCCCCATATCCCCCATTGTTCCCCCCATTGTCCCCCCCATTGTCCCGTACCTGGCCAGGACCCGCACACGTGGGACCATGGTGGCCCCGTACTGCAGAGACGAAACGCGGTGACAGCCCAGGGAGTACCGAGCCTGGGACAGCGACAGCCACCCCTGGGGGCGCGGGCACGGGGTCACCCCACGGGGTCCCTACGGGGCCGCCCCTTCCCCACGCGGTCCCCACGGGGCCGCCCCCGCCGCCACCTCCCGCAGGAGCCCCTCCAGGAGCCGCCGCCGCTGCTGCAGCGCCTCCAACGCCTCCATCAGCGCCAACGCCGCCGCGTCCATCTCCGCTCCGAGCGCCTCCATCGCCGCCGCTGCTTCCGCCAATAGGAGCCGCCCCCGGCGCCCCTTCGGCCAATCAGCGCGGCGGGAGGCGGGGCTTGGCTCCCGTCGCTGCCTCCGCGTGCGAAGTGCGTCCTCCAATAGCAGCCGCCTTCGCTTACCCTTGAACCAATCAGCGCAGCTTCCCTTGACGCGCCTCACCCCCTGCGACTGCTTCCACCAATAGGAGCCGCCCTGAGTGCCCCCGGAGCCAATCAGCGGCGGGGGGCGGGGCTTGGCTCCCGGCTTGTAGCCGCCATCTTTCTTGAGGGCACCGCGTTCTCTTCCCTTCACCTCCGTATCGTGTGAGGGCAGCACCGAGCGCTCTCATTGGCTCCTGGGAGCGCCACCAATCGGCGGTACCTTTGTTGGGAGGTGACGGCGTGGAGAGGACCGCACCATGGTGAGGAGCGGGGGGGGGGGGGTCGGGGTCCTTGCGCTCCCCCCCCCCCCCCCGTGTCCCCCAATGTCCCCCTACGGGGTTTCCCTTCCCATCCGTCCGCAGCTCCGCCGCCAGGCCCGGGAGCGCCGCGAGTACCTCCAGCGGAGGGCGCAGGAGGAGCGGCTGCGGCGGCAGCGGGACAAGAAGGAGCGGCTGCAGCGAGCGCTGGATGGTGGGGGGGGGCCGTGGGGATGGGGGACCCCATCGGGGGCATTGGGGGGGGTAAAGGGGGAGGTTGTGGGTCTAAAAGGGGGTTTTGGGGTTTAAAGGAGGTTTGGGGCGGTAATGAAGGGTTTAAGGGGGTTTTGGGGTGGGAAATGAGGGTTTGGGGGGGTGCTTTGAGGATGGGGGGGGGGGGTGTGGGTCCCATCTGACCGCCATTCCCCATTGCAGAGAACCGACTGCTGCCCACGGAGCTGCGGCGCGAGGCCTTGGAGCTGCAGAAGGAGCTCGAGTTCGACGCTCCCGGGGTGGGGGGTGAGTGGGGGACCCCGGAAAGGGGGGAACACCTTTAAACTGGAGGAGTCTGACACAGATTTTGCCCAAAACCCCCCTAAATCACCCCAAAATGGAGTTTAATGCGCCCCCCACTCCACGTGGGGAGGGCTTTGGCGGCAGGAGGGGGCGTGGCTTAGGCAAGCCCCGCCCCCTGCCGCAGAGGCCTCTGGTAACCATGACGACGAGTACCGGTGGGCGGGGCTGGAGCCCCCCAAGGTGATGGTGACAACATCACGTGACCCCAGCGTCCGTCTCCGGATCTTCGCCAAGGTGGGCGGGGCGTCGCGTGTCCTCCAATGGGGATGCAGGGGCGGGGGCTTAAGAGGGAGGAGGGCCTCGTTTGGTCACGCCCCTGTGACCATATATGGGGTGGAGGGGCGTGGTTTCCTGAAGCCACACCCCCTTTAGTTCCACCCCTTCTTTATTGCCCCCATTCCCATTGCTCCCCATTTCCTTCTCCGTCCCCATTGTGCCCCCCATCTCCTTCTCCATCCCCGTTGTCTCCCCCATGTCCTCTCCATCCTCGTTGTCCCCCTCATGTCCCTTTCATCCCCATTGTCCCCCCTATGTCCCCCCATCCCCATTGTCTCCATCTCCCTCTCCGTCCCCATTGCCCCCATCTCTCTTTCCATCCCCGCTGCCCGCAGGAGCTCTGTCTGCTGATCCCGGGCGCCCGGCGCATGAACCGGGGCCACGCGGAGCTCGGGGCGCTCGTGGCCGCGTGCCGGGGCGCCGGCGTCACCGACCTGGTGCTGCTGCACGAGACCCGCGGGCGGCCCGGTGAGGGGCGGGGCTTATAGGAGGGGCGGGGTTTATGCAAATGAGGGGTTGGGGGAAAGAGTTTGATTGCAATGAGGCTATTGAGTGGAGCTTGATGCTAACGGGAGGGGCTTGTTAGAAGGGGTGGGGTTTATGCTAATGAGGGCCGGGGGGGTTGATTGCTATGACCCTATTGAGTGAGGCTGGATGCTAAAGGGAGGGGCTGTCAGAGGGGAGGGGCTTACTGAAGGGGAGGGGTTTATGCTAATGAGGGCTTGTGGGACAGGGTTTTATTGCATTGAGCTTATTGAGTGGGGCTTTGTGCTAATGGAAGGGCTGTGGAAAGAGGCGGAGCTTATTAGAATGGGCGGGGTTTATGCTAATGAGGGCTTGGGGAACGGTTTGATTGTTATGAGCCTATTGGGTAGGGGTGGGGTTTAATGGAGTGTGGGGCGGGGCTTACAGAAGGGGAGGGGTCAGTGAAGGGGCGTGGCCTCGCTGGGAGGGGCGTGTCCTGACGAGGCCCCGCCCCCAGACGGGCTCTGCCTCTGCCACCTCCCCCACGGCCCCACAGCCCATTTCACGCTGAGCGGGACTGTGCTGCGGAAGGAGGTGGGGGGGTTGGGGGGGGCCCCGCTCGCTGCCCCCCATCTGCTGCTGCTGCGCCTCGACTCGGCCCTGGGGCGCCGGGTGAGGACCGGGGGGTGGGGGCAATGGGGATGGGGGGGGAAGATGTGGGGGCAATGGGGATGAGGGGGAGATGTAGGGGCAATGCGGAGGGGAGTGAGATTGGGGGGCAATGGGGATGTGGGGGATAATGGGTGGCGGGGACATGGGGGGGACAATGGAGATGGGGGGATTTGGGGGGCAATGGGGATTGAGGGGACATCGGGGGGCAATGGGGAGGGGGGGGAAATGGGGATGGAGAGGGAGATGGAGGGACAATGGGGATGGGGGTCCCATGGGGCCATTTTGGGGGGGGGTCCCATCCCTGTGTCCCCCCATCCCAGGTCGGGACCATCCTGAAGCACCTTTTCCCGGTGCCCCGCGCTGACACGCGCCGGGTGGTGACATTCGCCAACGAGGACGACGTTATCCTGGTCCGGTGGGTGCCGGGGGGGGACGTAGGGGGGGGGCACACACAGTGGGGGGTCCCCCCCTGACCCCCCCACCGCACACAGGAACCACGTTTACCGGCGCCAGGGCCATAAGGTGGAGCTGGAGGAGGTGGGACCCCGGTTCCAGCTGCGGCGTGAGTGACCCCAGCGTGGCCCCTGCGACCCCCGTGTGACCCCAGTGTGCCCCTATAGCCCCAATGTGGCCCCTATAGCCCCAATGTGGTCCCTATGACCCCAATGTGCCATTATAGCCCCAATGTGTTCCTATAGCCCCAACATGGCCCCTATAGCCCCAACGTGGCTCCTATAGCCCCAATGTGGCCCCTATAGCCCCAATGTGGTCCCTATGACCCCAATGTGCCCCTATAGCCCCAATGTGTTCCTATAGCCCCAACATGGCCCCTATAGCCCCAACATGGCCCCTATAGCCCCAACATGGCCCCTATAGCCCCAATGTGTCCCCAATAGCCCCAATATAGTCCCTATGATGCCAACATATCCCCTATAACCCCAGCATGGTTCTTATAGCCCCAATGGCCCCAAATGTGTCCCCAGTGACCCCTACATGGTCCCTATGACCCCAATGTGTCCCCCATAGCCCCAAACATGACCTAAGTGGCCCCAGTGACCCCTAACATGTCCCAAACATGGCCCCAATGATCTCAGGGTGTCTCTGGTGACCCCTAAAATGGTCTCTATGCCCCCCAACATGTCCCAAGTGACCTCAATGTATCTCCCATTGACCCCAATGTGTCCCCATTGACTCCAGTGTGTTCCAAATGACCCCAACCTGTCCCCATTGACCCCAGTCTGTCCCCAGTGTGTCTCCATTGACCCCAATGCGTCTCCAATGACGCAAACCTGTCGCCATTGACCCCAACCTGTCCCCATTGACCCCAACCTGGTCCTATTGACCCCAATGTGTCCCCATTGACCCCAATGTGTCCCCATTGACCCCCCCTCCCCCCCCAGCCTACCTCATCCGCTTGGGGACCCTGGACCAGGGCGACGCCGCGGACGTGGAGTGGCGCTGGCACCCGTACACAGCCACCGCGCACAAGCGCCACCTGCTGGCGGCGCCGCCCCCTGCACCCTGACCCCACCTTCACCTCGGGAGGGGGGGGGACCCTCCTCTCCCGCCCCCCCCCCCCCCCAGGGTTTTGATATTGTGATATTAAAGCCATTTAATCGTGATTAATGTGGGGGGGAGGGGCGGGGAATCCCTGCCCCCATTGGGCTCCAGGCTCTGCCCACTCAGCCGGAGGCTCCCGGGGGCCTTTGGGCTTCCGGATGCGGGTGTTGAATCCTATGGGATGGGTAATGGGAAAGGGGTCACCTGGGGTCAAATTGGGTAAACCACCCCCCCCTCCTCCCCCCCCCTCCAAATACTCACCGAGGTTGGGGGGGCTGCTGGGGTCCTCCGGGGGGGTCACGACCTCATAGGTGGTGTCACTGAGGTGGGGGGAGGCTGGGGGGCGGGGAGATGGAGGTCAGAGCAATGGGGGTCCTATGGGTGCCCTATAGGCTCTGTGGGTTCATAATGTGGGTCCTATAGGGTGAGGGAGGGACCTATAGGTGCACCTATGGGGGAAAGAAGGGGTCCTATAGCCCCTATAGGGTGGGGAAGGGGCCTATAGGATCACCTATGGGGGAAAGGGGAGGTCCTACAGTCCCACTGAGTGCCCTATAGCCCCTGTGGGGTGGGGAATGTGCCAACAGCTGCACCTATGAGGGTCCTATGGGTGCTGTAGAGTCCCCACCCCCCCCAGTACTCACCGGCTGGGGTGGCGGAGGGGCGGTGCACGGGGCTCCCGAGGGGGGAGGCGGGGCCTCGTGTCAAGGGGGCGTGGTCTCTCCCTCCGGCCACGCCCCCTTTTCGCGCCTTATTGACCACTGCGTAGGTGACGTCCATTGAGGAGGAGGGGGCCGTGAGGGTCCAATGCGCTCCTATGGGGGGGGAGGGGAGGAGTTGGACCGAGGGGTCCCGTGTGTGTGTCCCCCCTTCCCCCCATGGGGTTTTGACTCACCTGATGCGGCGGGGGTTGGAGGGTCCCAAGATCTTTGCCCCCCCCCCCCCCGGACGTCCCGGTCCCTCCTCGCACTTCCCCTTTCCCGCGAGAGGAAGTGTGGGGCCCACAGACCACACCCCCTCGGCTAAAGCCCCACCCACTGGGTCCCTATATCCCCTGGGGGGATTCTTTTAACACTATAGAACCTCTTGGGGTCCCTATAGCTACTGTAGCACCTTTTGGGGGGGCCCCACGGATCCTATAGGGCTCCAGCAACCTCTATAGAGAGCTCTGGGGGTCCCCATAGGCTCATGGGGCTGCCCCATAGTCATGCGGGGAGACCTTTGGTGCATCTGGGGGGGTCTTAGAGCACATCTGCGGTCCTTATAGGACCTATAGAACTTTGGGAGAGGGTACAGAAGTTTAAAGGGCCTCTGTGGATACCCTATAGCCGCTATGGGGACCCCTATGGCACCCCGGGGTCCCTATAGAGCATTAGCGAGGACCCATACGTCCGGATCACGGGGGTGCTCCGGCCCCGCCCCTCGCGGTGACGTCACAAAGGGGCGTGGGTGGGGAAGCCGCGCGGAAGAGCCGCGATCTGACAGGGAGAACCCGCCAAAAAGCTGCGTCACAACCCAGGCCCCGCCCCTCGCGCGGTCCGATTGGTGGGCGCTGATAGATCCCGCCCCTTTTCTCCTCGAGCCGGGCGCTGACTGGCGGAAAAGGGGAGAGGGGGCGGTGCGTCGCCGCGGTGACGTCACCCGGCGCGCGCGCGCGCCGCGGCCCCCCGGAACCACCACCGGCGGCGGCGGGAGCGGGGCCGCGCGCGCGGGGTGAGCGGGGAAGGGGCGGGGCCAATGCGGGGGTGGGAGGGGCCAAGGGGGGGGCGCTCGGCGGGATGGGGGGCTAAGGAAGGAACCGACAGGAGGGCGGGGCCTGTGAGCCAAGAGCATGGCCCTGATTGGGTGGGGAAAGGGGGCGTGGCTTGTAAGGGGCGTGGTCTATGGGGATGGGGCGTGGTCAACGGGGTGTTGGGGCGTGGCTTCCAGGACCACGTGTGCGACCCTCTGCATCCACAGGTTGCCATGGCGACGCCTCCCTCCTCTCCTCCCCTCCACCACGATGAAACCCCCCAAACCTCAACCCTGGTGCAGCCGATCCCGGGCGAGGAGGAGGAAGAGGAGGAGGAGGAGGTGACGGCGGCCATGGCATCCCCCGGGTGTCCCCGCGTGGAGGAGGAGGAGGAGGTGACAGCGGCGGTGACGGCAGCGGCAGCCACGTCGTCGCTGTGGTGCCGGCGCGGTGCAGAGGAGGACGTGACGGCGGCGGGGTGGCGGTGCCGCAGGAAGCACGTCTTCGTGCTGAGCGAGGCCGGGAAGCCCATCTACTCCCGGCACGGCAACGAGGAGGCGCTGGCGGCCACCATGGGCGTCATGATGGCGCTGGTGTCCTTCATCCAGAGTGGGGGCAACGCCATCCGTGCTATCTGTTCTGGTACGTGGGGGGGTGTCAGTGGGATGGGGGGGTACCATTGAAGTCATACATAGAACAATCCTCCTTGTTAACTCTGGCCCCTACTGATGGCCCTGGGCACAGGAGCACCCCAGAACCAACCATCATCACCCCCCCCGAGGTTATTTGCCCCCCCCCCCCCCCCCAAATAACTGCAGGGTACAATCAGCCCTCCCAAAACAAGCATCACCTCTAACAACTGACATGGTCTAAAGGTTGGAACTGGATGACCTTCAGGTCCTTTCCAGCTCAAAACACTCTATGGGTCAATGACAAAGCCACCCCCCAAAAAGAACCACTTCTTCTAACAAGTGACCCCCCCAATGACTGACCCCAGGTACAACCACCCCCTAAAACAACCTTCCCCTCTAACAACCGACCTCAAATACATGGTCTAATGGTTGGAACTGGACAACCCTCAGGTCCTTTCCAACCCAACCCACTCTATGGGTCTATGACACATCCACCCCCAAAAAAAACCATTTCTTCTAACTGATCCCCCCCAATGATTGACACCTCAACAACCAACCCCAGGTACAGCCACCCCCTAAAACAACCATCCCCTCAAAACAACCGACCCCAAATACGTGGTCTAATGGTTGGACCTCTATGACCTTCAGGTCCTTTCCCACCCAAACTACTCTATGGGTCTACAATATAACCACCCCCCCCTTAGAACCCCTGACCCGCCCCAAAACCCACCCCATAACCACCACCCCCCCTCGCAGAGGACCGCACACTGGTGTTCGAGCAGCGGGGCCCGCTGCTGCTGGTCTCGGTGTCGCGCACGCGGCAGTCGGCGGCTCAGCTCCGCCGGGAGCTCACCTTCGTGCACGAGCAGATCCTGAGCCTCCTGACCCGCGGCGGCATCACCCGCGTCTTCGCCCGCCGCCGCGGCTACGACCTCCGCCGCCTCCTCGCCGGCGCCGAAGCCGTCCTGGACCGCCTCTTATCCGGAGCCGCCGCCGACGGCCGCCTCTTGCTCGGGGCCGCCCGGTGTTTGCCTTTACCGGCGCCGCTGCGGAGGGCGGTATCCGGTGCCCTGCGCCGCGCCGCTGCCGCCGCCGTCCCCGCGCCCGCCTTGGCGCTGCTGGCGGCCGGGGGGAGGTTGGTGACGGCGGCGCGGCAGCGGGCGCTGGCCGAAGGGGGCCGGTTGTGCGCCAGCGACCTCCATCTGCTGCTCAACCTGTTGGGGAGTGGGGTGGGAGCAGGGGAGGTGTGGACCCCCGTCTGCCTGCCCCGCTTCAACCCCGATGGGTACTTCTATGCCTACGCGGCGACGTTGGGCGAGGAGGAGGATGGCGGCGACGGCGGCAATGGGGTGACGCTCATCCTGCTGTCGACGGAGCGCGAAGGTTTCTACGCGGCCGCGGGCTGCAGGAGGCAGCTGGAGGAGGCGCTGAGGGCGCAAGGGTGGCTGCGGGAGCTGGGCGCTGCGGTGAAGGGGGGAGCAGGATACGGCCCGGCCCGCCCCGGCGCTCCCGAGCTCCGGCATTTCCTCTACAAACCTTTGGAAGGGCCGGAGGAGATGCAGCAGCTGCCACAGTTTACAAGGTGAGAGGGAGGGAATGGGGAGGGAAAAGAGGGGGGGATCACCCCGCTGTGCGCCTGACGCTGGTGGTGACCCCCTTAACCGGGTGTAGCCCCGAGCTGGAGGAGCCCTACAACAGCGAGGAGGAGCAGCACCGGCTCTTTGACCTCTACCATTACCTGCACAGTCGGGTGCACAGCCCCCACCGGCCCCTGCGCCTCCTCTACCACGTGGCCGAGAAGGAGACGCTGTTGGCATGGGTGAGGTGTAGGGCAGGGAGCTGTCAGTAGGCTCCAGGGTTAACAGGGGGTCGGCTCCATCCTTAGGGACCAGGGTTAAGAGGGGGTTTGTGCCATCATTAGGGACCAGGGTTAACAGGGGGTTGGTGCCATCCTTAGGGACCAAGGTTAACAGGGGGTCGGTGCTATCATTAGGGACCAGGGTTAACAGGGGGTCGGTGCTATCATTAGGGACCAGGGTTAACAGGGGCTCAGCTCTATCCTTAGGGACCAGGGTTAACAGGGGCTCAGCTCTATCCTTAGGAACCAGGGTTAACAGGGGGTTGGTGCCATCATTAGGGACCAGGGTTAACAGAGGGTCGGTGCTATCATTAGGGACCAGGGTTAAGAGGGGGTTGGTGCCATCATTAGGGACCAGGGTTAACAGGGGCTCGGTGCTATCATTAGGGACCAGGGTTAACAGGGGCTCAGCTCTATCCTTAGGGACCAGGGTTAACAGGGGCTCAGCTCCATCCTTAGGGACCAGGGTTAACAGGGGCTCAGCTCCATCCTTAGGGACCAGGGTTAACAGGGGCTCAGCTCTATCCTTAGGGACCAGGGTTAACAGGGGCTCAGCTCCATCCTTAGGGACCAGGGTTAACAGGGGCTCAGCTCCATCCTTAGGGACCAGGGTTAACAGGGGCTCAGCTCTATCCTTAGGGACGTGGGTTAACAGGGGCTCAGCTCCATCCTTAGGGACGTGGGTTAACAGGGGCTCAGCTCTATCCTTAGGGACGTGGGTTAACAGGGGCTCAGCTCCATCCTTAGGGACGTGGGTTAACAGGGGCTCAGCTCCATCCTTAGGGACGTGGGTTAACAGGGGCTCAGCTCTATCCTTAGGTACCAGGGTTAACAGGGGCTCAGCTCCATCCTTAGGGACCAGGGTTAACAGGGGCTCAGCTCCATCCTTAGGGACCAGGGTTAACAGGGGCTCAGCTCTATCCTTAGGTACCAGGGTTAACAGGGGCTCAGCTCCATCCTTAGGGACGTGGGTTAACAGGGGCTCAGCTCCATCCTTAGGGACCAGGGTTAACAGGGGCTCAGCTCTATCCTTAGGGACCAGGGTTAATGCTGTCTCTGCTCCCGCAGGTGACCCCCAAGTTTGAGCTCTATGGCTGCTTCAGCCCCTTGGTGAGCAAGGCGGGTGCCATAGCTGTGCTCACCAAGCTCCTGCGCTGGCTGAAGAAGGAGGAGGATTGGCTCTTCATCCGCTACCCGGCGCCATATTGTGCCGCCGCTTCCCGCCCCGAGGGCGCCGAGGGCGAGGGATGAGCCGGGAATAAAGCACCATGGCAGGGGAACAGTCGCCTGTGTCCGGGATGGGGATGGGAAAGGGGGGAGAGGATGGGGAATGGAGGGGGGGGGGGGTGATGGGATGGAGGGAGGTGTGAGGGGAATGGGGGGAAGAGGAAGGGGAGGGAGGAAATGGCGGGAGGAGGGGGCAGGAAAGATGTGGAAAAGGTGACAGGGAAATGAGGGCAAAAAGGGGTGGAAAATGGAAGGGAAAGAGGGTGAAAATGGGACAAGAAAAGAGGAAAGGGGGAGAGAAGGTGGAGGGTGAGGGGGGAGGAGATGAGGAGAAGCCATGACAGAAAATGGCGGGAGGAGGGGACAGGGGAGACATGGAAAAGGTGACAGGAAATGAGGGCAAAAAGGGGTGGAAAATGGAGGGGACAGAACATGGAGGGAAGAGAGGGGGGAAAGGAGGGAAAAGGGTGATAAAATGGAAGGAAATGTGATAGGAAAGTGGGTGAAAAGGGGAGAAGAAAGGAGGAAAAGGGGAGAGAAGATGGAGGGTGAAGGGGGGAGGAGATGAGGGGAAGCCATGACAGAAAATGGCGGGAGGAGGTGGCAGGAGAGACATGGAAAAGGTGACAGGGAAATGAGGGCCAAAAGGGGTGGAAAATCGAGGGAAATGTGGTAAAATGAGGGAGAAGAGCATGGAGGGGAGAATGGGTAATAAAATGAAGGGAATCATGAGGGGAAAGGGAACAGAAAATGGAGGGAGAAGAGGGAAGCAGAAGTGTGAAGAGGAAACAGGAATTGGTGCGTGGAAAGGGGACAAAATGGAGGGAGGAAGGATGAAAAGCATGGAAAAGGTGACAGGAGAATGAGGGGAAAAGGGTGGAAAATGGACAAAAACGTAACAGGAAGGAGGGTGAAAATGGGACAAGAAAGGAGGAAAAGGGGAGAGAAAAAGGCGAAATGGGAATGGGAAATGGGGGGAAGAAGGGGAGAGGAGATGAGGAGAAGCCATGACAGAAAATGGTGGGAAAAGGGGACAGGGAGGATGTGAAGGAGGTGATGGGAAATGGGGGGGGAAAATGGGATAAAATGGAGGGAAGGGGGGGAAGAAGGGAAAGAGGAGACAAAATGGAGGCGTGAGGGAAAGGAGGGGATAGGCAAGGAGAAAATGGAAGGGAAAGGGGGAAGCGAAGGAGGAGGGGGGCACAGGAATTGGTGCATGGAAAGGGGACAAAATGGTGGGGGGGAGGAGAGACATGGAAAAGGTGAGAGGAAAATGAGGGCAAAAAGGGGTGGAAAATGGACAAAAACGTGACAGAAAAGAGGGGGGAAATGGGACAAGAAAGGAGGAAAAGGGGAGAGAAAATGGAGGTGAAATGGGGATGGAAAATGGCAGAGAAGGGTGGAGGAGATGAGGGGAAGCCATGACAGAAAATGGCGGGAAAAGGGGACAGGGACGATGTGAAGGAGGTGACAGGAAATGGAGGGGGGAAATGGGATAAAATGAAGGAAAATGGGATAAAACGAGGGGAAAAGGGGATGGAAAAGGGGCAAAAGATGGCAGGAAACGGAGAGGGAAGAGGGGATAGAAAAGGCTGGAAAAGGGGATGGGAAAAAGGGCAAAGAGGTGAGAAGGGGGGAAGGGGAAGAAGAAAAAGGGAAATGGGGACAAAATGGGGGCAGAAAGGGGACAAAATGGAGGGAATAAGAGGGAGGAAAAGGAGGGGGAAAAGGGGATCAGGGAGTGAAGGTGACAGCAAAGGGGGAAAGATGGGATGGAAAGGGGTGGAAAAGGGAGGAAAGATGATGGAAAATGGGGGGAAGCATTGATGGGGAAGAAAGGTGATGGAGAAGGGAGGGGGAAAGCAGAAAAGGTGGGAAGAAGGGATGGGAAATGCAGGGAAATGGGAGGAGAAATGGAGAGGAGGGAAATGAGAGGGAGAAAATGATGGGGAAATGGGGGGAATGTAATGGAGAGCGTCAGGAAGAGGGGACGTGGGGGACCCATTGTCCTCATGTCCCCATTGTCCCCTTGTCCCCATTGTGCCCATGTCCCCATTGTCCCTGTGTCCTCAGGCTGCTGCGATGGATGGTGCTGAGGCGCTGGGTGAGGCACACATGTGATCCCGCATGTCCCCATGTGAGCCCAGGGCACACACGTGTCACATGTATGTGTGTGTGTGTCCGTCCCCAGCTCCCCTCCGTCCCCCCATTGCTGGGGACCCACGGCCAGAGGCGATGCTGGACCAAATCCGCAGCCTGCACCGGGGTGAGTGATGGAGACCCCCCTCATGGGTCCCTCTGTCTGTCCCTATGGTGTCTGTCCATCATCATCCATCATCATCATCATCCATTATCCATCATCATCATCATCATCATCATCATGCATCATCATCATTATCCAACATCACCCATCATCATCATCATCATCATTCGTCTTCATCCATCATCATCATCACCCATCTTCATCCATTTTTATCCATCATCATCATCATCATCCTCTGTCATCCTTCATCATCCATCGTCATCATCATCATACATCATAATCCATCATCTATCATCATCATCATCCATCATCATCGTCATCCATCATCATCCACCATCATCATCATCATCCATCATCATCCACCATCATCATTATCATCATCCATCATCATCGTCATCCATCATCATCCACCATCATCTTCATCCGCCTTCATCCATCCCCATCCCTCCCCACAGCGCGCGAGGCCGCAGCGCGGGAGCTGGCAGCGGCGCAGGGACACAGCGAGGGACTGCGCCGGCACCTGCAGCAGCGTGAGTATGGGGGGCCCCCGTGTATGGGGGGTCCCTTATCATTGGGGGGGGACACCCAGCACCTGGGGGGGGACCTACTGGTTGGGGGGGAGGAACCCGGTGTTTGGGGAGCCCTGGTGTTCAAGGGGGACTCTGTTTTGGGGGGGACCCCTGGTTTTGGATGCTGGCTGCAGTAGAGGAGCGTCGGGTGGTGCTGGAGGGGGTCTGGCAGCAGAAGCAGGGTGAGGCCATGGCCAGGGACCACTCTGGGGTCTGAGGGGTGTGCAGGGGGTGTTTGGGGGGGTCAAGGGGTGTTTGGGGGGGTCAACGGGGTGTTTGGGGGAGTTCAAGGGGGTGTTTGGGGGGTCAAGGGGGGGTTTGTGGGTGTCAAGAGGGGCTTTTGGGGGGTTTGGGGGGGTGTTTGTGGGGGTTAAAGGGGGGTTTGGGGGGCTCAAGAGGGTTTTGGGGGTGTCAAGGGGGGGTTGGGGGGTTCAAGGAGGTGTTTGGGGGGGTCAAGGGGGTGTTTGGGGGTCAAGGGGGTTTTGGGGGTTCAAGGGGGGTTTGGGGGGGTTCGAGGTTGTGTTTGGGGCTTAAGGGGGATTTGGGGGGGTCAAGAGGGTTTTGGGGGTGTCAAGGGGGGGTTGGGGGGTTCAAGGGGGTGTTTGTGGGGGTCAAGGGGGTGTTTGGGGGTTCAAGGGGGGGTTTGGGGGGTCCCTCCATTGTCCCCCCCCAGAGGCGCTGCGGGTGGCACGGCTGCGCAGGGAGGAGGTGGAGGCCGAAGGTCAAAGGTAAGTGGGAGGGGCCACAGGGTCCTCAAAACCCCCTGCAAACACATCATGTGACCGCTGGCCCTTGACATCCTGATGACCTCTGACCCCACAGGTGACACACACACACACCCACACACACCCTGGTGACCCCTGACCCCTCCAAAGCCCCTGGTGACACCTGTTGACCTCTGTCACCCCCCACTAATCCCTGTTCCCCCCCATTGACCCTTGTGCTCTCTGACCCCCACATTGACCCTTGACACCACCGTTGAGCCCATGGCCCCCCCATTGAACCCATCTCCCCCCCATTAAATCCATGTCCCCCCCATTGAACCCACGTCCCCCCCATTGAGCCCACATCCCCCCCATTGAGCCCACATCCCCCCCATTGAGCCCATGTCCCCCCCATTGAGCCCATGTCCCCCTCATTGAGCCCATGTCCCCCTGCATTGAACCCCTGCCTCTTTCTCCCCCATGACCTCTGACCCCGGGGTGACCTCCCCTTGACCCCCTGACCCCGCAGGTGCCGGGGCCGCTGCCTGCACCGGCAGCGGGAGGTGTCGGGGGCGGGGGAGCAGCGGAGCCGCCTCTGCCTGCAGCGCCGCGCGCACAGGTGGGGTCACGTGGGCACGGGGGCAGCGGACGGCGGCCACGTGACCCGAGGATCACCCACGTGGCCCTCCCCCCGGCAGGGAGCAGTTCTGGAGGCAGCTCGAGGGCATCATGGAGCAGCGGAAGAGGCTGCAGGAGGAGCATGTGAGACCCCCCCCAACACACGTGACCACCACCCCATGGCCCGCCTCCCCCATAGCCCCCCCCCACGGCACCGCCCCCCCCCCTCCCCATAACCACCCCCCCACCTCCGCAGGCCCCGGCCCATTTGGAGGCTGAACTGGAGCGGCTGCAGGAGGCGCTGGGGAAGCTGCTGAGCCATGGTGAGCCCATTGAACCCATGGCCCCCCCATTGAACCCATGTCCCCTCCATTGAACACATGGCCCCCCCTTGAGTCTATGTCCCCCCCTACTGAACCCATGCCCCCCCCCCCATTGAACCCACGGCCCCCCATTGAACCCACATCCCCCCCCATTAAACCCATGCCCCCCATTGCCACCATGTGCCCCCCCCATGTGACCCGCCCTGCCCTGCTGCAGAGCGCCACCTGCTGGAGGCAGAGCAGCAGCTGGGACCCGAAGCCTTCGTGGCCACGTGAGCGCCTGGAGGCCCCGCCCCCCCCCCCGGCTTGGCTCCGCCCCCGGCCCCTCTGGCCACGCCCTCTCCCCCCCTCTGACTCCGCCTCCCCATCCCATTTTCGCAGCCGATTGGTGGAGCAGGAGGCGGAGTGGGCGGGGCAGCGCCTGGGGGCGGAGCTAGCGCGGCGCCAGGGCTGTGAGCGCCGCCGGGACAGGTGGGCTCCGCCCCTCTCCCCAACAGACCCCGCCCACTGCGACCATGTGGCCCCGCCCACGCACACTCTGGGCCCACCCCCTTTAGGTTGGCTGAGGAGCTGGAGCAGCTGCAGCGCCCCCTGGAGGCTCAGAGCGAGTGAGGAGTGAAGAGGGGGGGTCCTATAGGTCCCCTATAGACCCCCCCCACTACGTCAGTCCCATACATCCCTCCCACGTCACTGCGTCCCCCCAATAAATGTTCTTACACACACCCCCACCTCCCCCCCTTTTACGTGTCTTTATGGGGGGAACGTGGGACATCCCCATCTCTTTCAACATGGCTGCCTCCATAGGCGGCTGCCATTTTGCCTCCTCCCACTATAGGAGGGACCTGCACCCCCCTATGCCCACCCCACTATGTCCCCATTAAACGTTCCTAACCCTCCCCCCCTTATATGCGTCTATGGCTGCTCAGAAGGCTCAGGGAACACCCCCCCCCCTTTCAATATGGCTGTTTCCGAAGGCGGCTGCCATTTTGCCTCCTCCCACTATAGGAGGGACCTGCACCCCCCCATCCCCCCCATTACATCCCCACGTCCCCCCCTACGCCCCATTAAACGTTCCTAACCCTCCCCCCCCCCCCCATATGTGTTTATGGGGGCTCAGGAGGCACAGGGAACACCCCTCCTTTCCAACATGGCCGCCTCCATAGGCGGCCGCCATTTTACCACCAACCCCCAACAGTGCGCGCCGCCATTTTGTGTCACTCCACGCCTGCGCCGCCGCCATTTTAGGCGCGGGAACGGCCATCTTCCCTGTGGGCGAGGCGGGAGCCGCGTCCCCCTCACACGGAAGCGGAACCGGGAAGAGCTTCCTCGTTCCGGCTTATGGCGGAGCCCGTGGGGGCCGAGGAGCGATGGTGAGCGGTTGCTATGGGTCCTTATGGGATGGGGGGGCAGCAATGGAGGCCCCATTGCCGTGTGTGTGCGTCCCCCCCCACAGGACAGCGAGTTCTCGGACGCGGAAGCGGGGCCGGGGGGGGAGGAGAACGCGCCCGTGTATTGCGTGTGCCGCAAACCCGACATCAACTGCTTCATGATGTGAGTGTTGGGGGGGGGGGGACGACACTCCGGGTACCCCCCGTTATGGGGCTGTGCGAATGCCTGGGACCAGAGGGGGGGGTCCTTTTGGTGGGGGTTGGGGGGAGTTTGGGGCTTTGGACCCCTGGGTTCCTCAGATGGAGGCTTAGGGGGCCCCTTTGGGGGTCTTGGGGGGGGGGGATTAGACCCCTGGATGCTTTAGGAAGGGGTTGGGGGGGTTATGGGTTCGTTGGGGGGTTCTGGACCCCTCAGTTCCTTGGGGGGGGGGTTTAGGGACCCTTTTAGGGGGGGTTGGGGGGGTTCTGACCCCTGGGTCCCTCAGATGGAGGCATAGGGGTCCCTTTTTGGGGTCTTTGGGGAGGGTTGGACCTCTGCATGCTTTAGGAAGGGCTTTGGGGGGGGGGGTTGGGGGGTTCTGGACCCCGCAGTTCCTTGGGGGGGGGTTAAGGGGGTTCTGGAGCCCCGGGTCCCTCAGAGAGGGGTTTGGGGGGGTCCCTTTGGGTGGGTTTTGGACCCCTGGGTCCCTCAGGGGGTGGAAGAGAGGAGGTTTGGGGACCCCTATGAGGGTGCTTGGGGGGCTCAGGACCCCCCCCTGGCCCATAGCGGATGCGATAACTGCAATGAGTGGTTCCATGGCGACTGCATCAACATCACCGAGAAGATGGCCAAAGCCATCCGGGAGTGGTACTGCCTCCAGTGCCGGGGTGAGCCCCGGGGGGGGGGCAACACATGGGGGTCCCTATGGGGGGTCTGCACCCCCCCATTGCTTCCAACCCCCCCCCATATTCCCTGCTGGGGGGAGGGGGTTGGGGTTCTGTTGGGCTTTATGGGGAGAAAGGGAGGGTTTGGGGGGGTCCTGGGTCCTTTTGGGGGGGGAGGATGAGATTTGGGGTCCCTTTTAGGGGGTTCTGGGTCCTTGGGTGCTCTTTGTGGGTGTTGAAGGGGGGGGATTGGGGGTCCTGGGTCCTCTTTATGGGTGTTGAGGCGGTCAGTGGGGGTCCTGGATCCCCTTTATGGGTGTTTGGGGGGTCATGGTTGGGATTGAGGGGGGGAAATGGGGGTACTGCATCCCTGGATTCCATTTTAAGGCTTTTGGGGGGGTCTGCTTTGGGTTTAAAGGAGGAGCAATGGGAGTCCCAGATCCTTGGATCCCCTTTATGGGGGGGTCTGGGTTGGGGCTAAGGGGTGAAATGGGGGTTGTGGGTCCCTTTTCTGGGCGGTGGTAGGGGGGGTTCAAATATGGGTCCATCCCCCCCCCCCCAATTCCCACCTTTCCCCCTTCCAGAGAAGGATCCCAGCCTGGAGATCCGCTACCGGCACAAGAAGTGGCGGGAGAAGGAGCGGGAGCACGAGAGCTCCAAGGCCCAGGAGCTGGCGCTGGAGCAGGGCCGAGCGGCCAAGGTGGGGCCCTATGGGGGGGTGGAGGTGGGACACACACACACACAATGACCCCCCCCATAGGGACCTACTGGTGGAGTTGAACCATGCCAAGCGCAAGGTCCTACCCCTGGGTTGGAGCGATCCCAGGCCCAGCTCCAGGTTGGGCATAGCGAAGGTTCAGAGCAGCCCAAGGAGGTCCTGGGGGTGTTGGTGGATGGGGCAATGAACATGGTTGGGGGGGGGGGGCTGCAGTGTGCGCTGTGGCCCAGGGACCAACCGCATCCTGGGCTGCATCCGAAGGGGTGTCATGAAGGTGATGCTGCTCCTCTGCTCTGGGGCCTCGCTGGGAGCATTGGGTGCAGGATGGAGGTCCTCAACATGGGAAGGACATGGAATGAGTGCAGAGGAGGCCATGGGGATGAGCGGGGATGGAGCACCTCACGTATGGAGATGGGATGGGAGAGTTGGGGCTGTGCATGGAGAGGAGGCGGCTGCGTGGAGACCTCATGGAGCCTTCCAGTGTCTGAATGGGGGCTATGGGGATGCGGGGGGGGGACACTCCCCATTAGGGACTGCAGGGATGGGACCATGGCATAATGGGTTCAGACTGACACGGGGGGGTTTAGGTTGGGTATAGGGAAGTTCTTTACTGTGTGGGTGCTGAGGCACTGCAATGGGTGCGGGAAGTTGGGAGCGCTCCATCGCTGGCAGGGTCGGACGCAGCCATGGGTGCCGTGGGAGCTGCCCCTGCCCACAGCAGAGGGGTTGGAACTGAAGGAGCTCCATTCCAACCCTATTCTATGCTTGGGGGGGTGCCCCCCCCGGCTCCCGCCCCATAGATCAAGCGCTCGGCGCGGATGTGTGGGGAGTGCGACGCGTGCCGGCGCCCTGAGGACTGCGGCCAATGCGACTTCTGCCGCGACATGAAGAAGTTCGGGGGCCCCAACAAGATCCGCCAGAAGTGCCGCCTGCGGCAGTGCCAACTGCGCGCGCGCGTGAGTCACGCCTGGGGGAGCGTGGCCTTGGCGTGTGGGAGCGTGTTTTTAGAGTGTTGGAGCAGGAGAACGTCGTGTGAGTGGGTTGGAGGGTGTTGTTAGCGTGTTGGAGGATGGTAGGAGTGTGTTGTTAGCGTGTTGGAGCATGTTGTTAGTGTGGTGGAATATGTTAGCATGTTGGAGTATGTTGTTAGTGTGGTGGAATATGTTAGCATGTTGGAGTGTGGTGGTAGCGTGTTGGAAGATGGTAGGAGTGTGTTAGTGTGTTGGAGCGTGTTGTTAGTGTGTTGGACTGTGTTAACATGAGTGTGTTGGAGTGTGTTCTGTTTGTGTTGGAGGGTGGTAGGAGCGTGTTGTTAGTGTGTTGGAGCATGTTAACATGTTGTGAGTGGTTTGGAGGATGTTAGCGTGTTGGAGTATGTTAGGAGCATGCTGCTAGCGTGTTGGAGCATGTTGTTCACTTGTTGGAGTATGTTAGCGTGTTGTTGGTGTGTTGGAGCCTGTTAGCGTGTTGAGTGTGTTAGAAGCATGTAGAAGTATGTTAGTGTGTTGTTAGCATGTTGGAGTGTGTTATTAGTGTGGTGTTAGTGTGCTGAAGTGTGTTAGCATGTCGGAGTGTGTTAGGAGCGTGTTGTGCATGCGTTAGCTTTTTGTTTGTGTTGTGTTGTTAGCATGTTGTTTGTATGTTGGAGTATGTTAGGAATGTGGTGTTAGTGTGCTGGAGCGTGTTGGGAGCATGTGATCGAGCTGGGTTTCTCATGAGCTTAGTGTGGGTTAAGTGTGTTCTTATGGTGTCCTTAGTGGGTGCTTGGCATGATCTTAGTGGGGAGTTAGTGCTTAGCGTGTTGGGAGCATGTAGGAGTGTGTTGGGAGTGTGGGGTTGAGGTGGGATTAGCGTGATCTTAATATGTGTTAAGCATGTTCTTACAATGTCATTACTATGTATGTGATCCTAGTGGAGTTAGTGCGTAGCATGCTGTTAGCATGTTGTTAACATGGGATAGGGCTGGGTTTGAGCTGGACTTAGCATGAGCTTAGTGGGTGCTAAGCATGTTCTTAGAATGTGCTTAGTGTGTTGTTGGTATCGGATGGGGCTTTGTGTGTGTTAAGTATCCTTACAATGCGCTTAGCATGTGCTTGGCATGGTCTTAGCATGGGTGAGTGTTTCATGTGTTAGTATGTGCATAGCATGGTTGAAGCATGTGCTTAACATGTTAGCATGTTCTTAGCATGTATTTGTTGTATATTTTAGTGTTAGTTTGTCTTTTCCTTCATTCCTGAGGCCACCTGAGCATGTTAAGATGCCATTAGCATGTGCTTAGTATGTTTTTAGTGCAATAACCTGGTATTGGTGTGCCTGTATGACCCCATCCTGAGTCTCCCACGTGCCCCGTGTTCTTGTCATGTCCTTGGCATGTTCTTGGCATGTCCTTGGCATGTTCCTGATGTGTTCCTTTCTCCCCCAGGAGTCCTACAAGTACTTCCCCACCTCGGTGAGTCCTGGAGCCCTTTGGGGGAGTCCGGGGGGGGTCCCATGGATGGGGGGGTCCCTGGGTCTCCTTGGGGGGGTCCCATGGGCTTGAGAGGGGGGGTTTGGGAGTCCCGAGGATACCTGGGTCCCCATGGGGGCAATGGGGGAGTCCCCATGGTGGCAATAAGGGGTCTCCACAATACCCAGGCCCCCCCATAGGGGCAATGGGGGGGGCTCCCCACGAAACCCAAGTACCCCTATAGAGGCAATAAGGGGGTCCCCATGGTGGCCATAGGGGGCTCCCCACGATACCTAAATCCTCCCCGTAAGTGGCAATAGGGGGGTCCCCATGGTGGCAATAGGGGGAACCCCACAATACCCACATCCCCCCATAGTGGCAATAGAGGGGTCCCCATGCCCCATGATGGCAATAGGGGGGTCCCCCCCCAATACCCTCTGTGGTTATGGGGTGCCTTTGGTGCTGACCCCCCCCAGCTGGCCCGGGGGCGTGAGGGGGAGCTGGAGCTGCTGAAGGAGCAGCTGGGGGCCGCGGGGCCCCCCGAGAACCTCTCGGACGAGGAGCTGCCGCTCGACCCCCGCCTCTACCAGGAGCTCTGCGCCGGAGCCTTCGATGAGCACGGCCTGGTGAGGACCCCCCGGTACCGGAGTGCACCCCAACCCCCCCGCGTGCACTGAACCCCGTGCCAGTGGTGCCAGAATGGCCTCCATTGGGCTCTGGGGACCCCAAATCCCCCCAAAATGCACCAAATGCCACTCGAATGGCACCAAAATGGCCTCCATTGGGCTCTGGGGACCCCAAATCCCCCCAAAATGCACCAAATGCCACTCGAATGGCACCAAAATGGCCTCCATTGGGCTCTGGGGACCCCAAATCCCCCCAAAATGCACCAAATGCCACTCGAATGGCACCAAAATGGCCTCCATTGGGCTCTGGGGACCCCAAATCCCCCCAAAATGTACCAAATGCCACCAGAATTGCTCCAAAATGGCCCAAATTCAGCCTTGGGGACCCCAAATCCCCCTGGTCTAAGCATCATATCTACTAAGGCATGTTCTTAGCATGCTAGGGTGTGGTTTTAGCGTGTTTTGAATGCATTTTAAGTGAGTTTACGTGCGTCAAAGCGTGTTGAAACGTGTTTTAAGTATGTTTTGGCAGACTTAAACATGTTTATACGTGTCAAAGTACAGTTTAAAGAGGCCTAAACACACTCAGCCATGTTTGAGCTCTATATAGGCATGTAGGGATGTGTTCTAAGCATGTTTTGCCATGTTGTGGTATGTGCTAAGGAAGTTTAGGTGCGCCAAAGCATGTTCTAAGCATGCAGGAGCACCTTAAGGCATGTTTTAAGCATGTAGGGATGTTTTAAGCATGCAGGGACACATCAAGATGTATTTTAAGCATGTAGAGCTATGTTTTAAGTATGCAGTGTCGCATTGAGACATGTTCTAAGCATGTAGAGCTGTGTTCTAAGCATGCAGGGACACGCTGAGACACATTTTAAACATGTAGAGCTGTGTTTTAAGCATGCAGGGACACGCTGAGACACATTTTAAGCACGTAAAGCTGTGTTTTAAGCGTGTTCTTGGCGTGTTCCCCTCCAGCCGTGGCTCAGTGACCCCGAGGACGCCCCTTTCCTTGACCCCGTCCTGCGCAAACGCGCCGTCAAAGTTAAACACGTCAAGCGCCGGGAGAAGAAGTCGGACAAGAAGGTTTGTACTGGTCTATACTGGTTTGTACTGGTCTATACTGGGCCTAATGGCAGGCGGAGGGGGCATGGGGGTTTACTGGCAGTCATTAGGAGGGTTACTGGGAGGCACTGGAGAGGCTGCTGGTGGTCTCTGGGAGGAACTGGTGTGAACTGGAGGTTACTGGAAGTCACTGGGGTGGCCAAAGGGTTACCAGAAGGGATTCTGGTGACCCATAGGGTCCTACTGGTATGACTGGGACTTACTGAGAGGCTCTGATTCTTACTGGGATGGTGACTATCACTCCCTGTCACTCACTGTCATCCCCCGTTGCCCACTATCACCCCCTATTACCCCTATTGCCCACTATCGCCCCCTATTATCCCCTATTGCTCACTATTGCCCCCTATTACTCCTATTGCCCACTATCACCCCTTACTACCTCCTTTTAACTCCTATTGCCCCCTATTGTCCTTTATTGCCCATTATCTCCCCCTATCGCCCCTATTACCCCCATTGCCCCCGATTGCCCCTATTGTCCCCTATTACCCCATTACCCCCTATTGCCCTCTGTCACCCCCTATTACCCCCATTGCACCTTATTGCCCACTACCACCCCCTATTACCCCCTGTTAACCCCTATTGTCCCCTATTGCCCACTATCTCCCCCTGTTACCCCCACTGCCCCCTATTACCCCCATTGCCCCCTATTAACCCCATTAGCCCCTATTGTGCCTTATTGTCCTCCATTGCCTGCTATTACCCCCATTGCCCCCTATTAACCCTTATTGTCCCCTATTGTCCCCTATTGCCCATTATCCCCCCCGTTGCCCCCCATTGCCCCTCATTAACCCCTATTAACCCCTATTGTCCTCACTTGCCCACTATCTCCCGCTATTGCCCCCTATTACCCCCATTGCCCCCTGTTACCCCCTATTGCCCATTATCCCCCCCGTTGCCCCCCATTGCCCCTCATTAACCCCTATTAACCCCTATTGTCCTCACTTGCCCACTATCTCCCGCTATTGCCCCCTATTACCCCCATTGCCCCCTGTTACCCCCTATTAACCCCTGTTGCCCCCTATTACCCCCATCTCCCCCCATTGCCCGCCATCGCTCACTGTCGCCCCCTGTGGCCGCAGAAGGAAGAGCGCTACAAGCGGCACCGGCAGAAGCCGCGGCACCGGGAGCGCAGCCGCCACCCCGAGCGCGCCGACACGCGGGACCCGGCGGGGCTGGGGCAGTGCCTGGGCCCCGGCTGCACCCGCCCGGCCCGGCCGCCCTCCAAGTACTGCAGCGAGGCCTGCGGGATCAAACTGGCCGCCAAGTGAGTAGGGACCGGTAGGGACCAGTATGGACCAGTACGAACCGCTGCGGATCGGTATAGAGTGTAATGGAGCGGTCGGACAGCCCTGGGATCCGTATTGATCCGTTCCCTGGCACATCCAGCAGTGGCTCCTGCTCTGCGTCCCAGGGATCCCATGAACCATTTCCTATTCCGCAGCCGGGTCTACGAGATCCTGCCCCAGTGGATCCATTGATCCCAATGGATCCCATTGATCCCAGTGGATCCCAGTGGATCCCATTGATCCCGTTGTCTGTCAGCCAGATCTACGAGATCCTGCCCCAGTGGATCCCATTGATCCCAATGGATCCCATTGATCCCGTTGTCTGTCAGCCAGATCTACGAGATCCTGCCCCAATGGATCCCATTGATCCCATTCTTCTGCTGCCAGATCTACAAGATCCTGCCTCAATGGATCCCACATTAGGTCCCATTGATCCCAGTGGATCCCATTGATCCTGTTCCCCCGCAGCTGGATCTACAAGATCCTGCTCCAATGGATCCCACATTGGATCCCAAGGGATTCCAAGGGATCCCAATGATCCCGTTCTCTGTCAGCCGGATCTACAAGATTGTGCCCCAATGGATCCCATTGATCCCAACTGATCCCGTTCCCCCACAGCCTGATTTATGAGCTCCTGCCCCAATGGATCCCACATTGAATCCCATTGATCCCATTGGATCCCAATGGATCCCGTTGTCCCTGCTCTCCCGCAGCTGGATCTACGAGATCCTGATCCCAGTGGATCCCACTGATCCCATTGGATCCCATTGATCCCATTGTCCCTGTTCTCCTGCAGCTGGATCTATGAGATCCTGCCCCAATGGATCCCACTGATCCAATGGGATCAATGGGATCCAGTTGTCCCCGCTCTCCTGCAGCCGGATCTACGAGATCCTGATCCTAATGCATCCCACTGATCCCAATTGATCCCATTGTCCACGCTCTCCCGCAGCCGGATCTACGAGATCCTGCTGCAATGGATCCCATTGATCCCAATGGATCCCATTGATCCTGTTGGATCCCATTGATCCCGTGGATGCCATTGGATCCCATTGTCCCCGCTCTCCCGCAGCCGGATCTACGAGATCCTGCCCCATTGGGTGCCATTGATCCCATTGGGTGCCATTGATCCCATTGGGTGCCATTGATCCCATTGATCCCGTTGTCCCCGCTCTCCGCAGCCGGATCTACGAGATCCTGCCCCATTGGGTGCCATTGATCCCATTGGGTGCCATTGATCCCATTGATCCCGTTGTCCCCGCTCTCCGCAGCCGGATCTACGAGATCCTGCCCCATTGGGTGCCATTGATCCCATTGGGTGCCATTGATCCCATTGATCCCGTTGTCCCCGCTCTCCGCAGCCGGATCTACGAGATCCTGCCCCATTGGGTGCCATTGATCCCATTGGGTGCCATTGATCCCGTTGTCCCCGCTCTCCGCAGCCGGATCTACGAGATCCTGCCCCATTGGGTGCCATTGATCCCATTGGGTGCCATTGATCCCATTGGGTGCCATTGATCCCATTGATCCCGTTGTCCCCGCTCTCCGCAGCCGGATCTACGAGATCCTGCCCCATTGGGTGCCATTGATCCCATTGGGTGCCATTGATCCCATTGATCCCGTTGTCCCCGCTCTCCGCAGCCGGATCTACGAGATCCTGCCCCATTGGGTGCCATTGATCCCATTGGGTGCCATTGATCCCATTGATCCCGTTGTCCCCGCTCTCCGCAGCCGGATCTACGAGATCCTGCCCCATTGGGTGCCATTGATCCCATTGGGTGCCATTGATCCCGTTGTCCCCGCTCTCCGCAGCCGGATCTACGAGATCCTGCCCCATTGGGTGCCATTGATCCCATTGGGTGCCATTGATCCCATTGGGTGCCATTGATCCCGTTGTCCCCGCTCTCCGCAGCCGGATCTACGAGATCCTGCCCCATTGGGTGCCATTGATCCCATTGGGTGCCATTGATCCCATTGATCCCGTTGTCCCTGCTCTCCGCAGCCGGATCTACGAGATCCTGCCGCAGCGCATCCAGCAGTGGCAGCAGAGCCCGTGCGTGGCGGAGGAGCACGGGAAGCGGCTGCTGGAGCGCATCCGGCGGGAGCAGCACCAGGCCCGGCTGCGGCTGCAGGACATGGAGCGGCGCTTCCACGAGCTGGAGGCGCTCATCGCCCGCGCCAAGGGGCACCCGGCCCGCGAGGACGAGGAGGTGAGGGGGGGGACCCCAAAACACTCCTCGGGGTCATGGGGGCCCCCCCCCGAACCCCAGCACCTTCCCCCAGGCTCTTGGGGTCCACTTGGATCCTTTAACACCCTCCATTCCCCTTGGGACTTCCCCAGGTCCGGGGGTCCCCGCCTTGAACCCCAAAACACCCAACCTGGAGCAAGTGGGTCCGGTTGAACCCCAACATAAACCCCCCCACCCTCCAAGGGCTCTTGGGGTCCCTCAACCCCTTTAACCCCCCCTTTCCCCATGTTTGGGGTCCCTCTGAACCCCAAAACACCCCCTGGGTCCTGGGGTCCCCCTGAACCCTTTACCCATCCCCCATCCTTGGCACCCCCCTGAACCCCAAAACCTCCCAAAGGCTTTTGGGGTCCCCCCCTGACCTCCTTGTGCCCCCCCCCCCCAGAGCACGGAGGGGGACAGCGAGGACACGGACCTGCAGATCTTCTGCGTGTCCTGCGGTCACCCCATCAACCCCAAGGTGGCGCTGCGGCACATGGAGCGCTGCTATGCCAAGGTACCTATGGGCCCTGTGGCCACCTATGGGTCCTGTGGGTACCTATGGGCACCTGTGGGTCCTAGTGGGTACCTATGGGCATCTATGGGCCCTATAGGCACCCGTGGGGATGCCCCCAGGCCTCAACAACAGCCCCACACAGCCTGGGGAATCCTGGTTGGTGCCTTAGAGGGCTATAGGGGTTGTATGGACCCTGCTGTGGGGTGGTATAGGAGCTTCCTATAGGATGTAGGGGCCATATGGACCTCGCTGTGGGGGTATATGGGGGATATAGGGTGTTCTGGGAGGCCGTATGGTGGCTGTGTAGGGGTTTTATGTTATATTGGGGCTATAGGGGTTGTATGGACTCTCCTGTGGGGTGGTATAGGAGCTTCCTATGGGATGTAGGGGCCATATGGACCTCGCTGTGAGGGTATATGGGGGATATAGGGTGTTTTGGGAGGCCGTATGGTGGCTGTATAGGGGTTGGGTGTTTTATTGGGGGAGCTATAGGGGCTGCCTGGACTCTGCTATGGGGTACTATAGGGGCTCCCTAGGGGGCTATAGGGGCTGTACAGACCTTGCTGTAAGGTTCTATGGTGGATGTAACGTATATTGGGGGGCTATAGGTGCCATAGAGACCCCACTACGGGGCTCTATGGGGCCCTCTAAGGCAGGGGGTTCTATAGGCCCCCAGCACCTATAGGCCCCCCCCTCCCTTTGCTGCAGTACGAGAGCCAAACGTCCTTCGGGTCCATGTACCCCACACGCATCGAGGGGTGAGTGGAGGGGGGGCACCCATGGGTGGGGGGGCACCGTGGTGGGAGGTGGATGGGTCCCTATGGGAGTGCCCCTATGGGGCACCCATGGGTGCCCCCCCTGACACTTTGGGTGCCCCCCCCCCCCAGGGCCACCCGCCTCTTCTGTGACGTCTACAACCCCCAGAGCAAGACCTACTGCAAGCGCCTGCAGGTGCTGTGCCCCGAGCACTCGAGGGACCCCAAGGTGAGGGCACCCATGGGTGCTGGGGGGTGCTCACACCATGCTATGGGGGGCACCCATGGGTGCTGGGGGGTGCTCACAACATGCTATAGGGGGCAGTCATGGGTGCTGGGTGCAATGGAGGGCACCTATGGGTGCTGGGGGGTGCTCACACCATTCTATTGGGGGCACCCATGGGTGTTGGGGGCAATGGAGGGCACCTATGGGTGCTGGGGGGTGCTCACACCATGCTATGGGGGGCAGCCATGGGTGCTATGTGGCGCTCACACTACACTACGGGTGCTATAGAACGCACAACCATACCATACCCTGCGCCTATAGGCATCGCGGGATGCTCCCGATGCATCGCCCCCCCCCCCCCATGGGCTCACCCTTGGGTGCCCCCCCCCGTGCACCCATAGGTGCCTGCGGACGAGGTGTGCGGGTGCCCGCTGGTGCGGGACGTGTTCGAGCTGACGGGGGAGTTCTGCCGCGCGCCCAAACGCCGCTGCCACCGCCACTACTGCTGGGAGAAACTGCGGCGCGCAGAGGTGGACCTGGAGCGCGTGCGCGTGGTGAGCGGGAGCCCGAAGGAACCAATGGGGCGCGGGGGGCAGCCCGAAGGAACCAATGGGGCGCGGGGGGGCACTGCAAGGGAACCAATGGGATGCGGAGGGGCGCTGCAAGGGAACCAATGGGATGTGGGGGGGTGCCCCAGTGGGACCAATGGGATGCCATTGGCACCCAAGGGCATCAATGGGACACCGTGGACACCCCAGTGTCTTGGCCCCTGTCCGCATGGGTGTCCCTGTGCCCCTCTTCCTATCCCCATGGGCGTCCCAATGTCCCATCCCTGTCCCCATGGGTGTCCCCATCCCTATTGCTGTGTCCTGTTGCTATCCCAATGGATATCCCACGTCCCTGTCCCCATCCCCATGGATATCCCCACGTCCCTGTCCCCATCCCCATGGATATCCCCACGTCCCTGTCCCCATCCCCGTGGATATCCCCACGTCCCTGTCCCCATCCCCATGGATATCCCCACGTCCCTGTCCCCATCCCCATGGATATCCCACGTCCCTGTCCCGCAGTGGTACAAGCTGGACGAGCTCTTCGAGCAGGAGCGCAACGTGCGGGCGGCCATGACGAACCGCGCGGGGCTGCTGGCGCTGATGCTGCACCAAACCATCCAGCACGACCCCCTCACCACCGACCTGCGCTCCGAGCGCTGAGCCCCTGCCCCCCATGGACCTCCATGGACCCCCCCGGGACCCCCCATGGACCCCTCCATGGAGGATCTCCCCCCCCCATGGATCCTACCCCAACTCTGCTGCTCCCCAAATAAAATGGGTGTCAAGGGAGGTGGATATGGGGTGTCTGTGGGGCTGGGGGGTTGTATAGGGCTGGGGGAAGTTATAGGGTAGAGAGTCTGTATGGTCTGGGGGCTATAGGGTGGAGGGTGGCAATAGAGCTTGGGGTGTCTATAGGGCAGAGGTATCTATGGGGATGGGGGGGGTCTATAGGGCGGCAGAGGCACATGGAGCCGAGAGGTCTCCTGTAGGGCTGGAGGAGGTCCCTATGGCACCATAGGGGCTTTATGGGGGTTGGGAGGACCCTATGGGGAGTGGGGGGCTGTCCTGTAGGGCTGAAAAGGCTCTATAGGGCCAGGGGTGTCTGTATGGGGTCTGTTTGGGTCCTTACGTGATCTATGGGTGGGATCTGTAGGGCCTATGGGGTCTTTATAGGGCCTATGGGGGCTCTACAGGGGCTCCGGCACTCGCCGGAGCTCATTAGCATAACCCCGCCCTCCTCTGCGTCACGTGCCGCTCCCGCCCGCGCGAGGGCTCCCGCGGGAAGCAGCGGGTAGGCGGTGGCACCGCCTCACGTGACCACCTCTCATTTGCATAGAACCCCGCCCCACGCCCACCCCCTTCTCTGTCAGCTGACGTCTCCGCGGGGGTCACGTGCCGCACCCCTTCCTCCTTCACCCGGCGCCAAGCCCCGCCCCTCTCTTCCCCATTGGACAACGCCGCGTCACGTGGTCCCTCCCCTTCCCCCCCTCACGGTTTCCCGCGCGGGCACTTCCGCTTCCGGCGTCCCGCGGCCCCGCCCCTCGCGCGCTGCTCCCGCGCCGCTGCGCCACGATCGGGACGGCCATGAACGAACCGGTACCGGGGGGGGAGGGGAGCGGGGGGAGGGGTTGGTGAGGGGGAGGGGCGGTTTCGGGGCTGTTTTTGAGGAGAGGGGGGAAAGGGTTCGGTTTGAGGGGGGGAGGGGCGGTTTTGGGGTCTCTGTGTGGGGGAGGGGCTGTTCTTGGGGTGCTCGAGGGGGGAGGGGGGATTTGGGGGGCGTTTGGGAGGGGGAGGGGTGGATTTTGGGGGGGAGGAACCGGATTTTGGGGTGTTTTGACGGGGGGAAAAGGGGGGGTTTGAGGTCCTTTTTGGGGAGGAAGAGGCGGCTTTGGGGTGTTTGTGGGGAGGGACATGTTCCGGGGGGGGGGAGGGGTGGATTTTGGGGGGGGGAGGGGCAGTTTCGGGGGTACCGCGGGGGGAGGGGCCGGTTTGGAGCAGGTTGGGGGGGGGTGAGTGTGGAGGGGGAGGGGCCGGTTCCAGAGGTCACGGGGCAGGGAGGGGGCGGGGCCGGGCTGTGTTTGGGGGCGGAGCTTCGGGGTGGTGGGCGGGGCCTGAGAGCGGCGGCGGGGGGGAATTGGTGGGCTTCGGTTTTGGGGTGCGTTGAGGAGAGTTTTGGGGTGGTTTGGAGGGGATTATGGGGGGGCTTAGAAGGGCATTGGTGTGTTTTGGGGTGACTTAGGGGGGTTTTGGGGTAGTTGGGATGGTTTAGGGCAGTTTCGGGGTGGTTTGGGGCAGTTTTGGGATGGTTTAGGGCAGTTTCGGGGTGATTTGGGGCAGTTTTGGGTGCATTAGGAAGGTTTCGGGGGGGTGCAGCATTTGGATGAGTTTCAGTCGGGTTTGGGGCTCATTGGGGTCCATTCTGATCCCCCCCATCCCGCAGTAGCCCCCCCCGGGCACCATGGCTGAGGGTTGGGTGGAGTGCCCCGCGCTGGGGCCCGGCTGGAAGCGCCGGGAAGCGTTCCGGAAGTCGGGAGCCACCTGCGGCCGCACCGACACCTATTACCAGAGGTACCCATAGCCTTAACCCCCCCATGGGGCACTTATGGGGCCCCCATAGCCTTAACTCCCCCATGGGGCACTTATAGTTCCCCCTTAGTCTTATTCCCCCCACAGGGGTACTTATGGGGCCCTCATATCCTTAACCCCTTTTTCGGGATGCTTTGGGTTCCCCCTCCACTTCCCCCCCCCCCAAATCTACCTGTTTAAGCCCCCCTTTACACCCATATCAGCTTCAAGACCACACCCCCGCCCAAACTCCCCCCATTTTGGGGTGATGGGGACCACTTTGGGATGCTCCGCTCCATCTTTGATCCCCCACATTTCCCTTCCCCTTTTTCCTTTCCTTCCTCACCAACATTCCCATGCTTCCCATTGAGTTTTGGGGTACCCCCCTCCCCCAATAGAACCCCAAAGGGGAGGGGGGGGTTTGGGTTCCCCCCACCTTTGATTTTGGGGTCCCCTCCAGCCCCACAGGGGAGAAGTTTCGGAGCAAGATTGAGTTGAGCCGATTCCTTGGACCCGGACGGGACCTCGGCAACTTTGACTTCAAGAATGGGCTGGAGCGTCCCGGCCCCCCCAAAGTGAGGGGGGGTCCCCAAAACTGGGGGGGGGGGGTCCCAGTACTTGGGGGGTGCCCAAAACATGGGGCAGAGGGGAGGGTCATTGGACCAGAGAGAAACCAACGGGGTAGGGGGAAGGCTGAGTGTGTCCTGGTGCAGAATAAGGGGGGAAGGTGGGGAGGGCGCTGTGGAATTAGGGGTACCCCAAAATGGGGGGGTCAAAAGGGGATGCGAGGTCCAAGGGGGTAAAATAAGAGGGGGGAATGGGGGGAGTCTCAATATGGGGGTGAAGTAAAGGGGGAGTCCCCAAAATGGGGGGGGGTCTCAAGGGGGTGTTTGCAATGGGATGGGGGAGTTAAAGGGGTAAGAAGGGGGAGGGGGTTGTCCCCAAAATAGAGCAGTGGGGGGGTCTCTATGGGGGTGAAATAAGGAGGGGAGGGGTCCTAAAAATGGGGGGGGCAGGGGGGCGGCTCAATGGGGAGGTTGAGGAGAGCCTAAACTGGGGGGGGGTGTCCTTTAAGTAGGGGGACCCCAAATGTGCCCCCCCCCCCCTAAACCCCATTTCCCCCCTTTCTCCAGGCCCGGAAGGGCCCCAAATGGCACCAACCCCATGGCCCCCCCCCGGAGCCCCCCCCGCGCCGGAGGAGCCGGTGGGCGGGGCCGAAGCTGCAGAGCCCCCGCCCCCTGTGGTGGAAGCCCCGCCCCCGCCGGCATTGACCACGCCCCCTCTGGCATTGGCCACGCCCCCGCCGACCGAGGCTCCGCCCCCTCCTCTGCCGGACCCGCCCCTCCCGCGGCGCACCCGGAAGCGCCCCCCCCCGGAGCCCCCCCAGCAGGGGGCGGTAATGTGAGTGGGGGCGTGGCCTATGGGAAAAGGGGCGGGGCTTGCGGACGGGTCTAATGGAGGCTCCTTTGGGGGGGGTTCAGGGGGTCTTTGGGGGGGTCCTTGGGAAGCTTGAGGGGTCCTGAAGGGGGGTTGAAGGTCCTGGGGCGTCCCTGGAGGGGGTTGGGGGGGTCCTGATTGGGTTCATGGGGTCCTGGGGGGCTGTTGGGGGGGGTTCCATCCTCCTGTGTCCCCCCCCCCAGGTCCTGTGCTGGCTGCCAGGGGCTGTTCCCGGGGGTGACGCTGCTGACTCAGCGCCGGTGCCGTTGGCTGTGCCCCGAGTGCCGCGGTGAGGACCACATCAGCGTCAGCGCCTCTGAGCCTTCCTCCTCCTCCATCATCCCCCTCTGAGCCTTCCTCCTCCATCATCCTCCTTCTCTGAACTTTCATCATCATCATTCTCTGAGCCTTCTTTCTCTATCTTCCTCATCCTCTGAGCTTTCCTTCTCCATCATCCTCTCTGAGCCTTCCTTCTGCTTTTCTGCCCCCTTGGAGCCTTCATCCTCCTCCTTCCAGCTCCCTTCCCCCATCATCATCATTGAGATGCTCTGAGCCTTCTCCGTTCTCCTTCCCTTCTTCCTTTCTCTTCTTCCTCCTTTCCCTTCCCCTTCATTGGTACCCAAGGGGGGGGGTCAGGGGGGTACCACACTGCCCCCCACCCCCTGACCCCCCCTTTCCCCCCCTCAGCGCGCAGACGGGACTTCAACCGCGAGCAGCGTTTCTTCAAGGTACCCACAGTCCTTTATCGTGGGGGTGGGGGGGGGACGTTGGGGACCCCCCCGCGGTGTCCCTGACCCCCTCTCGCCCCCCCCCCCCCCTTCCCCAGCGCGTTGGCTGTGGCTCCTGCCAGGCCTGTCGCATCCCGCAGGACTGCGGCATCTGCAGCGCCTGCGCGCGGCCCCCCCCGGCCCAGGGCCCAAAGTGCCTCCTACGGCGCTGCCTGCGCATCGTCAAGAGGGTATGGCCCCCCCGGCCCCCCCATCACCTCCTGACCCACCCTTCACCTCCTGATCCCCCCTTTACCTCCTGACCCCCCGTTCACCTCCTGACCCCCCCCATCACCTCCTGACCCCCCCCATCACCTCCTGACCCCCCGTTCACCTCCTGACCCCCCCCATCACCTCCTGATCCCCCCTTTACCTCCTGACCTCCATAACCTGACCCCCCCATCACCTCCTGACCCCCCCATCACCTCCTGACCCCCCCCATCACCTCCTGACCCCCCCCATCACCTCCTGACCCCCCGTTCACCTCCTGACCCCCCCCATCACCTCCTGATCCCCCCTTTACCTCCTGACCCCCCCCATAACCTGACCCCCCCCATCACCTCCTGACCCCTCCCACTGCCTCCTGACCCCCCCCTGGGACCCCCATCACCTCCTGACCCCCCCATTGACCCCGCATGTCACTGTCATAGCCCCCCTGTGGGCACCCCCTTTTGACTCCCCCATGGTAACCCCTGTGTTGTGTTATCCCATGTTATCCCATGTTATCCCATGTTATTTCCTTATCATGTGTTATCCCATGTTCTCCCATGTTATTCCATGTTGTTTCACCTTAGCCTGTGTTATCTCATGTTCTTCCGTGTTATTTCATGCTGTGCCGCGTTATTTCATGTTATCCCATGTTAATCAGTGTCTTCTCACGTTATTCCGTGTAATCATATTATGTCCCATGTTATCCCAAATTAACCGCCATTATCCCATGTTATTCCCTGTTTGTTCTCCCATATCAATCACTGTTATCCCATGCTATCGCACGCTATCCCGTGCTAGCTCACATTGTCCCCCATTATCCCATGTTACCCCATGTTATACCACGTTATTCCCTCTTCTCCCATGTTACTTCCTGTTTCCCCACATTATCCCATGTTTTCCCCCATTATTCCCTCTTTGTCCCCCCATTATTCCCTCTTTGTCCCCCCGTTATTCCCTCTTTGTCCCCCCGTTATTCCCTCTTTGTTCCCCCGTTATTCCTTCTTTGTCCCCCCGTTATTCCCTCTTTGTTCCCCCGTTATTCCCTCTTGTTCCCCCGTTATTCCCTCTTTGTTCCCCCGTTATTCCCTCTTTGTCCCCCCGTTATTCCCTCTTTGTCCCCCGTTATTCCCTCTTTGTTCCCCCGTTATTCCCTCTTTGTTCCCCCGTTATTCCCTCTTTGTTCCCCCGTTATTCCCTCTTTGTTCCCCCGTTATTCCCTCTTTGTTCCCCCGTTATTCCCTCTTTGTTCCCCCGTTATTCCCTCTTTGTCCCCCCGTTATTCCCTCTTTGTTCCCCCCGTTATTCCCTCTTTGTTCCCCCGTTATTCCCTCTTTGTTCCCCCCGTTATTCCCTCTTGTTCCCCCGTTATTCCCTCTTTGTTCCCCCCGTTATTCCCTCTTTGTTCCCCCGTTATTCCCTCTTTGTTCCCCCGTTATTCCCTCCTTGTTCCCCCCGTTATTCCCTCTTTGTCCCCCCGTTATTCCCTCTTTGTCCCCCGTTATTCCCTCTTTGTCCCCCCGTTATTCCCTCTTTGTCCCCCCGTTATTCCCTCTTTGTCCCCCCGTTATTCCCTCTTTGTCCCCCCGTTATTCCCTCTTTGTCCCCCCGTTATTCCCTGTTGCTTCCCCCCCCTCCGTTGTTCCCTGTTGGTGGTCCCCGGTGCCATTCCCGCTCTCCCCCAGGGCCTGGGCTGTGGCTCCTGCCCCGGCTGCGTGGCCACCGAGGACTGTGGCTCGTGCTGCATCTGCCTGCGCCGCCTCCAGCCCGGCCTCAAGCGGCAGTGGCGCTGCCTGCGCCGGCGCTGCCAACAGCCCAAGGTGGGGCCCCGAGCACCCCCATAGCGCCCATAGCGCCCCCATAGCGCCCATAGCACCCCATAGCGCCCATAGCACCCCCATAGCGCCCATAGCACCCCCATAGCGCCCATAGCACCACCATAGCACCCATAGCGCCACCATAGTACCTATAGCACCCCCAGGGTACCCCCATAGCCCCCAGAGCACCCCCATAGCACCCCCATAGCGCCCATAGCACCACCATAGCACCTATAGCACCCCCAGAGTACCCCCATAGTCCCCAGAGCCCCCCCCAGAGCACCCAGAGTGCCCCCAGAGCCCCCTATAGCTTCCCATAGCCCTCTCTAGCATCCTGTAGCATCCCAGAGCACCCATAGCTCTCTATAGCATCCCAGAGCACCTCCAGAGCACCCCTGTAGCACCCCCATGGCACCCATAGCACCCTCATAGCACCCCCATAGCAGCCCTGTAGCAGCCATAGACCCCTAGCGCTTCCCATAGATCCCTATAGCCTCCTATAGCACCCATAGCGTTCTATAGCGTCCCATAGCACCCATAGTACCCTCATAGCACCCCGTAGCCCCCTGTAGCTTCCCATATACCCCTATAGCATCCCATGGCACCCCATAGCCTCCCCATAGCACCCATAGCCCTCTGTAGCACCCTATAGACCCCCCCATAGCACCCATAGCCCCCTGTAGCATGCCATAGAGCCCCCATAGCACCCCATAGACCTCCATAGCACCCTATAGCATCCCGTAGCACTCCATAGCCCCCCATAGCTCCCCATAGTCCACCCCCCCCAACCGCTGTTCTGTCTCCCCATAGAAATCCACCAGGAAGAACACCAGTGGGGCCCGGACGGTGGTGAGAGCCCTGAGACCCCCCCCCGGCCCCCCCCATAGCCCCCTGTAACCCCCCCCTCATCCCATATCCACCCCCCCCCCCCAGAAATGGAAGCCCCCCCAGGAGCGGGAGCCCAGCGCCGCCCCCAGCACCAGGCACAGGGTGAGTGTGAGCCCCCCCCCCCCATTTCCCCTTCCCCCCCTCCCCATCATGGACCCCCCCCCCCCCCAATTGACCCCCATTTCCCCCCCCCAGAAGCAGCTGAACAAAGTGAAGGAGAAGAAGAAGCCGGGGAGACCCCCGAAACACCCCGGGGGCCGCGGGGGGGGGGTGAGTGCTGGGACCCCCCCATATCCTCCTCTATACCCCGGACCCCCCCCTCCAGACCCCCCTGTGCAGCTATTAGGGGATGGGAGGGCCCTAATGTCCCAAGGGGGGGGGTACCGTAATGCTGCTAATAGCGGCCCTGTGTTGGGGTTCAGGCATTGGAATGGGGGGGATCTGGGTACCGTAATGGCTTTAATAGCGTCTCTCTGGGTGCGGGCACTGTGATGGCTCTAATAGTGGCGTTGAGTGACCTTAATACTCTTAATAGCAGCTCCATGGCTGATATTGGGGTGCAAGCAACCCTAATAGTGGGGTTCTGGGTGCTACAGTGCCCCTAATAGTGGCGTTTAGGTACCATAATGCTCCTAATAGCTGCTCCATGGCCAATATCGGGGTGCAAGCATCCCTAATAGCAGGGTTCAGGTACTGGAACGCCCTTATTAATGGGGTTTAATTACCATAATGTTCCTAATAGTTGCTTCAGGGTTATTGTCAGGGTTTCAGCTAGCCTGATAATGGGGTGCTGGGTACCAAAACCCCCCTAGTAGCTGCTCCAGTGCTTAATGTTGGGGTTCAGATACAGGACTAACAAGTTCTAGGGCTTAATGTGGGGGTTCAGGTATAGGAATAGCGGGGTGCAGCTCCCGTAAGGCTCCTAATAGTGGGGTCTGGTTACCGTAACCTTCTTAATAGCTGCTACATGGCTGTTTTGAGGTCCAAGCGCCCCTAATAGTGGGGTCCTGTTACCATAAGCTTCCTAATAGCCATTCCGTGGGTAATATTGGGGTTCAAGCATCTGTAATAGTGGGGTTCTGTTACCGTAACCTTTTTAATAGCCGCTACATGGCTAATGTTGGGGTCGAAGCACCCTTAATAGTGGGGTCCCATAATCTTCCTAATAGCCGCTCTATGGATAATATTGGGGTCCAAGCAGCCCTGATAGTGGGGTTCTGTTACCATAACATTCCTAGTGGCCACTTGATGGATAATATCGGGGTCCGAGCACCCCTAATAGTGGGGTCCAGTTACCGTAACCTTCCTAATAGCCATTCCATGGGTAATACTGGGGTTCAAGCATCCATAACAGTGGGATTCTGCTACTGTAACCTTAATAGCCGACGGATAATATCGGGGTCCAAGCACCTCTAATAGTGGGGTCCTGTTACCGTAACGTTCCTAATAGCCGCTCCATGGTAACAGTGGGGTCCCATTACCGTAACTTCCCTAATAGCTGCCCAGTACCTAATATTGGGGCCCAACCCACCCCAATATTAGTCTCCGCTTACCGTATTACCCCTAATAGCTGCCTTTTAACACCCCCCACCCCCCCCCCCCGCATCGCTACCGTAATGCTTCTAAGAGCCGCTCCTGCACTAACCCACAGTGGGTGGGGGGGGTGTGGGGGGGTGTGTGTGTGTTTGGGGCCGGGGTGACCCCGCTCTGTGCCGCAGCGGGGGGGGCGCCGCCGCCGCAGCAGCCGCCGCTGTGGGCTCTGTGGGCCCTGCTTGCGCCCGGGCGACTGCGGCCGCTGCGACTTCTGCCGGGACAAACCCAAGTTCGGGGGCCGGAACCTCAAGCGCCAGAAGTGCCGTTGGAGGCAGTGCCTGCGCTGCGCCACGGTGGGTGCTGCCCCCCCCCACCCCCCCACCCCCCCCGTCCCAGCGCTTCCCAGTAACGGCCCGGGCACCCCTGGCCTGACCCTGCCCCGCAATCACTGCGTTCCAATGGGGGAAACGGAGGCACGCGCAAGGGGGGGGGGGGATGCGCCCGTGCTGGGCTGGGGACTGTTATGGAGCAGTATAGACCACTTTGGGCCAGTTTGGACCCAGTTTGGACCAATATAGACGCAATTTGGACCAGTTTGGACCAATATAGAGGCATTTTGGACCAGTTTGGACCAATATAGATGCAATTTGGATCAGTTTAGACCAGTTTGGACCAATATAGACCCAGTTTGGGCCAGTGTGGACCAGATTGGACCCACACAGATGCAGTTTGGACCAATTGAGGCCCAGTTTGGGCCGGTTTGGACCAATACAGATGCAGTTTGGGCGAGTTTGGACCAATATAGATGCAATTTGGACCAGTTTAGACCAGATTGGACCAACATAGATGCAGTTTGGACCAATATAGACCCAGTTTGGGCCGGTTCAGACAGGTTTGGGACAATATAGACCCAGCTTGGACCAATATAGAAGCAGTTTGGACCTGTTTAGACCAGTTTAAACCAACATGGATACAATTTGAACCAGTTTAGACCAGTTTGGACCAATATAGATGCATTTTGGACCAATTGAGGCCCAGTTTGGACCAATATAGATGCAGTTTAGACCAGATTGGACCAACATAGATGCAGTTTGGACCAATATAGACCCAGTTTGGGCCAGTTCAGACAGGTTTGGGACAATATAGACCCAGCTTGGACCAATATAGAAGCAGTTTGGACCTGTTTAGACCAGTTTAAACCAACATGGATACAATTTGAACCAGTTTAGACCAGTTTGGATCAATATAGACCTCATTTGGACCAATATAGATGTAGTTTGGACCAATAGAACACCAGGTTAGACCAGTTTGGGTCAATGTAGACCCTGTTTGGACCAGTTTAGACCATTTTGAGCCAATATAGACCCAGTTTGGACCAATAGAGACCCAGTTTAGACCAGTTTGGGTAACCCTCAGCCATCCCCTTGCTTGCAACCCAATGCATTCCAGTGGGGAAACTGAGGCACGCACAAGGTTGGGGTCTCCCCGCCATTGGGATGGGACCAGTTTGGACCAGTAGAGACCAGTTTGGACCGGTCTGGACCAGTTTGGGTCTATACACTCCACCCCCCCTTCACCCCCTTCCCTGCAACCCAATGCATTCCAATGGGGAAACTGAGGCACGCACAAGGCTGGGGTCCCCCCATTGGGATGGGACCAGTTTGGACCAGTAGGGACCAGTTTGGGTTGGGGGGGGGTTGTCCGGATGCCTGGGTCCACACTTGGGGGGGGCGGGGGGTTCCTCTGCATTGCTTGGCTTTGGGGGGGGGCTCCCCTGGGTACCTGGGGGGGGGCACACACTTGGGTCCCATTGGGGGGGGTTCCCCTCCTGCTCCCCCCTCCCCTTCCCCCCCCCCATATTTGGGGTCCCCCCCCTGAAGTCTCTCTCCCGGCGCAGGGTCGGCTGCTGCCGGTGGGGGTCCGGTCCCGCCCCCCCTCCAGGCCCCCCCCCCTCCGCCGCCCCCCCCGACCCGCCCGGAGACGCTGCCCCCCCCGCAAGGTAACATGGACCCCCCCCAAACACCCCCTTAACCCCCCTCCATGGGACCCCAACCCCCCCCCCCCCCCCCAAAATATCCCCTTGGGACCTCCCAATTTGTGCCCCCCCCCCCCCCCTGCTCTGCTTTGGTGCTTTACTTTTGCCCCCCCCATGGGACCCAGGTTGGGGGGGGGTGGGGGGGGGCCAACACCCCCAGGCTTGTGTGTGCCTCAGTTTCCCTTTGGGGGGGTCCTCCCTGGGTCTCCTGGTGGGATGGGGGGGGGTTTGGTGGGTTGCTATTGATGTGCCCCCCCCCTTCCCCCCCCCTTCAGGCCAAGGAGCAGGCAATGAGGGGGGCTGAGAAGGGCCCTGCGCCCCCCCCTCCGGGCCCCCCCATGTGCATCAAGGAGGAGCCGGGACCCCCCCTCCCCAATCTGCAGGTGAGACCCCCCCCTCGCTTTCAATCAATGGGGGTTAATGGGACATCATCCACCCCCCCCCATTAACCCCCATGTGTTTGTGTGCCCCCCCCCAGGACCCCCGCTTGGGGCTTCTCATCGCCTCAGCCCCACGGCTCAAAGTGGCCCCCCCGGAGCCCAGCGTGACCCCGAGACCGGTAACGGACCCCCCCATGACCCCCCCATTTCACCCCCCTCCCATTTCATCCCCTCCCACCCCCCCATTCTCCTTCCCAACCCCCCCATTTGACCCCCCCCCCCTCCTCTTTCCAGCCCCCCCCCGGGGACCTGGGGGTCCTCATCGCCGCCACCCCCCGGGTGAAGCAGGAGCCGCCGCAGCCCAGCGCATCCCTGGTGCCGGTAAGGGGGGGGGGGGTCCATGGGGGGGGGTCCCCATTCCCTCCCCATCTCTGGTTAACCCCCCCCCCATCACCCGTAGGTGCCCCCCCGGTTCCCCCCCCGGCAGGTGGTGGTTGTGGATGAGAGCGAGGAGGAGGAGGAGGAAGGCGGCTGCCGAGTGGTGAGGGGGGGGCTCAAGGATCTGGGGGGGGTCCTGAGTGTTATGGGGGGGGCACTTTAAGGGTTACACAGGGACTGGGGGGATCCTGGGGGGGGGGGTTCTCATATCTGGGGGGGATCCAAGAGGGTTTTGGGGGGGGGGGGTCTTGGGCAATTTGGGGTCCTGAGAATGGGGAGGGAACCTCAAGAATCAGGGGAGGGATTTGGGGGGGGTCTTTAAGGATTAAGGGGGGGGCACATCCCATTGATCTGAATGGGGGGGTCAGGATGCTCTTATGCTCATTTTAACCCCCCCCTTTTTTCTCTCCCCCCCCCCTTAGCCCCGCCCGCTGCCCCCTACCGCCCCCTACTGGCCGGGCTCCTTCCTGGCCGAGTTGGCCGAGATCCCATTGCCCGCCCATTGGGGGGTGGTGCGGGAGGATGAGGAGGGGTCCCCGCCCCCTTCCTCCTGCTGCCCCCCCCCACCTCCCACCGCCCCCCCCCACCACCATCACCCCCCCATAGGCGCAGGGCTCCGTTTGGTCCAACGCTCCCCCCGCTCCCCCATGGCCGCCACCGTGGTGCTCTTGGCCCCGGGTCTCGCGTTCCGGGTCCTGGTGGCCCGGGGCCGCCCGGTGCCCCCCGGCCACGAGGTCCTCACCCGGCGCCCCCCCCGCCTGCGCTCGGTCGATGACCTCGTGGAGCTGCTTTGTGACCTGGAGGCCTATAGGCCATGTCCCGGCCCCCCCGGGGCCCCCCCCCGGCCCCCGGCGCCGCGGTGTCACGTCCTGGTACCCGCGGGGCGCTGCTGCCGACCCTGCGCCATGGTGGCGGGGGGGGAGTGAAAAGTGGGGGGGCTGAGAGTGGAGGGGAAGGGAAAGGGAAAGGGGGGGGTACAGTGGGGTACATTAGAGGGGGATTTAATGGGGGGGGATATTAAAGTGGGGGGGAGTTAAGGGGGGAATGGGTTAAGATGGGGTTTAATAGGGCACACTTAAGGGGGTGTTAATGGGGGGGACACATGAAGATGGGGTATAATAGGGCACGTTAGGAGGGGTTAAATGGGGGGGACATTAAAGTGGGGGGATACATTAAGATGGGGTTTAATAGGACACGTTAAAGGTGGGGGGATTTATTGGGGGGGTACATTGGAGTTGGGGGTACCCGGGGGGGGGGGGATATGGAATTGGGGAGTAGTAAAGGGAGCTGATGGGGGGGTCACAGTGGAGGGGGGGATTTAATGGGAGCACATTACAGTAGGGGGGGATTTAATGGGGGGGGTTGGATTGGATTGAATGGGAACTGAGTTGGGAAGGGGAATGGGGGGGGGATTAATGAGGGGGGACTAAAAGGGGAGGAACCAGAGATTGTGGGAATGGGGCTGTAGGGGGAGGGTTTGGGTGTTGCACCAATGGGACATGGGGGAACAGGTTTGGGGATGGACCCATAGGGTGGTAATGGAGGGGGCGGTCACGGTTTAGGAATGTCCTGGGGGGGGGAACCCCCCCAATTTGAGGACCCCCAATGTTGGCATTTTTCCCCCCCCCTCCTTTTTGGGGTTCCCCCCCCATTCGGTTTCCCAGGGATCATGGGGGTACCCCCCCCCCATAGCACAGGGACCCTCGTTGGGGTCATCAGGTTTAGGGGTGGGGGCCCCCCCCCATTGGGCCCTTCCCCCGCCCCCCCCCCCCCAGGCTCACCCCTCCCCCATCCCCAGAGCTTCTATTTTTGACACTGGAACCGCCCCCCCCAAATGGGGGTGCGGCCCCTTTAAGACCCTCCCCTTATTACCGATAGGCCCCGCCCCCTCCGCTGCAAGCCCCGCCCCCCTCCCTCCATAAGGGGCTGAGCCTGCGCCAGCCCCTCCCCCCCCCCCCCGGTTATTTTGGGTTGAAAAAGGGGGAATTTGGGGCAAGATGAGTTTTGTGGGAAACGGGGGAGCGGCACTGAGTACACGGGTCACGTGGGTGAGGGCGGGGCCGCCGTAGCCCCGCCCACCTTTAACCCCTCCCTCTCCCCACCCCCTCGCTGCCTTCAGGGAGTTTCGCGCCGAAGCCATAAGCCCCGCCCCCTCCCTTAGGCCCCGCCCCCCTCCTCAAGCCCCGCCCCCTCAGCACCGTTAAAGAGTCCGCGCGGAGTTATTTTTGTTAAAGGAGTTCAAAGTTTTAAGGAGAAAAAGTACAAAAATGGAACCGAAACGACCGAAATTTGGAGGTTTTTTTTGGGGGGGGGGAGGGGCTCGGAGGGGGATTGGGAGTATTTGTTGGGGGGGGTGAATTCGATGAGAGATTTGGTGGGGGAGGGGTCGGGGCCATTGAGGGATATGGGGGGGGGTGGGGGAAGGGCTCTGGAATGGAGTTTGGGGAGGGGGCTTCGATGAGGGATTGGGGGGGGAGGGGCTCGGGGGGTGGGGTCGTTGCTCACCCCCCTCCCCCAAACACCTTCTGGAGGAGGCTGCGGGGGGGGCGCGCGGGGGGGGGGTTCTTTTTGCGCCCCCAAATCTCCTCCTCGGTGGGGGTTTGGGTGAAACCCCAGGAGGGGGTGGGGGGAGGGGGGGGAGCTCCTGCGGGCGGGGGGGGCGGGGCGGGGGCTGCGGGGGGGGCGCGGCGGGCGTAGAACCCCCCCTCGCGCTTGGCCTGGGCCACCTCCACCCGCAGGCGCTGGGCCCGGACCTGGCGCTCGTAGCTGAGGCGCTCGCTCAGGTGGGGCCACCGGAACCCGGGCAGGTACTGGGGGGGGGCACAGTGAGAGGGACCCCCCCCAATGTGTGAAAGGGGCCCCGCACCCTATGCCCCCCCCATAGGCAGCCCCCCCCCAAAAGGGATTTGGGTGTTGGAGACACCCCTGAACCAGTCCCAGGTCTGTGTCCACCCCACCAAAAAGGGCACCCAGGACCCCCTAAATGGCCCCCCCACAAATGGGACCCCCCCCTCCATAGACACCCACTTCCCCCCCTCAAAACGACCCAGGGAACCCAAAAGGGGACCCCCCTCCAAGGCCCATCTCCCCCAACACAACCATCCCCCCCCCGAAAGGGCACCCAGACAACTACAGACACCCCCCCACAGACACCCATTACCCCCTCAATAGGCACCAAGGACCCCCTAAAGAGCCCCCCCCCCCCATAGGCCCCAGGGTGCCCCCATAGACACCCATTACCCCCCAATAGGCACTCAGGACTCCCTAAAGGGCCCCCTAATAGACACCCATTACCCCCATAGACACCCATTACTCCCATAGACACTCATAGCCCCCATAGACCCCCATTACCCCCATAGGCCCCCCCCATAGACACCCATTACCCCCATAGACACCCATTACCCCCATAGACCCCCCCCCATAGACCCCCATTAGCCCCCATTACCCCCATAGACCCCCATTACCCCCATAGACACCCATTACCCCCATAGGCCCCCCCCATAGACACCCATTACCCCCATAGACACCCATGACTCCCATAGGCCCCCCATAGACACCCATTACCCCCACAGACCCCCCATAGACCCCCATTACCCCCACAGACCCCCATTACCCCCATAGGCCCCTGCCCCCCCCCCGTACCTTGATGCTCCAGCAGTGGTGGCGGAAGCGGCTGCGGGGCCGCGGGCTCATGGCGGCTCCGTGCAGCACCGCTGCCGCCCGCTTGGCGGCGCGCTTGTCCCGGAACTCCACCCAACCCTCGGCAAAGGAGCCCGAGGGGGGGCCCGGGCGCTGCCGCCTCCTGCGCACGCCCCCACCTGCGGACCGGCACCCAGGGGGGCTCAGCATCACCCTATGGGGGCTCAGCATCACCCTATGGGCGCTCAGCATCACCCTATGGGCGCTCAGCATCACCCCATGGGGGCTCAGCATCACCCATGGGGGCTCAGCATCACCCATGGGGGCTCAGCATCACCCTATGGGCGCTCAGCATCACCCTATGGGCGCTCAGCATCACCCTATGGGCGCTCAGCATCATCCCATGGGGGCTCAGCATCACCCTATGGGCGCTCAGCATCATCCCATGGGGGCTCAGCATCACCCTATGGGTGCTCAGCATCACCCATGGGGGCTCAGCATCACCCCATGGGGGCTCAGCATCATCCCATGGGGGCTCAGCATCACCCTATGGGCGCTCAGCATCATCCCATGGGCGCTCAGCATCACCCTATGGGTGCTCAGCATCACCCATGGGGGCTCAGCATCACCCCATGGGGGCTCAGCATCACCCATGGGGGCTCAGCATCACCCTATGGGGGCTCAGCATCATCTCATGGGGGCTCAGCATCACCCTATGGGGACTCAGCATCACCCATGGGGGCTCAGCATCACCCAGGGGGGCTCAGCATCACCCTATGGGCGCTCAGCATCACCCCATGGGGGCTCAGCATCACCCCATGGGCGCTCAGCATCACCCCATGGGGGCTCAGCATCATCCCATGGGGGCTCAGCATCATCCCATGGGGGCTCAGCATCACCCTATGGGGGCTCAGCATCACCCCATGGGGCGCTCAGCATCACCCTATGGGCGCTCAGCATCACCCTATGGGCGCTCAGCATCATCCCATGGGGGCTCAGCATCACCCTATGGGGGCTCAGCATCACCCTATGGGCGCTCAGCATCACCCTATGGGCGCTCAGCATCACCCTATGGGGGCTCAGCATCATCTCATGGGGGCTCAGCATCACCCTATGGGGACTCAGCATCACCCATGGGGGCTCAGCATCACCCCATGGGCGCTCAGCATCACCCCTTGGGCGCTCAGCATCATCCCATGGGCGCTCAGCATCACCCCATGGGGGCTCAGCATCACCCTATGGGGGCTCAGCATCATCCCGTGGGGGCTCAGCATCATCCTGTGGGGGCTCGGCATCACCCTATGGGGGCTCGGCATCACCCTATGGGGGCTCGGCATCATCCCATGGGGGCTCGGCATCACCCTATGGGTGCTCAGCATCACCCCATGGGCGCTCAGCATCACCCTATGGGTGCTCAGCACCACCCCATGGGGGCTCAGCATCATCCCATGGGGGCTCAGCATCACCCCATGGGGGCTCAGCATCACCCTATGGGTGCTCAGCACCACCCCATGGGGGCTCAGCACCACCCCACACACACAGTGTTGGGGGGGGGGTGCTGATACCTCAGTTCTATAGGAGGTCTATGGGCACCCTGACCCCAACTGACACCCCCCTGTGGGAACCCTGACACCCTATGAGCACCCTGACCCCCACCCATGAGCACACCCCCCTATGGGTGCTACCGATCAGGGCGCCCCGACCCCCATTTCAGACCTATAAGGGCTCAAAGGGGCACCCTGACCCCCACCCATGACTGCCCCCCCCATGGGTGCTACCTGACCCCTCTCCTGCACCTATAGGGCCCCACTGGAGCCCCCTGGGCCCCCCCCCGCTCACCTCGGGGCTGCAGGAAAACCCGGCCCAGCTCCCCATGGACCCCGAGCAGCGCCCGGGCCTGGCGGGGGCCGAAGCCGGGGGGCAGAAAGGAGAGGTACAGCACCCCCGGGACCGGGCGGCGCGGGGGGGGGGCACCGGCCCCCGCTTCCTTCTCCTCTTCCTCTTCCTTCTCCCCTTCCTTCTCCTCTTCCTCTTCCTTCTCCCCTTCCTTCTCCTCTTCCTCTTCCTTCTCCCCTTCCTTCTCCTCTTCCTCTTCCTTCTCCCCTTCCTTCTCCTCCTCTTCCTCCCCTGGGGAGGGGGCCCCACGCTCGGCTGCCGCCATTGGCCCTATAGTGAGCAGGAAAGGGTTAAAGGGGGGGGAACACCCCAAAGTCCCCCCTTAGTGTGTCCAACCCCCACCCCCCGGAGCCCCACAGGGCACCCCTGGACCCTCCCATTACCTCCTGGGGGGGTCCTCACACCCCAACCCCCCCCAGACCCTCATTGGGCTCCTCTGGACCCCCCCATTACCTCCTATGAGGGGGTCCCCCCACCCCAAACACACCCAGACCCCAATAGCGCAACCCTGGACCCCCCATTACCTCCTATGAGGGGGTCCCCCCACCCCAAACACACCCAGACCCCAATAGCGCAACCCTGCACCCCCAAATTACCTCCTATGGGGGGGGCCCACAACACAACGCCCCCCTCAGTCCCCCATAGGGCACCCCTGGACCCCCCCCTTTAGCTCCTACGGGGGTCCCCGCACCCCAAACACCCCCAGACCCAAAAAGGTCACCTCTGGACCCCCCCATTACGTCCTATGGAGGAGTCACCCAAATCCAACCCCCCCCAGTCCCCCATTGGGTATCCGTGGATCCCCTATTAGCTCCTATGGGGGGGTCCTTACAACCCAACCCCCCCAGACCCTCATTGGGCTCCTCTGGACCCTTCCATTCCCTCCTATGGGGGGGTCCCCGCACCCCAAACCCCCCCAGACCCCCAAAATCGCCCCCCCCAACACACGCTCCGCACCTTGGCAACGGCACACGCCTCGGTCGTAAAGAGGAAGAAAAGTCGTAAAGCGTCGCCGAAAGGAGTCGCAAAGGGCGGTGGAGAGGCGGGGATAAGAGGGGGGGCGTGGCTAATGAGGGAAGGGGCGTGGTTATCAATGTATGGGCGTGGCTACTGGTAGGAAACGTGTCTGATTGGTTGATTGTGTTGGGGGCGTGGTCTTTGAGCTGGGGGCGTGGTTACTTGTTAGGGGGCGTGGTTAAAGAGACTGGGGCGTGTTTGATTAGTGGAGATTCGGTCGGGGGGCGTGGCTTAGCATGGGTGTGGGCGTGGCCTCCCCGTTCGGGCGGGAAGCGCCGTTCGGCAGCTCCGCAGCGTTCGCTCCCATTCCGGACGGTCGCGGGCGGCGCCGGCGGCGGCTCCTCTCGAGGCTCCGCGTCCATCAGGCTCGTGCCACCCTCCCGTGCCCCCCCCCCGGTGTCCCTTTAATGTCCCCTTCATGTCACATTAAAGTGCGTTACCCCCCCCCCCGAACACCCCCCCCCCCATCATTTCAAACCCCCTCCCCGGGTCCTTTCGACCTCCCCAGTGTCCCCTCATGTCCCTTAAGCCCCCTCAATGTCCCCTTAGCCCCCCCCATCGGGCCCCCCCCGTATCCTCAATGTTCCCTCATGTCCCATTAAGCCCCTCATGTCCCCTCAGACCTCCCAAGCGCCACCCTAATGTCCCCTTAACACCCCCCCCAGCCTCCTTTAACTCCCCTGTATCCCCTTAGACCCCTCCACAGCCCCCTTTAACCCCCCAAACCCCGTTAGACCCCCCCCTAGCCCCCTTTAACCCCCCTATATCCCTTAGACCCCCCCATAGCCCCCCCAGCTGCAGCTGAGCAGCCGGATTATCCCCTCTCCCCCCCCACCATCCCACCTAATCCAGCTGCGGGGGGGGGGTGGTGTGTGAAGGGATTTGGGCCCCCCCCCCGACCCCCCTTTGGGCTCAGCCACTGGAGGGGGGGGAACATCACTCACCCTATAGGCGCCAAATCTCCCTTGAGCCATGGGGTGGGGGTCCCTGCCCCATAGGGTGCCACTCTCCTCCCCATAGGGTGCAACCCCATAGTGCCTCCCCCATACTCTACACCCCTGCCCCATCGTTCCACCCCCCAACCCCTATTCTCCCCCCACAGCCTGGGCCATGCTCCACCTCCTGCTCCCGCTGAGCACCCTATGGGGCCACATCCTGCCTGCCCCATCACCCACCCAGCCCCATGGCATCCGCTTGGAAGGGGACCTGACCCTGGGGGGGCTCTTCCCCGTGCACGCCAAGGGCCCCGCGGGGGTCCCCTGTGGCCCCATCAAGAAGGAGAAGGGCATCCATCGCCTGGAGGCCATGCTCTACGCCTTGGACCGCGTCAACGGGGACCCAAAGGTGCTGCCCAACCTGACGCTGGGCGCCCGCATCCTGGATACCTGCTCCCGGGATACCTACGCCCTGGAGCAGGCGCTCGGCTTCGTCCGGAGCCTCCTACCCCCGGCCGAAGGGGAGGGCCAATGCGCGGATGGGAGCCCCCCGCGCCGGCCCCCCCCCGAGCGCCTCGTGGGGGTCATCGGGGCCTCGGCAAGCTCCGTCTCCATCATGGTGGCCAATGTGCTGCGGCTCTTCAATGTGAGTGGGGCGGGGGGGCAATGGGAAGGGCACTGGGGGCAAGTTCCATCTCTGTCATGGGGGTCAAGGTGTCTCCATCGTGGTGGTCAATATCTCTCCATCATGGTGGCCAACGTGTCTCCATCATTGTGGTCAATGTGTCTCCATCATGGTGGCCAACATGTCTCCATCATGGTGGCCAATGTGTCTCCATCACAGTGGTCAATAACTCTCTATCATGGTGGCCAACGTGTCTCCATCATGGTGGCCAACATGTTTCCATCATGGTGGTCAATGCGTCCCCATCATGGTGGCCATGGTGTCTCCATCCATCTCCATTGTGGTGGCCAATGTCCTCAGTCCCAATGTGGCTCTTTGGGGACATGGGGGGGACACTGAGCAGGACATGGGGGCAGCCCCATCCCCATCAAAGGGACACTGGGGACATCGAGGGGGGGGTTGGCGGCAGCTCTGCTCCCCCCATTCCCAATGGATCCTTCCAACACACCCCCCCCTTACCCACAATACCCTGGGGCGGCAGCAAATGGCTCCAGGGATTAGGAGGGATTAGGGACAGGGAATACACAAGGGAGGGGGGGGACACCCCATGGGATTGGGGCCCCCCCGGTGTCCATATGTCCCCAGTGTTGTCCCCCCCCGCCTGTGTCCCCAGGTCCCCCCTGACATTCCCAGATCCCACAGCTCAGTTCTGAGGCTACATCCCCATACCCCATCCCTACCACTGCTCAAGCCCAGATTGGCGCAAGGCACCCATGGATGACGCTCGACTCCTTCCAGCCCCTTCCACGCTCGTTCCCGGCTGTATCCCTGTATCCCACTGACGTTCCCAGACCCCCCTGTTCAGTTCCGAGGCTGTATCCCCATACCCCCATACCCCATCCCTACCGGTGCTCCGGCCCTGCTTGGCGCAAGGCACCTATGGATGACGCTCAGCTCCTCCCGCCCCATTCCATACTCATTCCCGGCTGTACCCCGACGGCATTCCCAGATCCCGCAGATCAGTTACGCCTCCACGGCTCCGGAGCTCAGCGACCCCGCCCGCTACGGGTTCTTCTCCCGCGTGGTGCCGCCGGACTCGGAGCAGGCGGAGGCCATGGTGGCCGTGGCGCGCGCCCTGGGCTGGAGCTACGTGGCCACCGTGGCCTCCGAGGGCAGCTACGGGGAGAGCGGCGTCGAGGCCTTCGTGCAGAGCTCCCGGGAGGCCGGTGGGGGGGGGGGATGGGGTGGGAATGGGATGGAGTGGGAGGGGAATGGGATAGACTGGGATGGAGTGGGAGGGGAATGGGATAGACTGGGATGGAGTGGGAGGGGAATGGGATAGACTGGGGTATAGTGGGAGGGGAATGGGATAGACTGGGATGGAGTGGGAGGGGAATGGGATAGACTGGGATGGAGTGGGAGGGGAATGGGATAGACTGGGATGGAGTGGGAGGGGAATGGGATAGACTGGGATGGAGTGGGAGGGGAATGGGATAGACTGGGATGGAGTGGGAGGGGAATGGGATAGACTGGGATGGAGTGGGAGGGGAATGGGATAGACTAGGATGGAGTGGGAGGGGAATGGGATAGACGGGGAGGGAGCGGGAAGGGAATGGGATGGGATAGACTGGGGTATAGTGGGAGGGGAATGGGATAGACTGGGATGGAGTGGGAGGGGAATGGGATGGGATAGACTGGGATGGAGTGGGAGGGGAATGGGATAGACTGGGATGGAGTGGGAGGGGAATGGGATAGACGGGGAGGGAGCGGGAAGGGAATGGGATGGGATAGACTGGGGTATAGTGGGAGGGGAATGGGATGGACTGGGATGGAGTGGGAGGGGAATGGGATGGGATAGACTGGGGTATAGTGGGAGGGGAATGGGATAGACTGGGATGGAGTGGGAGGGGAATGGGATGGGATAGACTGGGGTATAGTGGGAGGGGAATGGGATGGACTGGGATAGAGTGGGAATGGGATAGAGTGGGAGGGGAATGGGAGGGACTGGGATACAGTGGGGTATAGTGGGAGGGGAATGGGCTGCGGAGGGATCGGAATGGGATGGGGTGGGATAGTCTGGGATGTAGCGGGTGGGGAATGGGGCTAGATTGTGATGGACTGGGATAGACTGGGGTATAGTGGGAGGGACTGGGATAGAGTGGGTGGGGGCATTGGGATATACTGAGAGGGAATGGGAGGGACTTCGATGGAGTGGAAGGGTCTCGGAAAGGACTGGGATGGAATGGTAGAACTGGGAAGGAACTGTAGAGGACTGGAGGGGGAGTGGGATATACTGGGATGTACTGGGATGCAGTGGGGGTGCAGTGGGATGCAGTGGGTGCAATGGGATGCAGTGGGGGTGCAGTGGGGTGCAGTGGGATGCAGTGGGGGTGCAGGGGATGCAGTGGGATGCAGTGGGGATGCAGTGGGGGTGCAGGGGATGCAGTGGGGATGCAGTGGGGTGCAGGGGATGCAGTGGGATGCAGTGGGGGTGCAGGGGATGCAGTGGGGGTGCAGGGGATGCAGTGGGATGCAGTGGGGGTGCAGGGGATGCAGTGGGGTGCAGTGGGGGTGCAGGGGATGCAGTGGGATGCAGTGGGGGTGCAGGGGATGCAGTGGGGTGCAGTGGGGGTGCAGGGGATGCAGTGGGATGCAGTGGGGGTGCAGGAGATGCAGTGGGGATGCAGTGGGGTGCAGGGGATGCAGTGGGATGCAGTGGGGATGCAGTGGGGTGCAGGGGATGCAGTGGGGGTGCAGTGGGGTGCAGTGGGGGTGCATCGGCGCCTCCCATGGGCGCAGGGGGGCTCTGCATCGCCCAATCCATAAAGATCCCGCGGGAGCCGCGCCCGGGGGAGTTTGACAAAGTCATCGCGAGGCTCATGGAGACATCGACGGCGCGCGGGGTGGTGCTGTTTGCCAACGAGGATGACATCCGGTGAGGCACCAGCACAGACCAGTATAGACCAGTACAGACCAGTATAGACCAGTACAGACCAGTACAGAACAGTATAGACCAGTATAGACCAGTACAGACCAGTACAGAACAGTATAGACCAGTATAGACCAGTACAGACCAGTACAGAACAGTATAAAGCAGTATAGTCCACTATACACCAGTACAGACCAGTACAGACCAGTATAGGCCACTAGAGACCAGTATAGACCAGTACAGACCAGTATAAAGCAGTATAGACCAGTATAAACCAGTATAGACCACTACAGACCAGTATACACCAGTACAGACCAGTACAGACTAGTATAGACCAGTATAGATCACTGCAGACCAGTACAGACCAGTATAGGCCAGTATAAAGCAGTACAAACCAGTATAAAGCAGTATAGTCCAGTGTAGACCACTACTGACCAGTACAGACCAGTATACACCAGTACAGACCAGTACAGACCAGTATAGACCACCACAGACCAGTACAGACCAGTACTGACCAGTACAGACCAATATAGAGCAGTATAGACCAGTATAAAGCAATATAGACCAGTATAAACCAGTATAGTGCAGAGTAGACCAGTACAGTCCAGCATAGACCAGTGCAGACATGTATAGACTTGTACAGACTAGTACAGACCAGTATAGAGCAGTGCAGACCAGTATACACCAGTACAGACCACTATAGACATGTACAGACCAGTACAGAGCAGTACAGACTAGTACAGACTGGTATAGACAAGAATAGACCAGTACAGACCAGTATTGTCCAGTATAGACCAGTACAGACCAGTTCAAACTTTCATACGCCGGTCAGTACAGAGCAGCACAGAGGAGCACAGAGCAGTGTCCGGCAGTGCCTCCCATTCCTCTCCCAGTCCCTCCCATTGACCACCATTCCCCTCCCAGTCCCTCCCATTGACCACCATTCCCCTCCCAGTCCCTCCCAGTCCATCCATTGACCACCATTCCCCTCCCAGTCCCTCCCAGTCCATCCCATTGACCACCATTCCCCTCCCAGTCCCTCCCATTGACCACCATTCCCCTCCCAGTCCCTCCCAGTCCATCCATTGACCACCATTCCCCTCCCAGTCCCTCCCAGTCCATCCCATTGACCACCATTCCCCTCCCAGTCCCTCCCATTGACCACCATTCCCCTCCCAGTCCCTCCCAGTCCATCCATTGACCACCATTCCCCTCCCAGTCCCTCCCAGTCCATCCCATTGACCACCATTCCCCTCCCAGTCCCTCCCAGTCCATCCCAGTCCCTCCCATCCCGCAGGCGGGTGCTGGAGGCCGCCGCCCGCGCCAACCTCTCCGGGCACTTCTCCTGGGTGGGCTCCGATTCGTGGGGGGCGAAGTTGGGCCCAGTGCAGGGCCTGGAGCCGGCGGCCGACGGTGCCATCACCATCCTGCCCAAGCGCGCCTCGGTGCCCGGTGAGTGCCGCTGGGGGGCAGCCCCACGGCGCTATGGGGTGAGCCATGGTGCTATGGGGTGCTATGGGGTGAACCATGGTGCTATGGGGTGCTATGGGGTGAGCCGTGGTGCTATAATGTGTGTCATGGTACCATGGGGTGCTATGGGGTGAACCATGGTGCTATGGGGTGCTATGGGGTGAGCCATGGTGCTATGGGGTGAGCCATGGTTCTATGGGGTGTACCATGGTGCTATGGGGTGAGCCACGGTGCCATGGGGCGCTATGGGGTGAACCACGGTGCTATGGGGTGCCCCCTGCAGGCTTCGATGAGTATTTCACCTCCCGCTCGCTGGAGAACAACCGCCGCAACCTTTGGTTCCACGAGTTCTGGGAGGAGGACTTCAACTGCCGCCTGCCCCATAGCGAGCCCCATAGCGAGCCCCACGCCGGCCCCGTGCGCAAGTGCACAGGTGAAACCCTGCCTGCCCCATAGCACCCCTGGGGTACCCTGCACTATAGGGCAGTGGTGCGTCGCACCCCACGCGTGTGGGGCGGGGCGGCGCTATGGGGCGGCGCTGTGGGTCTGACCCCCGGTGCGGCGCAGGGCGGGAGCGCATCGGTCGGGACTCCCCCTATGAGCAGGAGGGGAAGGTCCAATTCGTCATCGATGCGGTGTTGGCCATGGCGCGGGCGCTGCACAGCCTCGCGGCGGAGCTCTGCCCCGGGGGGGGGCTCTGCCCCCACATGGACCCCCCCGATGGGCGCCGCCTCCTACAGCACATCCGGGGCGTGAACTTCAGCGGTGAGCGGGGGGGGATGGGATGGACTGGGAAGGGATGGGAATGGATTGGGATTGACTGGGATGGAATGGGAATGGATTGGGATTGACTGGGAAGGGATGGGAATGGATTGGGATTGACTGGGATGGAATGGGAATGGATTGGGATTGACTGGGATGGAATGGGAATGGATTGGGATTGACTGGGAAGGGATGGGAATGGATTGGGATTGACTGGGATGGAATGGGAATGGATTGGGATTGACTGGGATGGAATGGGAATGGATTGACTGGGAAGGGATGGGAATGGATTGGGATTGACTGGGAAGGGATGGGAATGGATTGGGATTGACTGGGAAGGGATGGGAATGGATTGGGATTGACTGGGATAGAATGGGAATGGATTGGGATTGACTGGGAAGGGATGGGAATGGATTGGGATTGACTGGGATGGAATGGGAATGGATTGGGATTGACTGGGATGGAATGGGAATGGATTGACTGGGAAGGGATGGGAATGGATTGAGATTGACTGGGATGGAATAGGAATGGATTGGGATTGACTGGGATGGAATGGGAATGGACAGGGGTTGACTGGGAAGGGATGGGAATGGACTGGGATTGACTGGGAAGGGATGGGAGGTGAATGGTAGGCACTGGAAGGGGGTTGGGGGACATGGGGGGGCACTGGGAGGGACTGGGAAGGGAACAGGAGGGGATGGGAGGGGACTGGAGACCATACTGGGTGGCACTGGGATAGACTGGGAGGCACTGGGAAGGAGCTGGGGGGCACTGGAGACCATAGTGGGAGGGTCCTCAGTGGGTCCTTACTGGGTGTTCATTGGCCCGTACTGGTCCATACTGCTCCGTAATGGTCCATTCGTCCCTGCCCATGGCACAGGGGTTGGAGGTAGATGATCTTAAGGTCCTTTCCAACCCTATTCTATGATTCTATACTGGTCCATACTGGTCCGCACTGGTCCGTACTGGTCCATACTGGTGCAGGCAGTGCAGGGACCCCCGTGAGCTTCAATGAGAACGGCGACGCTCCGGGCAGATATGACATCTTCCAGTTCCAGGGCGCCAATGGAAGCGGCAGCTACCGAACAGTGGGGCAATGGGTGCAGGGGCTGCACCTGCAGGTGGGTGCTGCCCCCCCATGGGTGCCCCATGGCAATTGGGTGCCCCATGGGCAACTGGTGGGACCTCAATGGCAACTGGTGGGATCTCAGTGGTCAATTGGGTCCCATCATGGTCAACGGGGTGCCTCCATGGTCAACTACTGGGATCTCAATGGTCAACCAGTTGGACCTCAATGATCAACTGGGTGCCCTTTCTAAACTGGTGACACCCCCATTGTCACCTGGATGGACCTCAATGGTCAACTGATTGGATCTCAATGACCCCATGGTCAATTGGGTGCCCCCATGGTCAACTGCTGGGACCCCAACGACCACCTGAGCACCCAACGTCCAACTCCCCCCCCCCCCCCCCCAGGTGGACGCCATGACGTGGGGCTCCAACCGCTCGGTGCCCCCCTCGGTCTGCAGCCTCCCGTGTGGTCCTGGCGAGAAGAAGACCCCGGTGAAGGGGGTCCCGTGCTGTTGGCACTGTGAGCTCTGCTCCGGGTACCGCTTCCTCGCCGAGCCGCAGAGCTGCCAGGCCTGCCCCCCCCACCTGCGCCCCACCACCAACCACACTTCCTGCCGGCCCACCCCCGTCCTGCGCCTGCAATGGGGGGACCCATGCGCCGCCGTCCCTTTGGCTTTGGCCACCTTGGGTTTGATGGCGACCGCCTTCGTCTTGCTCACCTTCATCAAGCACCACGAGACGCCCATCGTGAAGGCGTCGGGGAGGGAGCTCAGTTACGTTCTCCTGGTGGGCATCGCGTTGGTCTACGCCATCACCTTCCTCATGGTGGCCGAGCCGGGGGTTGGGGTCTGTGCCATGCAGAGGCTCTTCTTGGGCTTAGGGATGAGTCTGAGCTACGCCGCGCTCCTCACCAAGACCAACCGCATCTACCGCATCTTCGAGCAGGGTGAGGAGAGGGGTTGAGGGACGTGGGATGGGGTTCCACCTACCCCAAGCGCCTCACCACAACCACCCAGATGTGCTATGTCTGAAACAGAGGTGATTTATGGGGCTGACCATAGGTTCTGGAGATCCCAGGAACCACATAGGGGTCCAATTGAAGGTGAAGAGTTTGGGTTGAGGGACACGGGATGGGGTTCTACCTACCCCAAGCGCCTCACCACAACCACCCAGATGTGCTATGTCCAAAATGGAGGTGATTTATGGGGTGGCCGAGAGTTCTGGGGGTCAGGAGCTGAAGTTGAGGGTCAGGAGGGACATGGGATGGGGTCCCACCTACCCCAGCTCCTTACCACGACCAACCACATCTACTGTGTCTTCAAGGAAGGTGAGTTATGGGGGAAATGAAGAGTTCTGGAGGTCTCAGGAACCACATAGGGGTCCAATTGAAGGTCAAGAGTTTGGGTTGAGGGACATGGGATGGGGTTCCACCTACCCCAAGCTCCTCACCACATCCTCCCCCGAGGTGACTTATGGGGCTGACCAAAGGTTCTGGAGCTCCCATGTGCCCCACAACCCCCTCTTTGTCCCCCCCCATAGGGAAGCGCTCCGTGACCCCCCCTCGCTTCATCAGCCCCACCTCGCAGCTCGTCATCACCTTCGCCCTCAGCGGGATGCAGTTGGTGGGGGCCGCCATGTGGCTTCTCCTGCGGCCCCCCCATGCCCTGGTGGACTACGAGATGGGGCGAACCCCCGACCCCGAGGACGCGCGGGGGGTGCTGCGCTGTGACATGGCCGAGGGCGCCACGTTGGCGTGCTTGGCCCACGCGCTGCTCCTCATGCTCACCACCACTGTCTACGCTGTCAAAGCCCGCGGCGTCCCGGAGACCTTCAATGAGGCCAAACCCATCGGCTTCGCCATGTACACGACCTGCGTGGTGTGGTTGGCTTTTGGGCCCATCTTCTTTGGTGCTGCCCGATCGGCTGAGAGGGTGAGGAGGGGACATCAAGAGGTCGGGGAGGGAGGGTTTGAGGGGGGGAAATGGCTTGGGGGGGACACAAAGAGTTTGAGGGGTTGGGATTGAGGTTGGGCTGGGTATGAGATTGGGTTGGGGTTGAGGTTGGGGATGAGATTGGGTTTCGGTTGGGTTTCGGTTGGGATGAGGTTGGGTTGAGGTTGGGTATGAGATTGGGTTGGGGTTGAGGTTGGGGATGAAATTGGGTTTCGGTTGGGTTTGGGTCGAGGTTGGGTTGGGGTTTCGGTTGGGATGAGGTTAGGTTGGGATTGGGTTGAGGATGAGATTGGGTTGAGGTTGGGATGAATTTGGGTTGGGGTTGGGGATGAGATTGGGTTGAGGTTGGGTTGGGGTTGAGGTTTGGGATGAGATTGGGTTGAGGTTGAGGTTGGGATGAGGTTGGGTTGCTTCAGGGTTGGACTATGGGGTTCAGGATAGACCCATGTGGTAGACTTGAGGGGCACATGAGAGATTTGGGAGAGGGGGCCCAGGTGGCACTGGAAGAGAACAGGAGCCTGAGGGCCATGGAGGGGATGGCAAAAGGTTTGGGGGGGACACAGAGGAGAGCTCCAGGTGCTGAGTGGGGCTGAGTTTGGGGGGGGGGACACTGAAGGTTTCAGGGGGTCCCAAGACAACCAATGGTGACACTGGGGGGTACCCGAGAGGTTGAGGAGGGGGGGATTTGGGCTGGAATCAGTGAAGAGAGATTCGGAGGAGCTTTAGGGGGGGTCCCAGAGGTGGGGAGGGCACACACAGGAGGTTGGGTTCAATGGGGGGGGAATACGGGGAAGCCCATGGTGCTTGGGGGGGGGTGGGGGATGAGCACCCAGCGGCGCTGACTCCGCCCCCTTCCCCTTGGCCCCGCCCCCCCGCAGGTGCACGTGCAGACCGCCACGCTCACGGTCTCCATGAGCCTCTCGGCCTCGGTCCCGCTCGGGCTCCTTTACGCGCCAAAAGTCTACGTCATCCTCTTGCACCCGGAGCGCAACCAACCGCGGCGGCCGCGCGCCGACCCGCCGCCGTAGCCACGCCCCCTCCGCGCCTTATATGGCAGGCCAGCGGCCTTCAGGCCACGCCCCCTGCCCTGTCTCACTCCTCCCCTCTCCCCCCCCAATAAAGCTCCTGACACCGGACATCCGGGACCCCTTTATGTGGGGGGGGCCACTGCTTGAGACCCCTTTTGGGGGGGACAGGGACACAATTGGGGGGTTTATGTGGGGGATGGGGGGGTAAAATGGGGGGAACCAGGTTTATTGGGGGGGACCAGGATTATTGGGAGGACACCAGGTTTATTGGGGGTACCAGGTTTGTATGGGGGGGGCCAGGTTTATTTGGGGGGGTGTTACTCGGGGGGCAGCTGGGGGGGTCTCACCAGCAGCTCCAGCCACTGTGTCAGTGTGGGGCAGGCAGAGGGAGGCTGTGGGGGGGAAAAAAGGGGGGGTTAAATGAGGTAACCCCATAAGTGACCCCCTCCCGGGATACCCAATTGCCCCCCGGGACTCTAAATCCTACCCCATTGCCCCCGCCCAATTGCCCCCAGGTCCCCTAAACCTGCCCCATAGACCCCCACAATTACCCCTGGGGGTGTCCCCACCCAAGCGGCCACAGTCACTCACAGGGCTCGGGGGGGCCACCCCGGGGGGGGGCAGCACACGGACGCCCCCCCCCTGTGGGTACCCTGGCTCCAGCTCCAGTGTCCAGAGGGTCCCGGATGCCCCCAGCACCCGCAGGAGCCTCAGGGATGGATCCCAATCCAGGGCGAACCTTGGAGAGGGATGGGAATGGAGAAGGGGGGGGTCACTTGGGCCCCCCCCCCCCAAACCCACCCCCATTGACCCCCACCTTTACCTGCGCTGGAGCTGCTCCATCTCGGCCCATAGGGGGCACCCTTCCCAGCAGCGCTCCTGCAGCTCCAATAGCCCCGGGCCCAAGGGGGGGGGCAATGGGAAGGGGGGGTCCTGGGGGGGGGTGGAAATGGGGAAGAAGCCCCACATTGACCCCCCCTCAGACCCCCAATTCCCCCCCATCTGCCCTCCAATTCCCTTTAGACCCCCCTTCGCCCCCCCAAAAAGCACTTTCAGCCCCCCAAGTGCCCCCCCGGCCCCACCTCAGACCCTTCCCAGCCCCCCAAGTGCTCTCTGAGCTCCCAAACGCCCCCCCCAAGCCCCCATTTTCCCCCCCCAACTGCCCCCTAAGTCCTCCCCATGGCCCCCAACCGCCCCCTCACCAGGACGTGGACCCCCCCTCGGGGGCTGCAGCGCAGGCGCAGGCTCGGGAAGGAATCAGGGGGGCCCGGGGGGGGCCCCATCTCCAGCTCCGGTTCCAACCCCCCCGGGGGGGGCAGCAGCACCCGGACCCCTGCCAGGACCTGGTACAGGCGGCACCCGGCCTCTGCCCTGCATCCACAATGGGGGCCATGATGGGGGGGGTCATCTGGGCCCCCCCATTTCCTTCCCATCACCCTTCTGCCCCCCCCCCACCTTTGGGCCGCCCACTGCTGTCGCCGCAGCGCCCCCTGCTGGCTGAGCCGCTCCTGCCGCTGCTGCTCCAATCTCTGCTGCAGCTGCAATGGGGGGGGGGTTAAGGGGGGGCCCCCCCCCCCCCAGCACATCATGGGGGGAAAAGGGGGTGCCGGGACCCCCAGGTTGGGGGGGGGCACTCACCTGCTCCCTCCTCCCTCTTGCTTCTTGCAGCTTTGCCTGAAGTTCCTTCTTCTGGGGGGGGCAGCAGCCATGGGAGCCCCCCCAGCACCCATGTCATACCCCATAGCACCCATAGCACCCCCAGCACCCATGTCATACCCCATAGCACCCATAGCACCCCCAGCACCCATGTCATACCCCATAGCACCCATAGCACCCCCAGCACCCATGTCATAGCCCATATCCCCCCCAGCACCCATGTCATACCCCATAGCACCCATAGCACCCCCAGCACCCATGTCATACCCCATAGCCCCCATATCCCCCCCAGCACCCATGTCATACCCCATAGCCCCCATATCCCCCCCAGCACCCATGTCATACCCCATAGCCCCCATATGCTCCCCAGCACCCATGTCATACCCCATAGCACCCCCAGCACCCATGTCATACCCCATAGCACCCCCATATCCCCCCCAGCACCAATGTCATACCCCATAGCACCTATAGCACCCCCATATCTCCCCCCAGCACCCATGTCATACCCCATAGCACCCCCATATCTCCCCCCAGCACCCATGTCATACCCCATAGCACCCATAGGAAACCCCAGCCCCACACCCCCCCATACCTGGCGCTTGCAGGCCCCCCCCAGGGCCCCCCGCAGCCGCTGCAGCAGCCGCTGCCCCTTCTCGATCTGGGCCAGGGCGGGGGGCAGAGCCCCCCCCAGGGCCGCCACGGCCCCCCCGTACCCCGACTTCAGCTCCTGCCAGTGGCCCCGCGCCTCTGAGACCGCCTCTCCTGCAGGGGGCGCTCGGCGTCAGCACGGACCTCCCGGCCAGCAGGGGGCAGCCTCGCGGCACTCCCCCCATTAATGGACCCTGGCGGGGGGGGGGGGCACTCACGGAGGCCGGGGGGGGCCGGGGGGGGCCCCGGGTTCTCAACCAGGCCCAGGAGGAGCTGCAGGACCCGCAGCTGGGCCAGGAGCAGCTTCTGCTTCCGACGGGTGTCCTGGAGGGGGGGGGCAGAGGGGGCAAATGGGGTGGGAGGGGCAGAGGGGGCAAATGGGGTGGGAGGGGCAGAGGGGGGTAAATGGGGTGGGAGGGGCAGAGGGGGGTAAATGGGGTGGGAGGGGCAGATGTGGGACGCTACAAAGCAGTTATGGGGCAAATATGGGCGCTATGGGGCAGACAGGTCTGCCGTGGGGCAGTTATGGGGCAGCCATGGGGCAGTTATGGGGCAGCTATAGGGCAGCAGTAGGGCAGTTATGGGGCTGCTGTAGAGCAGTTATAGGGCAAACATGGGCACTATGGGGCAGACACGGCTGCCGTGGGGGCGGTTATGGGGAGCTATAGGGCAGCCGTAGGGCAGTTATGGGGCTGCTGTAGAGCAGTTATAGGGCAAACATGGGTGCTATGGGGCAGACACGGCTGCCGTGGGGCGGTTATGGGGCAGCTATAGGGCAGCCGTAGGGCGGTTATGGGGCAAATATGGGCGCTATGGGGCAGACACGGCTGCCGTGGGGCGGTTATGGGGCAGCCGCGGGTCTCACCATGAGATGCTCCACAAGGACCGGGACTGCGACATCGCCGTCCTCTTCCTCCAAGGCCAGGGCGGCCTCAAGAGCCACCAACGCCCTGGAGACACCGCGGGGACCCCCCCAGGGACACGCGTGGGGACCCGGAGACACCCCAAGGACCCCCATACCCCGTAGGGACACCCTATGGACCCCATAGGGACATCTTATAGACCCCCATTAGGAGCCGGGACCCCCTTGCAGACCTCACTGGGGATCAGGGGACACCCCAAGGACCCCCATTAGGACCCGGGACCGACGGGAAACCCCCATTGGGACCCACGAACCCCATAGGGACCCCCTATGGCCCCCCAATGGGACCCATAGGAACATCTTATGGACCCTCATTAGGACCCCGGACCCCTTGGAGAGGAGAGGACACCCCATAGATCCCCATGGACCCCACAGGGACACACCAAGGACCCCCATTAGGACCCGGGACCCACGGGGGACCTCCATTGGGACCCACGGACCCCATAGGAGACATACTAAAGACCCTAGCTGGGACGCGGGACGCCCCCTGAGGACCCCCATGGGCCCTATAGGGACACCTTTGAGACCCCCATTAAGCCCCGGTCCACCCCCCGCGGACACCGGGTGACCCCTATGGGCCCGGAGCCAAGATGGCGGCCGCGCTGAGGTGATTTCCCGCCCCCGGGCTCACCCCCGAGCGCGCTCCAGCGCCGCCGCCATTGCGCCCGGTTCTTCTTCCCGCTCTTCCCGCCTCGCCCCGCCCACCCCAGCGGCGGCAGCCAATCAGCGCCCGACCCGCCCCGCGCGGAGGGGAGGTGGCCAATAGCAGCTCGTATCGGCAGGCCCCGCCCACCCCGTTGCTATGGGGACGTGCCAGCGGCCGAGAGCCCCTGCGGACACTATAGAGAGCACCTGTAAGATCAGGAGGGTCTCCATGGGGCCATATAGACTCTATGGGGTGTGTATACGGTTATGGGGGCCCTGTGGGGCCATAGGGACCTTATGGGGTACGGGGGTGTCCATGTATAGTGACTATAAACTCATAAGGCTGTCATGGAACCATACGGATCCTATAGAACTGAAAGGCCCTTATGGGGCCATAGGGACTCTGTGGGGCCAGGGGAGTTCTTACGGGGCAATGGGGTCTCCATAGAGTCATAGGGTTCCTATGGGATCAGAGAAGTTCCTATGGGATGGAGGGAGCTTCTATAGGGCCATACAGACTGTATGGGGGGGGTCCTTATAGGGTCTCTATAGGACTGTGTGAGTTCATATGGGCTTGGGAGGCCTCTGTAGGGTGGAGGGGGTCCCTATGGAGGTATAGAGCCTCTATAGAGCCCCATGGGTCTCCATGGGGCCGGGAGGGCTCTACAGGGACCACAGAGTCTCTATAGGTCCCTATGGGGCTATAGAGCTCTATGGGGCTGGGGGTGTCTCTATAGGGCCTTTGTGTGTGTCACCCCCCCCAAGAAAAGCCCCTCAACACCTCCGTGCACCCCCAAACCGGGGCTCTTTATTCCCCCCCCTCATCGGCGCCGTCTCCGCACCAGGGTCCAACCATCGGGGGGCAGCTGGGGGGGTCCCACACTCCATTGCCTGGGGGGGGGGGGGGAAGATGACATCATCAGTGACACCCCTTTGGGGACATCATCAGTGGTACCCCCTTTAGTGACATCATCACTGCCCCCCCTTCCTAGGAGTGTGTCCCCAGTTTGATGACATCATTACTGCCCTCCCCCCATGGGGGTACCCCCCCCCACTGCCCTGCCCCATTTGATGACATCATCAACCCCACACATATCATAGGGGACCCATTCCCCCCCATATATTTTGGGGTCCTCGCATCAATGACGTCATCAGTGCCATCCCAATGACATCATCACCACTTACCACACCCACCAATAGTGACCCCGCTCATTAAATGACGTCATCTCCCCCCCCTTACCTCTTCCTCCTCATCACTGCTGCTCCCGGGGCTCTGTGGGGCGGGGTCAGGGGCGTGGCCATGGGTGGGGTCGGGGGCGTGGCCAGGCCGCGCATTGGCCAGCGCGGAGGCGAGGGCGGGGCCACGCCGGGCGAGGGCCGCCAGCGCCTCCCCCACCCCTCCCACGTCCCCCTCCCGCACCCGCGTGAACACGGACAGCAGCTCCCGGCTCACCTGCGGGAGGGAATGGGATACACTGGGATAGGGCTGGGATAGAATGGGATAGACAGGGATAGAATGGGATAGACAGGGATAGGGCTGGGATAGAATGGGATAGACAGGGAAGGGCTGGGATAGAATGGGATAGACAGGGATAGGGCTGGGATAGAATGGGATAGACAGGGATAGGGCTGGGATAGAATGGGATAGACAGGGAAAGGGCTGGGATAGAACGGGATAGACAGGGAAAGGGCTGGGATAGAACGGGATAGACAGGGATAGACAGGGATAGGGCTGGGATAGAACGGGATAGACAGGGATAGGGCTGGGATAGAATGGGATACACAGGATAGAATGGGATAGACAGGGATAGGGCTGGGATAGAATGGGATAGATAAGGATAGGGCTGGGATAGAACGGGATAGACAGGGATAGGGCTGGGATAGAATGGGATAGGGCTGGGATAGAATGGGATACACAGGAATAGGACTGGGATAGAATGGGATACACAGGAATAGGACTGGGATAGAATGGGATACACAGGAATAGGACTGGGATAGAATAGGATTCAGCTGGGATAGAATGAGACACGCTAGGATAGAATGGGATATGCAGGGAGGGCACTGGTGGGGACTGGGAGGGACCCAAGATAGACGAGAAGTGGACTGGAATGGACTGGGATATACTGGGAGAGGAGTAGGATACACCGGGGGGACAGACCTAGGGAGTCATCGGTGGGAATCGGGATATACTTGTGAGAGCAGGGATACAATGGGAGAGGATGGGGATTGGGATATACTGGGAGGTGCTGGGATATGCTCAGACTTGGAGAGGCTGGGGTGGGACTGGGGTAGGACTGGTTTACACTGGGAGGGGAATGGGAGCACTGCAGTGCGTCATTAAGAAACTGGGGATAAACTGGGCTGTACTGGGAGCGACTCAGGAAGGGGCTGGACGCTGCTTGTGAGGAACTGGAAGGCTATCGGTTATACTGGTTTATACTGGGAGGCACTGCGGTGTACTGGGAGGGGACGGGGGTTGCTGAGAGGGGACATGGACCACTAAAGGATGGTTGGAAGAGCCTGGGGGGGATCTGGACTGTATTGGCGGGGGGGGGAACTGGGAGCCTCCTGGTCCATACTGGTCTGCACTGGTCCGTACTGGGCTGTACCTGCTGCAAGCTGCCGTCCTCCACGGCTGTGTCGAACTCATTGTCCATCACCTCGGCCAGGAAATCCTCCACCTCATCCTCGGTCAGTTCAGCTGCGGGGGGGGGATAGGGGCGCACTGGGGCTGCAATGGAGCTGCCTCCCTCCCAGTGCCCCCCCCGTCCATCCCAGGGCCCTTCAGCCCCTCCCGGTGCCCCCAGTGCCCCCCCAGTCTATCCCAATGCCCTTCATCCCCCTCCCAGTGCCCCCCAGTGCCTCCCCAGTCCATCCCAGTCCCCTTCATCCCCTTCCCAGTACCCCCAATGCCCCCCCAGTCTATCCCAGTGCCCTTCATCCCCCCCAGTGCCTCCCCAGTCCATCCCAGTGCCCCTCATCCCCCTCCCAGTGCCCCCCAGTGCCTTCCCAGTCCATCCCAGTGCCCTTCATCCCACTCCCACTCCATCCCAGTCTACCCCAGACCTCTTCAGCCCCTTTACAGTCCATCCCAGTATATTCCAATGCCCTCCCAGTGCCTCCCCAGTCTATCCCAGTGCCCTTCATCCCCCTCTCAGTGCCCCCAATGCCCCCCCAGTCCATCCCAGTGCCCTTCATGCCCCTCCCAGTCCATCCCACTCTATTCCAACGCCCTCCCAGTCCATCCCAGTGCCCTTCATCCCCTTCCCAGTACCCCCAATGCCCCCCCAGTCCATCCCAGTGCACCCCCCCCGCACTCACGGTTCTGGCTCAGGAACTCCAGCAGCGCCCCCACCAACCACGCGGCCTTCTCGGGGCTCTGCGGCCCCCCGAAGCCCTGAGCCACGGCCAACTGCGGGGCACGGACCCGGACACGTGGCCATTGGGGTCCCCAACGTGTCCCAGTACCCCCCCCGGGGACCCCCGGGACCCCCCCGCACCTGCAGCGCGGCCCAACCGCTCAGCACCGCCCGCACCCCGCGCTCCAGCAGCGACCGCTCCTCCGCGCTGGGCGCCGCCATCGCGACGCCGCCGCCGCAGCGCCCGCGGCGGAGCGCCGAGTGATCGATTGGCGGCCGAGCGCAACGCCGGGGGGAGGTGGGGAGCCAATCGAGCGCCGAGTAAATCGATCGCTGCGCCGAACGCCGCGGCCGATCGAGCGCCGATCGCTCAATCGAGCGCCGAGTGATCGATCGCGTCGCCGACCGCCGGATCGAGCCGACGCCGAGGGACCAATCGAGTGCCGAGTGCCCGATGGGGGCGTGGCCAGGGGGCGTGGCCAACGGCGGAGGCCTGCGAGGACTCCAGCTCCCGGCAGCCCCCCCGCGGCCGCGGTCACGTGACGCAGGTGCGCGGGAGGGGCGGGGGGAGGGAGGGGAGCGGGACCGTGGGGCTGGGGGGGGGTGGGGGGGGACATGGGGGGTGATGGGGGGGCAGGGGTGGGGGGGTATGGGGGCTATAGGGGCTGCTATAGGGGATAAGGGGGAATGGGGGCTATAGGGGCTGCTGTAGGGGATAAGGGGGAATGGGGGCTATAAGGGCTGCTATAGTGGATAAGGGTTCTATGTGGGCTATAGGGGCTGGGGGGTGCGCGGCGGTTATAAGGGGGTGTGGGGGCATATGGGGCCTATAGGAGATATGGGAGGTATAGGGGATGAGGAGGGGTATAGAGGATGAGGGGCTGCATGGGGGCTGTAGGTGCTGGGGGGCTGTACGGGATGAGAGGGCACATGGGAGCTATAGGTGATATGGAGAGTGGAGGAATATAGTGGCTGTGGGAGCATATAGGGGCTGGGGGGGGCTCTATGGTGTGTAGGGCACACAAGGGCTATAGAGCCAATTGGGGGTGTATATAAGGGGGGTATAGGGGGTGTGGGGCACAGAGGGGCTATGGGGCCAGGGCATGGAGCTATGGGTGGCACGTGTATGTCTATGTATGTGCGTATGTGTATGCATACATATATACAGCATACATGCGGTGGTTATACAGTCTGTAATGACTATGGAGCATGTATAGAATGAGGGATGGGTCTAAGGCACCCATAGGCTCTATAGGGGGATTAACCCCCCCTTAACAAACCCTCTTTGTCCCAACAGGTCCCCCCATGGGGGGGATGACACCACCACCACCTCCATTGACACCCCCAAACCACCACTGAGGCCCCCCCAAACTCCCCTATAGATCCATAGGGTGCCTGCATCTTGGGGGGGGGGCAACACCCCCCTATTGTGGTCTATAGGAGCCAACCATGGCCACGGATTTGGGCACCCCCAAACCCCCCCCGTCCCCCCCAAAGCGCTTCTTCCGCAAGAGCGTGGAGCTGCTGGAGGAGGAGCGGGGCCCCCCCAGTGATGGAGGGGACCATGAGCTCCGGGGGGACCCCAAACTGGGGGGGGGGCCGGAGGGGGGGGGCAGGGAGGAGGTGGAGGAGGAAGCGGAGATGAAGGCGGTGGCGACGTCGCCGGGGGGGCGGTTCCTCAAGTTCGACATTGAGTTGGGCCGCGGCGCCTTCAAGACCGTCTTCAAGGGCTTCGACACCGATACCTGGGTGGAGGTGGCGTGGTGTGAGCTGCAGGTGAGGTCCTGAGCGGGCTGGGGAGGGGGCAAAGGGGGGGTCATGGTGGAGCCGATGGTTGAGGCCTCCCATTGAGCCTGAACCTCCTTCCAAAGGGCCCAAAGTCAACATGGAGCCAATGGTTGAGGTCTCCCATTGAGCCTGAACCTCCTTCCAAAGGGCCCAAAGTCAACATGGAGCCAATGGTTGAGGTCTCACATTGAGGTTGAACCTCCTTAAAATGACATGGAGACCCCAAATTCATCATGAACTCAATGGCTGAGGTCTCATATTGAGGCTGAACCCACTTACAAAGAGAAGGAGATGCCAAAACCATCATGGAGCCAATGGTGGGAGTCTCAGATTGACCCTGACCCCCCTTCCAAAGATAAAGAGGCCCCAAATTCATCATGGACTCAATGGTTGAGCCCTCAAATTGAGGTTGAACCCACTTACAATGACATGGAGAGCCCAAAGTCATCATAGACCCCATGGTTGAGGTCTCAGATGGAGGTTGAACCTCCTTATAAAGACAAAGAGGCTCCAAATTCATCATGGACCCCATGGTTGAGGTCTCAAATTGAGGTTGAACCTCCTTATAATGACATGGAGACCCCAAATTCATCATGGACCCCATGGTTGAGGTCTCAGATTGAGGTTGAACCTCCTTATAAAGGCAAAGAGGCCCCATATTTATCATGGAGCCAATGGCTGAGCTCTCAGATTGAGGTTGAACCCACTCACAATGACACAGAGAGCCCAAAGGCATCATAGACCCCATGGTTGAGGTCTCACATTGAGCTTGAACCCACTCACAATGACATGGAGACCCCAAATTCATCATGGACCCCATGGCTGAGCTCTCAGATTGAGGTTGAACCCCCTTCCAAAGTCGGGGAGACCCCAAATTCATCACGGACCCAATGGCTGAGCTCTCACATTGACCCTGACCCCCTTCCAAAGACATGGAGGCACCAAATGAACCCCTGAAGCTCCCAACTCCACCATCCCAACGTCCCGGTGGAGCTCCTGACACCGAGCGCGGAGCCGCAGCCCATGAACCCCATCCTCTTCCCGCCCCACCAATGGCTCCTGGGGACTCAAAGGAGCTTCAGGGTGGGCTGAAGCTCACCAAAGGCACTGGGGGAGATGCTCCTCAGCTGTGGGGCGGCTTTGACGTTGTCCCATCGCCTCCAGGACCGCAAATTGACCAAGATGGAGCAGCAGAGGTTCAAGGAAGAGGCTGAGATGCTCAAGGGGCTGCAGCACCCAAACATCGTCCGCTTCTACGACTCCTGGGAGTCCACGGTCAAGGGCAAGAAATGCATCGTCCTCGTCACCGAGCTGATGACCTCAGGCACCCTCAAGACGTGAGTGATGAGGGGCATGGAATGGGGTGGGAAGGACCTGGATGTCATCCGGTTCCATGGGCAGGGCCACCTTCCATGGTTGAGGTCTCATGTTGAGGTTGAGGCCACTTCCAAAGAGAAGGAGGCCCCAAAGTCATCATGGAGCCAATGGTTGAGGTCTCAAATGGATCCTGAACCCCCTTCCAAAGAGAAGGAGACCCCAAACTCATCATGGACCCAATGGTTGAGGTCTCAAATGGAGCTTGAACCTCCTTCCAAAGAGAAGGAGGCCCCAAAGTCATCATGGAGCCAATGGTTGAGGTCTCAAATTGACCCTGACCCCCCTTCCAAAGAGAAGGGGGCCCCAAAGTCATCACAGACCCAATGGTTGAGGTCTCAGATTGACCCTGAACCTCCTCACAGGTACCTCAAGAGGTTCAAGGTGATGAAGCCCAAGGTGCTCCGGAGCTGGTGCCGGCAGATCCTGAAGGGTCTCCACTTCCTGCACACCCGGACGCCCCCCATCATCCACCGGGACCTCAAGTGTGACAACATCTTCATCACGGGCCCCACGGGCTCCGTCAAGATCGGAGACCTGGGTTTGGCCACGCTCATGAGGACCTCCTTTGCCAAGAGCGTCATTGGTGAGCCCCATTGTGCCCAGTGGTGGTGGTGGCGATGGTGGTGATGGTGGTGGCGATGGTGGTGGTGGTGGTGGTGGCGATGGTGGTGACGGTAGTGGTGGTGGCGATGGTGGTGACGGTGGTGGTGGTGGCGGCGATGGTGGTGGTGGCGATGGTGGTGGTGGCGATGGTGGTGGTGGCGATGGTGGTGGTGGTGGTGGTGGCAATGGTGGTGGTGGTGGTGATTGTGGTGGTGGCTTCCTGGCTGTTATCACCCCATCCCATAGGGACCCCCGAGTTCATGGCGCCGGAGATGTATGAGGAGCGCTACGATGAGTCGGTGGATGTCTACGCCTTCGGGATGTGCATGTTGGAGATGGGCACCTCCGAGTATCCCTACTCTGAGTGCCAGAACGCAGCGCAGATCTACCGCAAAGTCACCAGCGTGGGTCGCCGGGGTGGTGGTGGTGGCATCATCACGGTGGTGGCATCTTCATTGTAGTGGCATCGTCATGGTGGTGGCGTCATCTTGGTGGTGGTAGCATCACGGTCATGGTATCGTTGCCATGGTGGCATCATCATTGTGGTGGCATTGGCGTTGTGGTGGCGTCACCTTGGTGGTGGCATCACCATGGTGGTGGCATCATCATCATGGTGGCATCATCATCATGGTTGCGTTGCCATTATAGTGGCATCACCATGGTAGTGGCATCATCATGGGGGTGGTATCATCATTGTGGTGGCAACTTCACCATCATAGTGTCATCACGGTACTGGCATCATCATTGTGGTGGAACCATCAAGGTGGTGGCATCATGGTGGTGGCACAATTGTTGTGGTAGCGTTGTCATTGTAGTGGGATCATCACCGTGGTGGCATTGTCATTGCAGTGGCATCATTGTGGTGGTGGCATCATCATGGTGGTGGCATCGTCACTGTAGTGGTATCATCACCATGGTGGCATCGTCACTGTGGTGGCATCATCATTATGGTGGTGTCTTCACCATCATAGTATCATCATGGTAGTGGCATCGTCATTGTGGTGGAACCATCCTTGTGGCGTGACCATCATGGTGGTGGCATCGTTATGGTAGTGGCATTGTCATTGCAGTGGTATCATCACCATGGTGGTATCATCATTGTGGTGGCATCCTCACCGTGGTGGTATCATCATTATCATAATATCATCGTGGTGGCATCATCACAGTAGTGTCATTGTCACCGTGGTGGCATCCTCACCGTGGTGGCATCATCATTGTGGTGGCATCATCTATATCATGTTATCATCATTGTGGTGGCATCTTCACCACCATAGCATCATCACGGTAGTGCCATTGTCACTGTGGTGGCATCCTTACTGTGGTGGCCTCATCATGGTGGGGGCATCATCATTGTGGTGGCATCATCATTATGGTGGTATCATCATTGTGGTGGCATCTTCACCATCATAGCATCATCACAGTAGTGCCATTGTCATTGTGGTGGCATCTTCACCATCGTAGCATCATCACTGTGGTGGCATCACCATGCTGCGGGCATCATCGTTGTGGTGGCATCCTTATCGTGGTGGTATCATCACTGTGGTGGCACCTTCACCATCGTAGCATCCTCATGGCAGTGCCACTGTCGTTGTGGTGATGGCATCATCCCTGCGGTGTCCCCATCCCGGTGGTGTCCCCACCGCGCCGGTTCTCCCCGCAGGGCATCAAGCCGGCCAGCTTCTCCAAGGTGACTGACCCAGAGGTGCGGGACATCATCGAGGGCTGCATCCGGCAGAACAAGGCCGAGAGGTGGGTGATGGTCCCCAGGAGGGTGTTGGGTGCCCCCTCCATGGGTGCAAGGGGGTGCTGAGCAGGTGCTGGGCCCCAGGTTGTCCATCCGGGACCTGCTGAACCACGCGTTCTTCGCTGAGGACACAGGGCTGCGTGTGGAGCTGGCGGAGGACGACGCGGGGCTCGAGCCGTGCCTCGCGCTGCGCCTCTGGGTGGAGGACCCCAAGAAGCTCAAGGGCAAACACAAAGACAACGAAGCCATCGAGTTCAGCTTCAACCTGGAGGCCGATGTCCCCGAGGAGGTGGCCTATGAGATGGTGAGCGGGTGGCGCTTGGCACGGGGACGCCATGGGGGGAGGTGGAAGCTCAGGGGGGTTGGTGCCAGCAACGTGGCTTCATCCTTCCTGAAGGGCCATAGAGGTTGTGGACATGGGGGTTGGTTCCTCAGGATCTTGAACCAGTCCAAAGGCGATGGCACCCCAAAATATGCCCATAAACCCTTCATTGGGACCATCAACCTCACCTTGGACCCTTCCAAAGGCAATGGCACCCCAAAATACACCCATAAACCCTTCATTGGGCCCCTCAACCTCACCTTGGACCAGTCCAAAGGCAATGGCACCCCAAAATACGCCCATAAACCCTTCATTGGGACCATCAACCTCACCTTGGACCAGTCCAAAGGCAATGGCACCCCAAAATACGCCCATAAACCCTTCATTGGGCCCCTCAACCTCACCTTGGACCAGTCCAAAGGCAATGGCACCCCAAAATACGCCCATAAACCCTTCATTGGGCCCCTCAACCTCACCTTGGACCAGTCCAAAGGCAATGGCACCCCAAAATGCGCCCATAAACCCTTCATTGGGACCGTCAACCTCACCTTGGACCAGTCCAAAGGCAATGGCACCCCAAAATACGCCCATAAACCCTTCACTGGGACCGTCAACCTCACCTTGGACCAGTCCAAAGGCAACGCTCCTCCCAATGAGCCCAATGGTTGCCCCCTGTCCTTGGTGCTGAACCCGTTCCAAGCCAACGGTTGTCCCACGGCCACCCCATTGCCTCCTCCATGCAGGTGAAATCCGGCTTCTTCCATGAGAGCGATTCCAAAGCCGTGGCCAAATCCATCCGGGATCGGTTGGCGGTGGTCAGGAGGAGCCGGGAGAAGAAGCAAGCGGAAGGTCGAGGCCACCCCGAGAGTGAGGACACGGAGGTGGATCAGCACGTGCGGCAGCAGCTGCTCCAGCAGCACGGTGAGCCCCCCATTGGCCCCCCCATGGGATCCCCCGTTGGCCACCCCATGGGACCTCCCATTGGCCACCCCATGGGACGCCCCATTGGCCACCCCATGGGATCCCCATTGGCCGTCCCATGGGATCCCGATTGACCACCCCATGGGACACCCATTGCCCACCCAATGGTATCCCCCATTGACCACCCCATGGGATCCCTCATTGGCCACCCCATGGGATCCCACATTGGCCACCCCATGGGACCTCCCATTGGCCACCCCGTGGGACCCCCCATTGACCACCCCATGGGATCCCCATTGACCATCCCATGGCACCCCTCATTGACCACCCCATGGGACCCCCCATTGACCACCCCATGGGACCCCCATTGGCCACCCAATGGGACCCCCCATTGACTACCCCATGGGACCCCCCACTGGCCACCCCATGGGATCCCCATTGGCCACCCCATGGCTGTTGGGCACTCAGCACCACTCACCCCTGGGTGCTCCTCCGCAGCTGATGGGCTCTCAGACAATGGACCCATCGCAGATGCCATCTGCAGCCGTGGTCTCCTTGGGTGCTACCAACGAGGGTCACCAGGACACCCCCAAGATGGGGCGTCCCCCCCTTGCGGCCACCATGTCCCATTGCAGGTGGGTCCCCGTGGTGCCATCACAAGGGGATGGGGACAATGGGGTCAGGTCCCACAGCAGTGCTTTGACCCACAGGTGGAGGGGACATCGATGGACGTCATTGGAGGTGCCACCATGGTGGGACTGGAGCCACCCGGTGGTGATGGGGAGCTGGGGGTGACACAGACCTGGGGGATGGCACCCACTGGAGTGGCACGGCCACAGCCAGCGCCGGGGGCACCAGGGCCTGGGATGCCACCGGGTACTGGGATGCCACCAGGGCCTGGGATGCCACCGGGTACTGGGATGCCACCAGGGCCTGGGATGCCACCGGGTACCGGGATGCCACCGGGTACTGGGATGCCACCAGGTACCGGGATGCCACCGGGTACTGGGATGCCACCAGGTACCGGGATGCCACCAGGTACCGGGATGCCACTGGGTACTGGGATGCCACCGGGTACTGGGATGCCACCAGCTCTGGGGATGGCAGCTGTAAGTGGGATGCCACCAGCCCAAGGGATGCCACCAGGTCCAGAGATGCCACCAGCAACCGGGATGCCATTGCCCACCGGGATGCCACCAGGGCCAGCAGTGCCACCAGCAGCTCCAGGGATGGCACCATTGACCGGGATGCCACCGGGGTCAGGGATGCCTGCGCTAAGTGGGATGCCACCAGCTCAAGGAGCTCCAGAGATGCCACCAATGATGGGGATGGCTCCAGCTCCATCTGGAATGCCGCCAGCCCAAGGAATGCCACCATCCATAGGGATGCCACCAGGTCCGGGGATGCCACCTTCATCTGGCATGCCACCACCTCAAGGGATGCCAACTACGATTGGGATGCCACCAGCCCAAGTGATGCCACCATCCATGGAGATGCCACCCCCCATTGGGATGCCACCTCCATCAGCGATGCCACCATCCATTGGGATGTCACCAGCCCCAGTGATGCCACCTCCCTCTGGGATGCCACCAACCATGGAGATGCCACCGCCTCAAGGGATGCCACCATCCATTGAGATGCCACCATCCATAGGGATGCCACCACCTCAAGGGATGACACCATCCATAGGGATGCCACCACCCATTGAGATGCCACCACCCATAGGGATGCCACCACCCATAGGGATGCCACCACCTCAAGGAATGCCACCATCCATAGGGATGCCACCACCCATTGAGATGCCACCCCCCATAGAGATCCCACCCCCCATTGGGATCCCCCCCCCGGGTTCCCTCCCCACAGCCCCCCCCCCCCAACCCGACCCCCCCGACTCAGCGTCCTCCCTGCGCGTCCCCGAGGCCACCTCCACCCCCCCGGACGCCGGTGGCCGCGGGGACCGATGGCGCCAGCGCCGCGCTTCCTGCCCGCGGCCCCGCTTCCAGCTCACCGTGCTCCAGGTCAGTGCGGGGCAGGGGGGGGGGGCACCCCATAGAGCCCTATGGGGACACTCCATAACTGACGTCCCCACCTCCGTGCAGGTGTCCTCCCCTGGGGACAACACAGTGGAATGTCAATTGGAGACCCACGACAGCAAAATGGTGACCTTCAAGTTTGACGCCGATGGCGATGCCCCTGAGGACATCGCCTGTTACATGGTGACCCCCGAGTCCCCTGCACCCCAAAACTCCTCCCCTTGGTCCTGTGTGTCCCCCCCCAACCCCAACACTTCTCCTCACCCCCCCCCCCCCGTGAAGGTTGAGGACAACTTCGTGTTGGAGGCCGAGAGGGAGAAGTTCGTGGAGGAGCTCAAGGCCATTGTGGCGCGGGCACGAGGGCTCCTCGGGGGCCCCAACGTGGACCCTCAGGTGCTCCATGTGCCCCCCCCCCCCCTTTCAATGGCCCCTTTGGGTCCCACCCCACCACTGACCAACCCCAATGGGGTCTCCTTATAGGTTGGAGCGATGGAGCCCCCGGCGGGTGGTGAGTAATGGGGGAGGGGGGGGCCGTGGGGATGGGGTGACCCCACCTCTGACACCCCCCCCCCATCGCCAACAGAAGGTGCCCCCCAATCGTCCCCCGTGGGTCGCTGGAGGTTCTGCATCAATCAGACCATCAGGAACCGGGAGGCCACTGGTGGGTCAGCAGAGACATGGGGGGGACAAACACACACACATCGGTGTCCCCAACCCTACAATGACATCGATGGGTTGGGGTCACCCCAATGCAGGTCCTGGGGGTCCTTCAGCCCCTCGCCGAGCCCTGGGGAGCTCAGATGGTGGTGGCCCTCGAGGAGCAGCGATGGGGCCGGATGGAGCCGGGGGGGTTGTCCCTACCCCCCATGACCCGGAGAGCGTCGTCCCCATAGACCATGGGGTTGGTGGCCCTCAAGGGCAGGAGGTGGCCACCCCCAGGCCCGGTGTCCATCAGGGCTTTGGGGCAACCGCATCCCAAGAGCAGGAGGAACCCAACGGAGCAGAGATGGTGGTGCCCGAGGGCCGAGAGCTCGGTGCCAGGGGAGGTGCTCGGGAGCAGGATGGTGCTGAGCAACCGGACACTGTGCTCCCTGAGCCCATGGGACACCAGGAGCAGGGTTCAAGCGCCCCCGGAGCCTGGGATGGCCCCAGGGACCAGGAGGTGATCGTCCCTCAGCACCAGGAGCTGGATGCGACCCATGGAGCGGAAGCGGTCGGCACCGGAGAGTGGGAGGAGGATGGAGCCGCAGGACCGGAGGTGATTGGCCCCAAGCGCCGGATGTGCCCCATGGACCGGGGATGCTCAGCACCAAGGCCCCAACCCCATGGACCCGGTGCCCCCCAAGGCCCAGAGCACCCCAAACCCTTCGTGTCCCTCAAACTCCAAACCCATGAACCATGAACTGTGTCCTCCAAGGACCACAGACCCCAAAACCTCGATGTCCCCAAGGGTTGGACGCCACTGTCCCCATGACCCAATCCCTCTATGTCCCCCCATGCCC
>CM029920.1:89845851-89931747 GCA_017639245.1 Myiopsitta monachus
TAGAACAGCTTTATGTGGTGATGGACACCCAGCTTGGGGTGTAGAGCGTCCTTCAGTGGGTGTAAAACAGCTTTATATGGTGATGGACACCCAGCTTGGGGTGTAGAGCGTCCTTCAGTGGGTGTAAAACAGCTTTATATGGTGATGGACACCCAAGTTGGGGTGTAGAGCCACCTTCATGGGGCATAGAACAGCCTTACGGGGGATGTACACCCATTTTGGGATGATGGACGCCCATCTTGGGGTGTTAAACCACCCTCATGGGGTGGAGAACCACCTTTGTGGGGTGATGGACACCCGTATTGGGGTGATGAACCACCTTTCTGAGGTGTAGAACCCCATTTTCTGGGTGTAGAACCCCCTCTTTGGGGTGTAGCCCCCCCTTTCCGGGTGCTGACCCCCCTGTGGCGCAGGTACACGGACATGGAGAGCGAGGATTACCACTTCTACCAGGGCCTGGTCTATCTGCTGGAGAACGACGTCTCCACCCTGGGCTACGACCTCACCTTCAGCACTGAGGTACCCATCACCCCCCCCCCGGGACACCCCAAAACCCGGCCCTGGGGTGCCCCCCCCCCCCCCCCCAAGTGCCAGGGGTGTCCCCTTTGTCCTGGGGTGTCCCCCCCTATTCCAGGGGTGCCCCTAAGTCCCAGAGGGGTCTCCCCTGTTCTTGGGGTGTCCTCCTACTTTGGGGGTGTCCCCTGACCCCCCCCATCCCCCCCCCCCCCCCAGGTGCAGGAGTTTGGGGTGTGCGAGGTCCGGGACCTGAAGCCCAATGGAGCCAACGTCCTGGTGACGGAGGAGAACAAGAAGGAGTACGTGCACCTCGTGTGCCAGATGCGCATGACCGGTGAGCGCCGGGGGGGCCGTTGGGGGGGTCGGGGGGGTCCCAACACCCCCTTTGACCCCCCCCCCCCCCCGTTATCCCATAGGAGCCATTCGGAAGCAGTTGGCGGCCTTCCTGGAGGGTTTCTATGAGATCATCCCCAAGCGCCTCATCTCCATCTTCACGGAGCAGGAGCTGGAGCTGCTCATCTCGGGGCTGCCCACCATCGACATCGACGACCTCAAGGCCAACACCGAGTACCACAAGTACCAGGGCAACTCCATCCAGGTGGGCGCGGGGCCCAGACGGGCCCCAAGTGGCCCAGATCAGCCCCAAAATGGCCCAAATCAGCCCCAAATGACACCAAAATGGCGCAGATCAGCCCCAAAATGGCCCAAATCAGCCCCAGACGGGCCCCAAATGGCCCAGATCAGCCCCAAACGGGCCCCAAATGGCCCAGATCAGCCCCAAAATGGCCCAAATGACACCAAAATGGCCCAGATCAGCCCCAAAATGACACCAAAATGGCCCAGATCAGCCCCAAACGGGCCCCAAATGGCCCAGATCAGCCCCAAAATGGCCCAAATCAGCCCCAAATTACACCAAAATGGCCCAGATCAGCCCCAAAATGACATCAAAATGGCCCAGATCAGCCCCAAACGGGCCCCAAATGGCCCAGATCAGCCCCAAACGGGCCCCAAATGGCCCAGATCAGCCCCAGAATGGCCCAGATCAGCCCCAAATGGGCCCCAAATGGCCCAGATCAGCCCCAAAATGGACCAAAATGGCCCAAATCAGCCCCAAATGACACTAAAATGGCACCAAATCAGCCCCAGACAACGCCAAAATGGCCCCAAATCAGCCCCAAACAGCCCCAAACACCCTAAACCCATCCCAAGCCACCCCAAGCCGCCAATAACACCCCAAAGCCATCCTAAAGCACCCCAGAATACCCAAACCCATCACAGAAATACCCCCCAAACCACCCGGAAATACCCCCAAACCACCCCCCCCAACCCCTCCCCCGGGCCACCCCGAGCCGGGGGGTGTCTGATCCCGCGCTCCCCCCAGATCCAGTGGTTCTGGCGCGCGCTGCGCTCCTTCGACCAGGCCGACCGGGCCAAGTTCCTGCAGTTCGTCACCGGCACCTCCAAGGTTCCGCTCCAGGGATTCGCGGCCCTGGAGGGGATGAACGGGATCCAAAAGTTCCAAATCCACCGGGACGACCGCTCCACCGACCGCCTGCCCTCGGCACACACCTGGTACGGGGGGGGGCGTGGGGGGGGAGGGGGGAGGGGGTACGGGAGATGGAGGTGGGAGATGGAGATGGGATACGGGAGATGGGAGATGGGAACATGGCCATGGGATGTAGGATATGGGGAGATGGAAGATACGGACATGGGAGATGGGATACACAGGAGATGGGATGCACAGGATACGGGAGATGGGGAAATGGGATATGAACATGGGACATGGGATATAGGATATGGGGAAACGGGATATGGGCCGTGGGATACTGGATATGGGACACAGGATATGGGATACATGGGGACATGGTACATGAACACAGGACATGGAATATTGGATATGGGACACACGGGACGTGCGGACATGGGATATGAACATGGGACACGGGGCACAGGATATGGGATACCTGGGACATGGGACACGGAACGGGACACGGGGGATGGGCATTTTGGACACGTGAAGACATGGGATATGGATCACGTGACACGAGCCATGGCACACTGGGTGGCTCTCCATTGGGGGGGGCGGGGGTGTCCCCGTGCCACTTCCGGGGTGCCCTCCCGCAGCTTCAACCAGCTGGACCTGCCGGCCTACGAGAGCTACGAGAAGCTGCGGCACATGCTGCTGTTGGCCATCCAGGAGTGCTCCGAGGGCTTCGGCCTGGCCTAGGGGGGCCCGCCCCCCCCGCTATAAATATATAAATACAGTTTGGGTTTCGTTGGCTTTTTTTTTTTTTTTTTTTTTGGTTCTTTTTGGTTTTTGGGTTTTTTTTTTTTTTTTTTTTGGTTTTTTTTTTTCGCTCTGTTGGAAAGTGGGGGAGGGGGTTCCAGGCCCTTCCCCCCTCCTCCTCCCCCGCCGCCATGTTTTGGGGGGGGGGTTGGAATGGTGAATGAAAGGGGGAAAAGGCTCCTAAGTTATAAAGGAGAGGTTCGGCCCCTCCCCCCCCCCAAAAAAAAAAAAATTGAGAGAAAAAGTGAAAAAAAGGAATAAAAAAAGTGCACTCTTGGTAAGGGCAGTCCCGGTCGTTCTTGGGGGGCAGGAGGGGGCAGCCGCCATCTTGGGGGGGGTGGGCTGTGGCACGGTGTGGCCGCCATCTTGAGCGTGGCAATGCGCGCTGCTGCGTGGCCGCCATCTTTGGTGTGTCAAGACGTGTCCGCCATCTTGAGTGTGGCAATGCGCGCTGCTGCGTGGCCGCCATCTTTGGCGCGGCAATGTGTGGCCGCCATCTTGAGTGTGGCAATGCGCGCTGCTGCGTGGCCGCCATCTTTGGTGTGTCAAGACGTGTCCGCCATCTTGAGTGTGGCAGCGCAAGCGTTGCACCGTGGTCGCCATCTTGAGTGTGGCAATGCGCACTGCGGCGTGGCCGCCATCTTTGGTGTGTCAAGACGTGTCCGCCATCTTGAGTGAGGCACTAAAAGCGCGCTGTTTCCTCCGCCATTATGAGTGAGGCAGTGACGGCGCGGCGGCCATTTTGAGTAGGGTAAGGGGTGCTCCATGCCCTCCGGCCGCCATCTTGAGAGTGGCAAAGCGTGGCCGCCATGTTGAACGAGGCAATAGAAGCGCATTGCTTCGTCCGCCATGTTGAGTGTGGCATTGGCAGCTCAGCGGCCATCTTGAGTAGGGCAATTGAAGGGGCGCTCTATGGCCCCGTGTGCGCCATCTTGAGTGTGTCAGCCAACGGCGTGCGGTGGCCATAGCGCGTGCAGACCGGGTGTCCCCGCCGCGCAGCCGCCATCTTGAGCGTGGCGGCGTCTCCCTGCGGCCGCCATCTTGAGCGTGGCAAAGGCGGGCGGCCGGAACGCGCATGGGGCGGGGGTTTCCCTGTCGCGACCGAAGTGACGTCAGAGCGACGCGGGAGGGAGCCGCAACGTGCGGGTGTCTCAGCCATGACCCGCTCCAGTGAGCGCTGGGGGGGGGGGCGGGGGGGGAGAATTGGGGGTTCGGGGGGGTTCGGGGTCCCCCTCCACTCCGTGTCCCCCTCCTCACTGTCCCCCCCCCCCCCCCCCCCACAGGGCGACAAATGGAGGCCGGCCGGAAGAAGCGGGTCCAGGTGAGCCCTTGGGGGGGGGGTGTGACACCATCTCGGTTTGGGGGTGTCACACACACTCCCCCCCCATTCCCATAGGGAAAAGGCGCTAAGGGAGGAGGGAGGAAGGACCCGGGGGTGCCGCAGCTGCGGCGCTTCGCTGCCCACGTCCAGCGGCAGAACGAGGCCAAGCGGGAACGGGTAAAGCCAATGGAGGGGAAAAGGGGGGGGTCTGGGGGTGCTCCCCCCTCCCAATGGTTCTGACCTCCCCCCCCCTCCCGCAGGCAGCGGAGGCGCGGGAGCGGCGGGAGGAGGCGCGGGAGGCGGAGCGGAGCCGGCGGCGGAGCCTGGAGGGGCTGCGGCGGGAGGCGCTGCGGCGGCAGCGGGAGTTCGAGAGCAGGGTACGGAGGGGGGACCGGGTATGGGGGGGACCCCGGGTACGGAGGGGGGACCCGGTATGGGGGGGACCCCGAGTGCGGGGGGGGGACCCGGTATGGGGGGGACCCCGAGTGCGGGGGGGGGACCCGGTATGGGGGGGACCCGGTATGGGGGGGGGACCCGGTATGGGGGGGACCCGGTATGGGGGGGGGGACCCGGTATGGGGGGGGACCCCGGGTACGGAGGGGGGGACCCGGTATGGGGGGGGGACCCGGTATGGGGGGACCCCGGGTGTGGGGGGGGACCCCGGGTGTGGGGGGGGACCCCCCTCCGGTAACGTGGGGGATCTGCAGGAGGTGAAGAGCGCTCAGAAGGATGTGGAGGAGGAGGAGGAGGCGTCGCTGCGGCAGCACGGGAGGGAGCTGCGGGAGGTGAGGGAAGGGGGAGATGGGAGCGGGTGGGGATGATGGGAATGGGATGGGGATGATGGGATTGGGATGGGGACATGGGAGTGGGATGGGGATGATGGAAGTGGGGTGGAGATAATGGGAATGGGATGGGGATGATGGAAGTGGGAGGGGGATGATGGGAATGGGATGGGGACATGGGAGTGGGTTAGGGATGATGGAAGTGGGATGGGGATAATGGGAATGGGATGGGGATGATGGGATTGGGATGGGGACATGGGAATGGGATGGGGATGATGGGATTGGGATGGGGACATGGGAGTGGGATGGGGATGGTGGAAGTGGGGTGGAGATAATGGGAATGGGATGGGGATGATGGAAGTGGGAGGGGGATGATGGGAATGGGATGGGGATGATGGGATTGGGATGGGGACATGGGAATGGGATGGGGACATGGGAGTGCATGGGGATGATGGGGATGGGATGGGAACAATGGGAATGGGATGTGGATGTAGGGCAGTAGCACTGGGGGGATGCATGGACAGGGGGTGGCACTGGGGGGGGCATGACCCTGACCGCCCCCTTTGTCAGGTGCTGGCAGCATCCGATGTGGTGCTGGAGGTGTTGGACGCCCGCGACCCCCAGGGCTGCCGCAGCCCCCGGCTGGAAGCCGCCGTCCGGCGCTCGGGAGCGCGCCAGCGCCTGGTGCTGGTGCTCAACAAGATCGGTGCGGGGCGGGGGGGGCCCAGGAGGATGGGGGGGGGCCGGGGGTCCCCTTTACCTGTGTGGGTGATGGGACCCCCCCTTTGCGTCCGTCCTCCCCAGACCTGGTGCCGAGGGACGTGGTGGCCGCGTGGCTGAGGCACCTCCGCGCCGAGCTCCCCACCGTGGCCTTCAAGGCGTGCACGCAGCAGCAGAGCCGTAACCTGGTGCGGGGCTGGAAGGGAAAGGGGGGGTTAAAGGGGATGGAGGGGGCCATGGAGGTAATGGGGACCCCCCCCTCTTTATGCTGCTGTGCAGAAGCAGAGCCGGGTGCCGGTGGCGACAGCCCCGGAGGAGGTGTTGGCCGGGGGGGCCTGTGTGGGGGCCGAGTGCCTGCTCCGAGTCCTGGGCAACTACAGCCGGTGCGGGGAGGTGAAAACAACCATCACCGTGGGGGTTGTGGGTGAGTGGGTGATGGGAGTGGGGTGGGGGCAGTGGGAATGGGGTGGGGATATGGGAGTGGGATGGGGATAATGGGAATGGGGTGGGGGCGGTGGGAGTGCAATGGGGATATAGAACTGGGATGGGGACAATGGGAATGGGATGGGGACAGTGGGAGTGGGATGGGGTCAGTGGGAGTGGGATGGGGACAATGGGAGTGGGATGGGGTCAGTGGGAGTGGGATGGGGACAATGGGAGTGGGATGGGGACAATGGGAGTGGGATGGGGACAGTGGGAGTGGTCTGCAGGGAGGTGCTGTGCCTGGGGGCACCCCACTGATGGTTCCCCCCCCAGGGTACCCCAATGTGGGTAAGAGCAGCCTCATCAACAGCCTGAAGCGGAGCCGAGCCTGCGGGGTGGGGGCAACCCCGGGGGTCACCAGGTAAGCCCCGCCCCTTTTTTTGGGGTGGAGTCTGTGTTGCCCACACCCCCCTGCGGAGGGAGGGGGCGTGGCTTGTGAGCCCCCCCCCCCGACCACGCCCCCAGGTGCCTGCAGGCAGTGCAGCTGGACCGGCACATCCAGCTCCTGGACTGCCCCGGCGTTGTCATGGAGACGGGCGCCCCCCCCGCCGCTGCCCCACTGCGGGGGGCTCTGGCCCCACAGCGCCTGCGGGACCCCCTGACCCCCGCTGCTGCCATCCTGCGCCGCTGCCCCCCCCAGCAGGTAAGGGGCGGGGGGCTTGGGACTGTTGCCATGGTGATGATGGCTGTGGAGGGATCCTCCTTTGGGGGCTGAGGTCTGTTGCCATGGCAACTAAGGTTGTCAGGGGGGCGTAGATGTGTTGCTGTGGTGACTGGGGATCTTGGGGGGTGACCCTTTAGAGGCTCAGACCGGTTGTCATGGCAACTAAGGCTGTTGGGACCTGTTGTCCCTGTGTCTGGGAGGGCCCAAGCCTGTTGCCGTGGTAACGAGGTGTTGGGAATACCCCTTTCAAAGGTTCAGATGCCGTTGCAACTAGGGCTGGTGGGATTCCCACTTGGGGACTCTGGCCTGTTGCCATGGCAACTAGAGGTGTTGGGGATGCCCCTTTTGAAGGCTCAGACCTGTCACCATGGTAACTGGGGATGCCTGGGGACCCGCTTGGGGGTTGCCAACGCAACTAGATACAGTGGGGAACCCCCGGGATGGCTCAGCCATCCCCATAGCAACACGGACGGTTGCCATTTCCATCCCATTTTGTCCCCAAAATGGGGGGCTGGGGGGGTAACAACAGCCCAGGAGGGGGTGACAAGACCCCATCTGTGTCCCCCACCCAACAGCTGAGTGACCTCTATGGGGTCCCCCCCTGCGATGACCCCCGGCAGTTCCTGTCCCACCTGGCCCGGAAGCAGGGCCGGCTCCGGCCGGGGGGGCTCCCGGACCCCCACGCTGCTGCCGTGGCCCTACTGCGAGACTGGACCAGGTGGGGAGGGGGGTTGATGCTTTTGGGGGTGGGGGCCCCACACCCTGACCCACATTTGGGGGATACAGGAGAGGATCTCCCCATAGCCTGACCCATTCTGGGGGGGCTGTGAGGGCTCTCCCCACATCCTGCCCCCCTTTTCCCATCCAGTGGCAAGATCTCCTATTACACCCACCCCCCCCAACCGCAGGGGGTGCATTTGGAAGCCCAAATCCTGACGGCGCTGGGGCCCGCGTTCGACCTGGAAGCGCTGGAGAAGGGCGATGCCGAGGCACTGGCAGGTGAGAGCTGGAGCATCCCCCCCATCCCACCATGGGGTGACCTCCCCAATGCTCATTTACTCCCCCCCCCCCATAGCGGTACCAGTGTCTGTGGCAGGCATTGAGCTGGCTCCATGTGAGCCTGAGGAGGAAGAGGAGGTGAAGTCTACTGGGGATGAAGAAGAAGCCATGGAGGAGGATGCTGGCGACCTGGAGGTATGGAGGGAATGGGGGGTATACGAGGTATCGGAATGGGGTTGGGGGGGTCATAGGTGCATTATTGACCCCCCCCAACCCCAGCTTGGAGCGGTGACAGTGGAGCTGAAGCGCCCCCGGGTGAAGACGGGGGGCAGTGGGGAGGGTCCTGTGCCCCGTGCCCCCAGCTTGGAGGAGGTGGCTGCTCTGCCCCCCTTGCTGCAGGGCCAGGGGCTGAGGGCGGCCGGCAAAAGGAGGAGAAAGCTGCAAAAAAGAGCACGTAAGGGAAGAAAAAACCCTTTTCCAACCCCAAAATCCCTTCCTTAACCCCCAAATCCCCCTTTCCAACCCCAAATCCCTTCCTTAACCCCCTAAATACCCCTTTCCAACCCCAAAACCATTCCTTAACCCCCAAATCCCCCTTTCCAACCCCAAAACCATTCCTTAACCCCCAAATCCCCCTTTCCAACCCCAAATCCCTTCCTTAACCCCCTAAATACCCCTTTCCAACCCCAAAACCATTCCTTAACCCCCAAATCCCCCTTTCCAAACTCCAAAACGCCTTCCTTAACCCCCTAAATCCCCCTTTCCAAACCCCAAAATCCCTTCCTTAACCCCCAAATCCCCCTTTCCAACCCCAAAACCCCTTCCTTAACCCCCTAAATCCCCCTTTACAACCCAAAAAACATTCCTTAACCCCCCAAATCCTCTTTTCCAACCCACTCCCCCCCAAATTCCTACTTTATCCCATTCATCCCATAGAGAAGATCGCCACGAAGCTTTCAGAGACGCTGGAGGCCGCAATGCAGTTCTGAGGATGAGGCATTTCCAACAGAAACGGTGTTTTTTAAGCAAGAAATGGTTAAAACCAGCCTTTTGTTGCAATAAAAGCACAGGCACAACATGGGGGGTGTCTGAAAGGTGCAGTTTTGGGGGGGGTTGAAGCAGGATTTGGGGGGCAAAAAGGAGACCCAGATGCTCTTGGGTTTAGGGGCTGGCCCCATAGAGCAGAATGGGGAGGTGGAACCCTTCCACATCCCCTGTAGCAGCCTGCGTTGCTCCATTAACACCAAAAGAACCTTCAGAGGACCCCAAAAGCCACCTTGGAGCACACATTGGGGCCCCCGACACCCCCAAAGGGAACAGGGTCCCCCCCTCCATATCCCATCTCCAGGCTGGGGCAGCTCCCCTCAGCCCCGGCCGCCATTTTGTGGCCTCTTCTCCTACCTAAGGGAAGGGCCTTAGAGGCTCATGATGAGATACAGGGCAACACCAGTGCTTTGATAGCCATTATTTAGGTGAAGACAGGGGTTAAATGGGCAATTTTGGGTGTTTCCATCTCGTTTTTAACGGCGGCGCCATTTTATCACCCTGAGGGATGGGGCGGGGGGAGAGCAGTTTCCCGCCTTTCCCCCCCCCCACACTTTGAGGAGGTCGCCGCCGGAGCCTCGAGGCCGCCTTCCCGCCACGTGAGAGGGGGCGGAGCGAGCTCGGCCGCTCGCCCAATCGCGATGCGAGGAAGGGGGAGTGGGCGGGATGAGGGCGGAGCTTGAGCCAATAGGAGGCGGGGTGGGCGGGGCTCACTGCCGGCGCGTGCGTAGAGGGGGCAGTGGGCGGAAGCGCGGGCTGAGGGGAGCGGCGGTCGCCGCCGGTCCGGGTCGGTTCAACGACCCCTGCGGGAGCCGTTTGTGGCCGCGATGGAGCGGGACGCGGCCATAGGAACGGCCTCGGAGCGGTTTTAGCTCCTCCGGCGCTTGTTTTGCCCTCAGGGCCGTGGCAGAAATGTCCCAGAGGAAGCGGAGCAGAGGGTCAGGTCCCTCCCAGGTAAGAGGCTGCGCCTTTCCCCCTTCTCTTCCCCCCCCCTTTCCCTTCCTCCCCCCCTTTCCCCTTTCTCTTCCCCCCCCTTTCCCCTTTCTCTTCCCCCCCCTTTCCCCTTTCTCTTCCCCCTCCTTTCCCCCCTGGCTGGGTGCTCTCCCCCCACCTCCCTCCTTTCTCCCCACAGGCAGACGATGGGGACGAGGATTTCAGCCTCAGCCCCACGCTGCCACGCAGCCAAGTGCAGCGGAACCTGGAGAGGCGCTCCCAGGACCAAGTGAACCAGAAGGTGGGTGCAGGTGACCCCAAGGGATGCCCTCCTGCCTCGGCTCCTCCATCATCACCCAGCTCTCAGCCTTCCCCCTTTCTTCCCTCCATAGGTCAGTGAGCTGGTTCAGTTCCTGCTTGTCAAAGACCAGAAGAAGATCCCCATTAAGAGAGCAGGTCAGTTTAGGGCACCCCCCAAAACCTTACTGAGGGGGAGTTCAGGCATCCAAGTGATTCCCTCCCCTTTCCCTATAGATATCCTGAAGAAAGTCATCCGGGAATACAGAGACGTCTACTCAGAGATTGTGAACCAGGCAGGCAGGACCCTGCAGCAGGTCGGGGTGGGGGACATGGAGGGGTTGTGGGGCAGGTTGGGGGGGGGGGCACCCCGTGTTATGACCCTTTCTCCTCCTGCAGGTGTTTGGGCTGCAGTTGGTGGAGATCGACACCAGGCAGCACATTTACATCCTCACCAGCACCATACCCCGTACTGAGGGGGAGAACCTGCGCCGGTGAGGGGGGGGGGGCACAGGGGACCCCATTGGGGTGTGTGTCCCCCCTCTCTTTGCTCATCCCTGTCTCCCATAGGGACAACCAAACAGCAAAGCTGGGGCTCCTCATGGTCATCCTCAGCTTCATCTTCATGAAGGGCAACTCGGTCAAAGATGGTGAGTTCCCCCCAGCCCCCCCTCCCAATACCCCGATTCCCCCTTTGTGCCCCCCATTGACATCCCCTTTTCCAGGTGCTGTGTGGGAATTTCTCCGCAGGCTCCGTATACAGCCAGGGTAGGATATAGAAGACACACACGTAATTGGGGGGGGCACAAGTCTCATTGCTACCACAGCTCATTGACACCCCCCCCCATTCTCAGGGACCGTCACGAGGTCTTTGGGGACGTCAAGAAGCTGGTGACAGAGGAGTTTGTGCGGCAGAAGTGAGTCTTGGGGTGGGGGCCCCCCCTTTTTGGACCGTGGAGTGAGTCCCGTTCCCCCCCCCCCCCGGTGTGCTCAGAGCAGCCACAGCACCAGTCTTGGCTGGGCTGTTTATGCCACACCGCAGAGAAACCCCCCTGCACCCCCCCCACCCGGTGACTTGAGGGTCTGTCACAGGGCTGGGGGGTGCTGGACACCCCCCCCACCCCAAACCATAGTGGGGAGGTTCACCCCACCACCCCATTGCAGGTACCTGGAGATCACCCCCATCCCCTTGACAGAGCCCCCTGAGTTCAAGTACCAGTGGGGGCCACGGGCAGCCAAGGAGACCTCCAAGATGGATGTGCTGCGCTTTGTGGCAAAGGTGAGGCCATGTTAGGGGGGGGTCCTGGGTTTTGGGGGTCCTGGGGCTCCATTTAACACCCCCCCCCCTTTTTTTCCCTCCCCAGATGCAAGGGAAGGATCCCATGTACTGGGTAAGCCAGTACAATGAGGCTAAGACCACCCTTTGACCCCCCCCACAATAAAGGTGTAGCTCAACAACCTCCATGCTCAGTTCTTCATTAAAGCCAGGTTTAATTTAGGGGCCCCCTCCTGGTTGGTGGGGGGGGAACCCCTCAATAATGCTCAGGAACTGTGACCAGTGCTTCAGCAGGTGGGCGGCTGATGTCGACATTCTATGGGGTGAAGATGGAGGTTGGGGGGGACTCCCCAAAATCTAACCCCCCCTTAATGTCTGGGGGGGGCTCCTTTAATCTGTGCACTATTTTTGGGGTGCCTCAATGGGTTTATTTGGGGGGACCCCCCCCTTTTTACCTGGGGTCGTTCCCGGTGGGTGTTCACTGCTGCTACATTGAGGAAGATGGACTCTACTTCACACCCTGTTTCCATGGGGAGGGACAAAGGACCCGGATGGGGGGCAGTTGTGGTTGTCCCCATTTTGGGGGGGACACAGTCCCTATTCTGGGGTGACCCCCCCATTTAGGGGTGCCACCACCCCACTCACCATAAGCCACTGGGGTCAGCTTGAGCACCGTGTGCAGGGGGCACTTGAGATAGGGCAGCTCATCTTGGGGATGGGGTGAAGGAGGTGTAAGAAGGGGGTGATGGATTTGGGGGTGTCCCCAATGTGTCCCCCCCTTGTCCCCCCCATCTCACCCGCACTCTTATCCAGGAAGTAAGCCAGCAGGCAGCGCATGACGGCTTGGTGGCAGATGACCAACACGTTCTCCTGCCGCTCCAGCTCCATGATGACCGGCTCCAACCGCTGCACCAGGTCCTCGTACGACTGAGGGGGACCCCAAATTGAAGGGAGGGGACCCCAAATGGACCCCAACCCCCTGTGCTGCACCCATTAAGGTGGGACAGGATGGGGGCTACCTCTCCTTTGGGGTAGCGATAGCGATACTTGTCCTGATCCCGGAGCGCAAACTCCTGTGGGAAGCGCTCTTGGATCTCCTCGTAGGACATCTCCTCGCAGACTCCCTGCGGGAATGGGGATGCTGTGGAGTTGGAAAAGGAGGATTTTGGGGTGTTTCTCCCCCCGCAAAAGGGGGGGCTCTCACCGCATCGATCTCATTGAGGGCTTTCCACTGCTCGTAGGGCACCCCCAGCGCCTCGGCCGTCTCGATGGTGCGTTTCATGTGGCTGGTCCACACCTTCAGCTCCCGGATGCTCTGGCTGCGGATGAAGTCGGCCAGGGCCCGGGCGTACTGGGGAGAGGGGCGGGGCTAGGTCGGGGTCCGCCCATATGGGCGGGGCCAATGGTTAAGCCACGCCCTTCTTCAGTCACACTCCGTTGCTCAATGTGGATGGGAATAGCGGTTGTGGGCGTGGTCTCTGGGGTAGCTCCTCCCCGTGTCCTTATTTGGAGTTACTGTGGGTGTGGCCTTGTTTAGCTCCACCCCCGCCCGTTCTGCGCGCCCTAAAACCCTATGTCTGTGCCCCCCCCCATGGGACACACACGCACCCCCAGCCCTTCTCCCTTCCCCATCCCCTCCACGGCCGTGCCCTCCTATTCCCTGTTCTTATCCCCATCCCCTCCATGGCTGTGCCCCCGCTATGGACACATCCCCCCGCCCCCCCCAGACCTGCTGCCCCCGAGGGGACAGCCCCGAGTCCCCCCCGATGCATCCCCTCAGGTTGAGCTGGCTCTCTCCATGGCGGCTGAGGTAGATGGCCCGCGGGGTGACGTGGATGTTCATCAGGTAATACACGGTGCGGCTCTGGATGTGGCCCTGCACCCGGTTCGCCAGGTACCGCACCCCCACGTCGAAGATCTTGATGTAGGACAAGCCACTTTGGGGGGGGACACACGTCCTGCATCAGCCTGGAGGGTCCCCACATATCGGGGGGGCACATATAGGGGTTGGGGGGCACCTGTCCAGCTGCTCATCCAGGGGTTCGTAGGTAGCCTTATAGCACTCGATGCGCTTGAGGAAGTCGGCCACTACCTCGTCCTGGGCACAGCCTTTGTAGTCGGGGCTGCTCAGCTTCACTTGCTTGGGGGGGACACAACACATGAGGCTTTGGGGGGGGGCACGCATGGTCCCCTCCTCTGGTCCTTGTCACCCCCCCAGGCTCTCACCTTGATGTTCTCTTCGATGATGTTAGGGTCGTCGCAAATGGACTCGACAAATAGCACCTGGGGGGGTGTGGGGAAGGAAAGGGGGGGTCATCGATGTGACGCCCCCATCCCATACTGTAAGCACCCCCAAAATGGTACTGTATAGCACCTCCATGCTGTGAGCACCCCAAAACAGTTCCACCATTGCCCCCATGCGGTGAGCACCCCAAAACACTGCCAGGGCCCCCCCATGCTCTGAACACCCCCAAAACAGTGCCAGGGCACCCCAGTGTGCTATGGACACCCCCAAAGCAGTGCCATGACCCCCCCATGCTGTGAGCACCCCCAAAGCAGTGTCACCATATCCCTCAATGTGCTGTAGGCCCCCCCCACAAACAGCAATTTTGCCCCCCCAGTTCTATGCACCCCCCCCCCCCGTACCTTGTACCCATTCTCCTTTGCAAACTGCAGGATCAGGGCCCGGCGTTCCCGTGTTGTATTGGTGGCATCAAATACCTGAAGGGCACGGGGGGGGCAATTTGGACCCCCCCTATAACATAGGGGGGTATTTTACCCCCTGGGGGGGTCATTTGTGTAAAGGGGGGGCCCCTTACTGCTACTTGCCCCTCTTCAGAGCTCAGGTAAGTGTGGACATCCTTAAGGGCAGCCAATGCACAGTGCCTGGGGGGGGGTATTATTAATAAGAGGCTATTAATGTGCCCCCCCCTTAATTATATCCCCCCTTAACTCCCCCCCCCCCCTTTTAACCTCCGTATCTCCATGGCTTCTTGGTTATCATGGCGGAAGAACTCATAACTCTTATAGCTCTGCACTGCTTCCCTCCGGTACTGCCCCACGTTAAACACTGCAATGAGGTGAGTAAAGGGGTTGGGGGGGCCCCAAACTCTTCCCCCCCCCCCCCCCCCCATTTTACACCCCAAAACCCCATACTTACCCCGTGTTGGTGTCCCGATCCAGTTCAGATACCGGGTGAGCTTACGGGATATATAGGTCTTGCCACGGGCTGGCAACCCCACCATGATCACCATAGTGGGGCAGTTGGTAAACTGAGGTACAGAAGCTATAAGAGGGGGGGGGCTTTATTAGTGTTTAACCCCCCCAAAATGGCTTTTACACCCCCAAATCCAATCTGGAGCAGCTCAACATGCCCTGAGGGGGGCAAATCCCCCCCACAACGCACCCTATGGGTGCGTTGTGGGGGGGATTTGCCCCCCTCAGGGCTTCCCCCCCCCCCATATTAAAGCCCCCCCACACTTACATCCCCGTCTCAAGCGATGGGCTCTAAGGGGGACCCACACTTTCTGCAATGGGGTCTGCGTGAGCTGCCCCGGTGCTGTCGCCATTCCTCTGCCCTCTGCCCCTAATGCAGGTCAATGTCCCCACGGTCACCCCCCCCCCCCCCCCGCCCCGGCACCAATTCAACACCCACCCCCCCTCCTCTTGTTATACCTGGGATTTGGGGTGATTTCTCCTCCATTTTTATTTGGGGGGGGGCAGGCGGGTGCTGGTGGTGCCCCCCCGATAAAGGTCAGGGGTAATGCTATACCCTGGCTGCAAGCCGGGGTGGGAGGGAGAGGGGGGGCTAAGGGGGGGGGGACACACACACAGTGGGGCACCCCATAGGATCCTGGGTCTGGCCCTTTAAGGGTCAGGAGCTGCTTGTCCTGGGGGTCTTGGGGTTGTTCCCTTGGGGGTCTCAATCCTGCTCCCTCTGTGGGTCCTGATTCCGATCCCCAAGGGACCAGATCCTGTTCCGTTGGGGGTCCTGATCCCATCACTTTGGGGGTCTCAGTTCTGTCCCCTTGGGGGTCCTGATGCTGTCACCTCGAGGGTCTCAATCGTGTCTCTATGGAGGTCGTGATACTGTCACCACAAAGGTCTCAATCCTGTCCCTATGGGGGTCCTGATCCCATTCCTGGAGGTGCTGATCCCATCACTTTGGGTGTCCCACTCCTGCCCCCTTGGAGGTCCTGATCCCTTCCCATCCCTCCTCATCCTGCTTTCATCCCTCTGGGATGGGTGGTCCTGATCCTATCCCTTTGGGAGTCCCGATCCCGTCCCTTTGGGGGCCCTCATCCACCCCTTAGGTTTCCCCCCCCTCCCCCCTCCATTTCCTCCTCTTCCTCCTCCTCTTCCTCCCCCCCTCCCTTTCCCCATCCCTATCCCCGCCCTCCCGGTGCCTCCCCCCGCTCCCATTGGCCGAGCACGGGGCGGGCGATGGCGGCGATCCGCAGCGTGAAGGTACCGGAGTCGGGGGGGGGGGGGGGGGGGACAAGGACACCGCTGTCTATGGGGAGGGGGGGTCCCCTCTTCCCCATTAACCCCCTCTTTGTGCCCCCCCCGTGGCAGGGGCTGGTGGCGCTGGTGACCGGCGGAGCCTCGGGGCTGGGCCGGGCCACGGCGGAGCGGTTCGTGGCGCAGGGGGCCCGGGTGGTGCTGCTCGACCTGGGCTCGTCCTGCGGGGCTCAGCTCGCCAAGGAGCTGGGGGAGGGCTGCGCGTTCGCCCCCGCAGACGTGAGTAAAGGGGGGGGGCACTGTATGGGGGGGTCGTTCTACGGGGGGGTTGCCCTATGGAGTGGTTGCTCTATGGGGGTCAGTCTGTGGGGTAGGCACTCTGTGGGGGGGGTCACTGTATAGGGGGTAACTATAGGGGGGTCACTCTATGGAGTGGTTGCTCTATGGGGGAGTCACTATGGGGGTCTGTTTATGGGGTATGCACTCGGGGGGGATCACTCTATGGAGGGTTCACTCTATAGGGGGGTTGCCCTATGGAGTGGTTGCTCTATGGGGTGGTCACTCTATGGGGTCAGTCTATGGGGTAGTCACTCTGTGAGGGGGGTCACTGTATGGGGGGGTAACTCTATAGGGGGGTCACTATTAGAGAGTCACTCCATGGCGTGGTCACTCTATGAGGGATTGCTCTATGGGGGGGTCGTTATTGGAGGGTCACTCCGTGGGGTGGTTGCTCTATGAGGGATTGCTCTATGGGGGGGTCATTATTGGAGGGTCACTCCGTGGGGTGGTTGCTCTATGGGGGGTCATTCTATGGGGAGGTCACTGTCGGAGGGTCACTCTATGGGGTGGGTGCTCTATGGGGGCCATTCTGTGAGTTGGGTGCTCTGTGGGGGGTCACTGTATTAGGTGATCACTATGGGGTGGTCGTTGTGTGGGGTAGTTGGTCTGTGGGGGGTTGCTTTATGGGAGATCATTCTGTGGGGTGGTCACTCTGCGAGGGTCACTCTATGGGGTTCACTCTATGGGATGGTCATTCTGTGGGGTGGTCACTCTGTGTGGGGGTCGCTCTATGTCTCCCAGTGTCTAAGTGGGTGACCAAGAAGCCTGGAGAGGGGTTTTGGATAGGGGCTGTAGGGACAGGCGGAGGGGAATGGCTTTAACCTGCCGGAGGGGAGGATGAGGTGGGATCTGAGGAAGCTCTTCCCGTGAGGACACTGGGATGGGGCGAACAGAGAGCGTTTGGGCCGCCCCAAAACCCTTCCGAAGGTCCCTTCCGACCCATCCCATGGTTCTATGGGATCCCCCCCCGACGCGGGGTCCCCGTGCAGGTGACATCGGCCGAGGAGGTGGGAGCTGCCCTGAAGCTGGCCCAGAAGGAGTTTGGGCGCCTGGACCTGGTGGTGAATTGTGCCGGTGTGGGCATCGCCATCAAGACCTACAACAGCAAGAAGGACAAGGTGCACGAGCTGGAGGACTTCCAGAGGGTCATCAATGTGAGTGGGGGGGGTGTCATTGGTCTGTGGGGTGTTCCTGGTCAATGGGGTGGTTATAGGGGTGTCCCAACGGAGTGGTTGTGGGGTGTCCCAGGTCAAGAAGGTAGTTACGGGGTGCTTATAGGGGTGACCCAAAGTGGTTGTTGGGTGTCCTTGGTCAATGGTGATTGGGTGGTCCTGGTCAATGGGGTAGTTGTGCTTGTCCCAAGGTGTTCATGGGGTGTCCCAGGTCAATGGGGTGGTTATGGGATGTCCCCAGTCACCAGAGCGCTCATGCTCATGGGATGACCCTCCCCAATGGGGTGACCTTATGGTTCGAGGGTGACCAGCAGGCACAGCAGGGGGGGGGGGGGGCGGGGACACATTAGGGGGGGACCAATGGCTTTTGGGGTACCCACAGCTCCCCCCCCAACCTCCTTCCCCAGGTGAACTTGGTGGGGACCTTCAACGTCATCCGCCTCAGCGCCCAACTCATGAGCCAGAATAAGCCCGACGCTGACGGCCACCGTGGCCTCGTGGTCAACACAGCCAGCGTGGCCGCCTTCGAGGGGCAGGTGAGCACTGGCAGCCATTGTGGGGGTACCATGGGGGGACCCCAAAGCACTCACCCATCCCCATGTGTGTGGGGGGGTGTCCCCAGGTGGGTCAAGCAGCTTATTCAGCCTCCAAGGGCGGCATCGTGGGGATGACGCTGCCCATCGCCCGTGACCTGGCGCCCCTCGGCATCCGGGTGGTTACCATCGCCCCAGGTAGGCATGTGGGGGATGTATAGGGTGGGATATGGGGGGGGGTGAGCACCCCAGTTCCCTCCTATTGTTCCTCAGGGCTCTTTTCCACCCCGTTACTGGCTGCTTTACCCGAGCGGGTTCGGAATTTCCTGGGACAACAAGTGCCTTTTCCCTCCCGGTTGGGACACCCATCGGAGTACGCGCACCTCGTCCAAGCCTTGGCTGAGAACCCCATGGTCAATGGGGAGGTGGTGAGGTTGGATGGAGCCCTCCGCATGCAGCCATGAGTTTTGGGGCTCCCCCCGCCCTCCCCAGATGTGGGGCTGGGGAGGGGGTATCCACACTGGGATGCTCCATGGGGACACCGCAGGATGGGAATCCCACTGGGATGTGGACTGGAAAACCCCTGTAAATGGGGAAACCCCTCTATGAGTGGGATTACCCCACGGATTTGGGGACACCCCCCCCCCCCCATGGATTTGAGACCTCCATGCTGTGATATGGGGACCCCCCTCCCCACGGATTTGGGACCCCCACGCTGTGATTTATGGTCCCCTTCCCCTGAATGAGGACCAGGAGCACCCATGGGAGTGGGGGGCACCCACAATAGGGCCCTGTCCGGATGGGGACCCCCATAGAGGCCCCCCCCCCCAATAAAGCGTGTTCTGCGCTGCACTCTCGCCGCTGTCAATCTGTTCCTCTCACTCATGATTGGGTGGCGGGGAGGGGTGGGCGGTGCCAAAGCATTAGTGATTGGTTGGCGTGCGCGTCACTTAACGCGAAGTCGCTTCTAATTGGCTGAGGGCGGAGGGAGCGGGACAAGCGTTCCCCACACTCCCGTCAGTGATTGGTTGCTGCTCCTGCCTGTGCGCCTCGAGGGGGCGCTGATTGGCCGGGGTTGGTCCTTCCGCCGGACGCGGCGCGGGAGGGAACGGGACCGGCGGCGGCGGAGCTGCAGCGGCCGCAGCCATGAACATCCGGAACGCGCGGGTAGGGGGGGACCGGGACCGGGATCGGGATAGGGATCGGGATAGGGGCCGGGATCGGGACCGGGATCGGGATAGGGGCCGGGATCGGGACAGGGATCGGTATCGGGATCGGACCGAGATCGGGACTGGGACCGGGACCGGGACCGGGACGAGGCTGAGGGGCGGTAACGGGGTCCTAAGGGAGGTCTGAGGGCGATACCGGCCCCTGGGGGGGGCACCCGGTGTCAGAACGGGGGAACCGGGGTCCTATGGGGGGCCTGAGGGCCCTCAGTGAGGGCGAACCCGGGCTCCATGGCAGCTCTGAGGGGCCCCGTGCCCTTCTTGAGGCCAATCCCAGGGCCCAAGGGATTGGATCCACTGGGGGGGGGGATCCCACCCCGTCAATGGGAGCTGCAGCTCTGGGGGTGTCGCGTTCCCCCCCCTTCACCCCAATGCCCTGGGGCCGGTCTGAGTCCCCCCCCCACCCGACGCACCCCATGGCAGCCTGAGGACCTGATGAACATGCAGCACTGCAACCTGCTCTGCCTGCCCGAGAACTACCAAATGAAGTACTACTTCTACCATGGGCTCTCCTGGCCTCAGGTATGGGCCCCATATTCCCCCCACACACACACCGGACCCCCCTGTGTCCCCCCCATCACCTCCATCACCCCCTTCCCCCCCCCCCCCCAGCTCTCCTACATCGCTGAGGATGAGAATGGCAAGATCGTGGGTTACGTCCTGGCTAAGATGTGAGTGTGGTTTAGGGGGGCTCTTTCCCCCCCTTTGCCTTTGCTTTTTGGGGGGGGTGTTCTGATAGGTTTGGGGGTGCTTCTTTCCCCCCCCCCAACCTCACCCATGTTTTGCAGGGAGGAAGACCCCGATGATGTCCCTCATGGGCACATCACATCCCTGGTAGGCAGTGGAGGAGATGAGGAGGAGATTTGGGGGGGGGGAGGTTGGGGTGCTCCTTTAGGGACCATTTGAGCCCTTTGGGGGTGGTTCTCAATGGAATCAGAGCATTCCGGGTGCTCCTGAATGAGGTTTGGGGTCAGCGGAAGGGTTTTGGGATGGAAATGAGGTTTTGGGGTGCTCCTTTAGGGACCATTTGAGCCCTCTGGGAGGGGTTCTCAATGGAATCAGAGCATTCCGGGTGCTCCTGAATGAGGTTTGGGGTCAGCGGAAGGGTTTTGGGATGGAAATGAGGTTTTGGGGTGCTCCTTTAGGGACCATTTGAGCCCTCTGGGAGGGGTTCTCAATGGAATCAGAGCATTCCGGGTGCTCCTGGATGAGGTTTGGGGTCAGCGGAAGGGTTGTAGGGGGGAAATGAGGTTTTGGGGTGCTCCTTGAAGCCTTTTGGATGGGGATTGAAGGCTCTTAGGGGCGGGATTTGGCTCTTGGGAGCCCTGTGGGTGCCTGGGTCCTTTGGGGGTGCCCTGGGTGGGTTTTGGGGGGTCCCCCATCGCATGTCCCCCTCCATCCCAGGCTGTGAAGCGCTCGCACCGGCGCCTGGGGCTGGCGCAGAAGCTGATGGACCAGGCCTCCCGCGCCATGATCGAGAACTTCAACGCCAAATACGTCTCCCTCCACGTGCGCAAGAGGTGAGGCCCCCCCCGACCCCCCCCCTCCTCCATCAGAAACTCATCGGGGGCCCCCCCAAAATAACACCCCCCCCCCTTCTTTGTGACTTGGTTGGCAGCAACCGGGCGGCTCTGCACCTTTACTCCAACACCCTCAACTTCCAGTGAGTGCGGGGGGGTTATGAAGGAGGTGGGGGGGACTTGGGGAGGTTATGGAGGAGATGGGGGGTTATGAAGGAAATGGGGGGGATCTGGGGAGGTTATGAAGGAGATGGGAGGGACCTGGGGGTTATGAAGGAGATGGGGGGGATTTGGGGTGGGTTATGAAGGAGATGGGGGTGTATGAGGGAAATGGGAGGGATCTGGGGGGGTTATGAAGGAGATGGGAGGGACCTGGGGGGGTTATGAAGGAGATGGGGGGGATTTGGGGTGGGTTATGAAGGAGATGGGGGTGTATGAGGGAAATGGGGGAGGATCTGCTGGGATGGGTTTGAGAGCATTTATGGCCGCACTGAGACATAAAATAGGGGTGAGGCTGGGGGGGGCACCCCAAAACCATGCCCCCCTCCCCAAAACATCCCTCACCCCATCTCTTTGGCCCCCAAAATACCTCCCCCCCCCCAGGATCAGTGAGGTGGAGCCTAAATACTATGCAGATGGGGAGGATGCCTATGCCATGAAGAGGGACCTCACCCAAATGGCAGATGAGGTATTAACACCACCCCACCGCCCACAGACCCTGTTTAGGGGGCGGATCCCCCCCCCCAGCCCCCTTTTAAACCTGTTTTGACCCCCCCAAAACCTCTGTAACCCCCTTTCAGCTGCGGAAGCAAGTGGAGCAGAAGGAGCGTGGCCGCCCCCCACCTCCCACTGAGCCCCCCCGCGCTGGGGAAGGGGGTTGTGGTAGTGGGGGGGGGCCCCCGCAACCTGTGCCCCCCCCTCCTGAAGATGGGGGCCCCGACAGTAAAGATGTCAGCGAGGTCAGTGAGACCACCGAGAGCACCGACATCAAAGACAGCTCCGAAGCCTCAGACTCTGCTTCATAGGGACCCCCCCCGGTGCTGGGGGGGGGGGGGAGAATAAACCCCCTTCCCCTCCATCTGTGCTGATTCTCTGTGTCCCCCCCGCTATGGGGCCTTATGTGGGGGGTGATTTGGGGAGGTCTTAGCCCCCTGGGGGGGTCATTTGGGGCTTGGTTTTCCCCTGCAGTAATAGGGGATGTGGTGGTGGCATTGGCCACGCCCCCCTCGCGATGACCACGCCTCCTTTGATGTGGGTTAGAGGCGTGGCCTTTGCTGCTCCCTCACCCTGATTGGCTGAAACGCGCGGTTGTGGCGCCCCCGTGCGGTAGCGAAGGGAGAAGTCGCTCCTAAGCAGGTTCAGTGTCCCCCCCAACATTGCACCCCATGGCGGTCTCCAGACCCCCCCCCATTGCAGTCTCCTGTCCTCCCTATTGCACCCCATGGCAGTCTCCAGCCCCTTCATTGCACCCCATGGCAGTCTCCAGCCCCCTCATTGCACCCCATGGCAGTCTCCAGCCCCCCCATTGCACCCTGTGGCAGTCTCCAGCCCCCCCATTGCACCCCATGCCAGTCTCCAGCCCCCCCATTGCACCCCATGGCAGTCTCCAGCCCCCCCATTGCACCCTATGGCTGTCTAGCGCACCGCTAGGGGTCGCCCTGCCCACCTGTTACCTCGGCAACGCCTGTCAAGTGGGCGGAGCAACGCCGCGACCGAACAGCCAATCAGCGCTCGCTCTTTTGGCGGGTAATGGTGGGGGGAGGGAACCGAGTGTCCACCGCAGGCGCGAGCGCCACGTGTGGAGGCGCGAAGCCCCCCCCCCCCCCCCCCCCCGTGAGCCCATGGAGGAGGTGGGACCCCCCTTCGGCTGCCTCTATGAGGGCTCAGGACCCCCCCCCAACCCTCCATTTAGGGGCATTGGACCCCCCCAGCACCCAGCAGGATGCTAAGGACCCCCCCGCCACTGCCTCATTGATGTTTGTGGAACCCCCTCCCAGTTGCCTTCGATAGGTTGAGGACCCCCCCCCCCCCGCTGCTTCCAAGGGACGCAGCCCCCCCTCTATGGCAACAGAGTCCAGGACACAACAGTGCTCCCCCCCCCCATGCAGGATGCAAAGGGCCCCTCCTATCCCCTATAGGGGCCGGGGGGGGCTGTTTGGCACCCACAGGGCCCCTGACCTTTAGTGGGGACCTTCCCCAGGGGCAGGAAACGGCTGCGACAGAGAAGGGAGATGAGAGGGAAACAGCCCCCCCCACCCCCCCACCCCCCTCCCCCCGCACCCTACATCACCCCCCCCATCACAATCACTCGGGGAGATCGGCTTTCTATGGATGTATGTACACAGGGGCACCCCAAAAACCCATGTTGGGGGGGGGCACATATAAGTCAGGCGACGGGGGGGGGGGGTCCCACATAATCACCGCCACCCCCACAGGGCAATATGGAGCTGCAGTTCAATAGGCCCCATGGAACCCCAACTAATTTGGGGGGGGTCCCCCTTATGTGACCCAGGCCAGTGCCAAATAGAGCCCCAACGCCAGTGCCGCCGTGGGCCCCCCCCCGTCCCCCCAAGCCACCGGTACCAGCACAGCCAATGCCAACAGCACCCCACAACCCCGCAGGGCCCCCCCCAACCCACCCCCCCTCCCTCGGGGGGGCCTGGCTGGTACCAAGAGCGCCCCCTCCACCGGCCCCCCCCTCCCCAACAAGACGGGGGGGCTGCGGCGGCCCCCCCCCGCTTCGTAATGCAGCGCCATCTCATTGGCTAAGGAGGTGTTGGGGGCTCGCTCTGGCAATGGGGGGGCCCCGTTTCGGGGGGGGGGGTCCCCGTTATCACCGGGCTCCCCCCGTTGCCGCCGGAGGTGGGAGAGGTAAAGCAGCTCCAGCTCCCGCGCCACCGCCTCCTCCTCAGCACCCTATGGGATGGGGGGGGGGGGCAGCTTTGTGGGGTACCCCCTTGTTTTGGGGTACCCCTTTCAGGGGAGGGGTACCCCACTTTTAAAGGGGGGGGGTTGACTCTCACCTGTATAAGGGGCTGCTCCGCATCCGGGGGGGGTGTTGGGGGTGGGTCAGGCTCTGTGGGATGGAATAGGGGTGAAGTGGGGGGCCCCCATATGGGGGTACCCCTAAAGTTGGGGTGGGAACATCATCATGGGGGGTACCCCCCCAATGGGAGGCTTATAACGGGGGGGTACCCCTAAAGTTGGGGTGGGAGCATCATAATGGGGGGTACCCCTAAAATTATGGGGGTATCACTAATATTGAGGGGTTACCCCTAAAATTGGGGGACATACCCCTAATATTGGGGGTACCCCCCCAAATAGCTATGGGGGGGGCTACTTACCCATATGGTGGTCAGGGGGTGGGGGCTGCACATCCTCTGCCTCCTGTGGCCTTTTGAGGGGGTACGGGGGGGGCGTCACCATAGCAGTCCCCCCATAAAGTTGGGGGGGGCATCATCTGCACCCCCCCAACCCCTGTTTGGGGACCTCATCCATCCAAAGGGGGGGTCCCAAGCATGCCCAACCCCCCCCCCCCCAGTTTAGAGGTGCACATGCAGGGAGGGGGGGGATGACCCCATTTGGGGGGACCCCCCCATGCGGTTTAAGCCCGCCCCCCCCCCCCGCCATAGCTCTTACCTGCCCTTCCCAGGCCTCATCCAGCTCCCGGGGGGCTGCTCCCCCCCCTCGCCCCATTCCCCCCCCCAAACCGCCCCCATTCCAAATCCCCCCCCTCCCACCGGGTGCCCCCCCCGCCCTCGGGGGTCCCAGGGCCGATATTGCCGCAGGCGAGCGAGGGGCAGCCCCAAAGCATCAGCGAACAGGACCCTCCGGGACCCCCCCACCCCGGGGGGGGTCTCGGGGTGTCCCGGAGGGGGGGTCCAAGAGTCCCGGATGGGGATGGGGATGGGGGGGGGTGTGCAGAGCCCTTCGGGGCTATGGGGTGAGGGGGGGGCACGTGTGGGGCTGGAAGGGGGGGGCGAAGGGTGCGGGGCAGGTTGGGGGGAGCCCCCCCCCGCGCGCGGGGCATGCCGGGAGTCCGGCCACGGGGTGGGGGGCGCCGCCGCGGCGGCGGAGGCGGGCGAGCGCGCCATGGCGGGAGGGGGCGGAGCCTGCGCGGAAAGGGGCGGGGCCGGCGTCTGCGCGGAGGGGAGGCGGGGCTTGGAGGGAGGAGTGGGCGGGGGCTTGTGTAAAGGAGGCGTGGCCTGGTAGAGGCGCAGACAAATATGGGTAATGGGGCGTGGCCTAAAGGCGCAGTGGGCGGGGTTTGGTGCGAAGGAGGCGTGGCTTGAAAGGCGTTGGGGACTGGGATCTGCGCGGGGAGGGCGGGGCTTCGGCAGAGGGGGCGTGGTCTGAATGAAAGGGCGGGGCTTAACTGCGAAGGAGGCGTGGCCTAGTGACGGGTGGGTGGGGCCTGTTGGGGACCCTAGGTGGTGGCGGGAGAGGGCAGCGTGGGTCTGGGGGGGGAGAAACGTAGGGACCCCCTCTCCATGGGGTCTGTGTCCTCCCGAGGGGTTTTGTGCGGGGGTGTCCTGGTTACTGGGGGGGCCCTCAATAGGGTGGGTGCATTGGGAAGGGGGTATTAAAGGCACGTGGGGTCTGGGGGGGGCAAATTGGGCCCCTCACATTTGTGCCCTCCCTTGTTCCCCATCACCGCTTTGTGAGTTCCCCTTCGCCATAGGCACCTTTGGGACTGTGCTGCTGCCCCCCCATCCCGATGGGGCGAGGGGTGGATTTGGGGCCCCCCCCACTTACGACCCCTCCTTAAAGAGGGGGAGGGTTCTTTGACATCACGGGGGGGGGGGGATAAAAGCGGGGTTCCGCGGGTGGGGCTGGCAGCGAGTGGGGCACTGCTGGTGAGTGGGTTATGGGGGGGCACACTGGGGGGGGGTACCCCAACATTCCCTTGCATGAGGATGGGGGGGGGCTTTGCACCAGGGTCACCTGCAGAAAGGGATAGGGGGGTTCCGATGGGGGGGGGGTGTCATGGGAGGGGGGAGGCGTTGGTTTCATCGCCCCCCCCCCCCATTTCCTGCTGTATAAGGGCAAGTTTCACGTCGCTTCGAGCTGGGGAAGTCCCGGGGGGGGGGGGGGAACAAAGCACCCCCCAACCCCCCCTCCTGAAACCAGGAGCAATTTTGGGTTCAAACAGCGCGGATTTGGGGTCAAAAAAGCCAAATACCATCAAAAATAGACAGTTCTGGGGGCGCCAAAAGGGCAGGAATTGGGGCCTGGGGCTCCAAAGCCTTGGGGGGGGTAAGGGGGGGGTTACCCTTTCTAAGCTGTTGGGGGGGGCAGTTTGGGGCCATTTCGCGGCTTTTTGGGTTTAGTGTTGAGCCGCTTTCGCCAACAACGTCTTTTTGGGGTGTTTCGGGGTGTTTTGGGGACTTTTGGAGTGTTTGGACATGGGAATTGGGGGAGAACCCCCCTGTTTTGGGGTGTCACCATCTGGACTCTTCCAGGGGGCATTTCCCCTCAGTTTGGGCGGTTTTCCTCATTTTGGGCTGTTTCTCCTCATTTTGAGGTGGTTTTCCTCATTTTGAGGTGGTTTTCCTCATTTTGGGCTGTTTCTCCTCATTTTGGGGTGTTCTGGGGCATTTCTCTGTCTTTTGGGATGCTTCTACCCCATCATTTTAGGGTGTTTTTAACCAGTTACTTTGGGGTGTTTCTCCTCATTTGGGGCTGTTTCTACCCCATCATTTTAGGGTGTTTTTAACCAGTTATTTTGGGGTGGTTTTGGCCAATTTGGGGTGTCTCTGAGGGCCCCTTTTGGGGCGTTTCTCCTCATTCTGGGGGGTCTCTCCCTGCCCTATTTGGGCTGTTTCTGCCTGCTCATTTTGGGCTGTTTCGCCCCATTTTGAGGTGTCTTTGGCGCCTGGTTTAGGGTGTCTGTGTCCGGCTGGTCTGGGCCATTTTCCCTTGTTTTGGGGAGTCTTTACCCGATTCAGGGCCTTTTTGGGGCTCTTTCGACACGTTTCGGGCTGTTTCCCCCCTGGTCCGCGTTGTCTCTCTCCGGCCATTTTAAGGTGTTCGTGCCCTCGTTTTGGGGCGTTTCCCCTCATTTTGGGGTGGTTTTGGCCACTTTTGGGTGCCTCTGAGGACCCTTTTCGGGCGTTTCTCCTCCTTTTGGGGTGTCGTTTCCTGCCTTATTTGGGCTCTTTCCTCCTGCTCTTTTGGGGCTCTTTTGCCCCATTCTGAGGCTGCACGTTGGGACATCCGCAGCCATTTTGGGGCGCTTCTGCGCGTTTGGGGCACTTCTCTTCGTTTTGGGTGTATTTCTGCGCATTTTGAGGCGTTTCTTTGCATTTTGGGGTATTTCTTTGTCTTGTCAGGATTTTTCAGTGCGGTTTTGAGGTATTTCCATGGATTTTGGGGTATTTCTGTCCATTTGGGGTATTTCTGTGCGGTTTGGGGCGTTTCTGTGCATTTGGGGGTATTTCTTTGCATCATTGGGTGGTTCTGTCCATTCTGGGGCCATTTCCATGCACTTTGAGGTATTTCTGTGCATTTCGGGATATTTCAGTGCTTTTCGGGGTATTTCTGTGCATTTCTCGGTGTTTTGATGCATTTCAATGCATTTTGAGGTATTTTGGTGCATTTTGGAGTATTTCTCCTCCATTTGGGGGTATTTCTGTGCATTTCGGGGCATTCCTGTGCATTTTGGGGGGTTTTGCTGCCTTTTGGGGTATTTCTGAGGGTTTTGAGCTATTTCTGTCCATTTTGGGGGTATTTGTGTCCATTTTGGGGTATTTCTATGCAATTTTGGGTATTAGTGTCTATTTTAGGCTATTTCTCTGCTTTTTTTGGTATTTCCATGCATTTTTCAGCTATTTCTGTCCAGTTCGGTCTTTTTTTGCCCATTTTGGGGGCATTTCTATGCAATTTTGGGGATATTTCTGTGCAATTTGGGGGTATTTCTTCCCAATTTGGGGTGTTTTCTGCACTTTTTGGGGTGTTTCTGTGCAATTTTGGGTCTTTCAGCCCATTTTGGGGTGTTCCAGCCCATTTTTGAGGTATTTCAGCCCATTTTTGAGGTATTTCAGCCCATTTGGGGGTGTTTCTGTCCATTCTGGGGTATTTCAGCCCATTTTGGGGTGTTTCAGCCCATTTTGGGGTATTTCAGCCCATTTTGGGGTGTTTCAGCCCATTTTTGGGGTATTTCAGCCCATTTTGGGGTGTTTCAGCCCATTTTGGGGTGTTCCAGCCCATTTTTGGGGTATTTCAGCCCATTTTGGGGTATTTCAGCCCATTTTGAGGTATTTCAGCCCATTTTGGGGTGTTCCAGCCCATTTTGGGGTATTTCAGCCCATTTTGGGGTATTTCAGCCCATTTTGGGGTGTTCCAGCCCATTTTGGGGTGTTCCAGCCCATTTTTGGGGTATTTCAGCCCATTTTGGGGTATTTCAGCCCATTTTGGGGTATTTCAGCCCATTTTGGGGTGTTTCAGCCGATTTTTGGGGTATTTCAGCCCATTTTGGGGTGTTCCAGCCCATTTTTGGGGTATTTCAGCCCATTTTGAGGTATTTCAGCCCATTTTGGGGTATTTCAGCCCATTTTGAGGTATTTCAGCCCATTTTGGGGTGTTCCAGCCCATTTTTGGGGTATTTCAGCACATTTTGGGGGGTCCGGGGCTGTTTCGGGCTCACTCCGGGCCTGGGGGGGCCCTCGGGGGGCCCCCCCCGTGACTCAGGGCTGTGATTTCCTGTCCATGAACCAGGGCTGGAGGCACCGCGGGCATCAGGAGCCATGGCCGGGACCCGGGACCCGTGAGCGGCGTCCGGGGGGGGGGCATTGGGATGGACTGGGAGGCACTGGGATAGATTGGGATGGATTGGGAGGGCACTGGGATGGATTGGGATGGACTGGGAGGCACTGGGATGGACTGGGAGGGTACTGGGATGGATTGGGATGGACTGTGATAGATTGGGGGCACTGGGATGGACTGGGAGGGTACTGGGATGGACTGGGAGGCCACTGGGATAGACTGGGGGCAGTGGGATGGACTGGGAGGGTACTGGGATGGATTGAGATGGACTGTGATAGATTGGGGGCACTGGGATGGACTGGGAGGGTACTGGGATGGACTGGGAGGGTACTGGGATGGACTGGGAGGGCACTGGGATGGAGTGTGATAGATTGGGGGCAATGGGATGGACTGGGAGGGTACTGGGATAGATTGGGGGCACTGGGATGGACTGGGAGGGTACTGGGATGGACTGGGAGGCCACTGGGATAGATTGGGGGCACTGGGATGGACTGGGAGGGTACTGGGATGGATTGGGATGGTTGCTTCATAAAGCGCCTATGGATGCGCCCAATGGGTACCAATGGGTACCGGGATTGGGCTCAGTCCATCCCGGGAGGGGGGAACCGGAAGGTACCACAGGAAGGGGGGGAGGGGGGGGGGCACACATTGGGATGTGCCATGGTGTGGGGACCTCGTGCGCGAGGGGGGGGGATTTGGGGTTCGGGGGGGGTCTCACATATTCCCTCCCCCCCAGGCAGAGGCGCCCCCCCCGCAGCCCCCAGGATCGCCCCACGGTGCTGACCCATGGGGACCCCCAGCGCACACAGGTGGGGGGGAGGAGCCCCATATTGGGGTCCATAATGGGGGGGGCAGGATTTGGGGGTTCACCTCTATTTCCCCCCCCATATACACACATAGGTGCCACCCAAGGGGGGATCGTGCCCCCCCCTCCTGCACATCCATCACCCCGGGGTGCTGGTGATGAGGACTCGGCTCCCCCCGGCGCATGGTAACAACCCCCCCCCCCATTGCACCCCCTCTATTGGGGTCCCCCCTTTTTCTGACCCCCCCAACCTCTCTCAGGTCTCCCCACAATTGAATGGGGCCCCAAAGACCCCCCCGGCCGTGACCGAGCCCCTTCGCCGGCCCCCCCCAGCAATGACCCCCCCCAGCAGCCCCCCAGGTGAGCGGGGACCCACTTTGGGGGGGGGAACCCCTAAATCGTGCGTCCTCATTGACCCCCCCCCCATAGGGCTCCTCGTTGTGACCTGGGGGGGGTGGCTCAGTGCCTGCGGCAGCTGGAGCGGATCCAGGAGCTGGAGCAGCAGGTAAGGGGGGGCCCAAAATCATCTCCCCCCCCCATCTCCCCCCATTGCCCCCCAATTGCCCCCCCAAACCATCTCCCCCATTGCCCCCCAATTGCCCACCCAAACCATCTCCCCCATTGCCCCCCCAAACCATCTCCCCCATTGCCCCCCCATTGTCCCCCCAAACCATCGCCCCCCATTGCCCCCCCAAACCATCTTTCCCCATTGCCCCCTCATTGTCCCCCCAAACCATCTCCCCCCATTGCCCCCCCAAACCATCTCCCCCCATTGCCCCCCCAAACCATCTCCTCCCATTGCCCCCCCAAGCCATCTCCTCCCATTGCCTCCCCAAACCATCTCTTCCCATTGCCCCCCCAAACCATCTCCCCCCATTGCCCCCCCAAACCATCTCCTCCCATTGCCCCCCCAAGCCATCTCCCCCCATTGTCCCCCCATTGTCCCCCCAAACCATCTCCCCCCATTGCTCCCCCATTGCCCCCCCAAACCATCTCCCCCCATTGTCCCCCCAAACCATCTCCCCCCATTGTCCCCCCATTGCCCCCCCAAACCATCTCCCCCCATTGCTCCCCCATTGCCCCCCCAAACCATCTCCCCCCATTGTCCCCCCAAACCATCTCCCCCCATTGCCCCCCCAAGCCATCTCCCCCCATTGCTCCCCCATTGCCCCCCCAAACCATCTCCCCCCATTGCTCCCCCATTGCCCCCCCAAACCATCTCCCCCCATTGCTCCCCCATTGCCCCCCCAAACCATCTCCCCCCATTGTCCCCCCAAACCATCTCCCCCCATTGCCCCCCCAAACCATCTCCCCCCATTGTCCCCCCAAACCATCTCCCCCCATTGTCCCCCATTGCCCCCCCAAACCATCTCCCCCCATTGCTCCCCCATTGCCCCCCCAAACCATCTCCCCCCATTGTCCCCCCAAACCATCTCCCCCCATTGCCCTCCCATTGTCCCCCCATTGTCCCCCCAAGCCATCTCCCCCATATCCCATGAGTGCCCCCCCAAACCCGTGCCCCCCCCCAGCTTGCTCGCGAGCGCCACCGCCTGGGGCTGCTGCAGGCTCAGCTCATCCGGAGGGGCCCCCCCATTATGGTAAGGACGGGGGGGGGGGGCACCCTAAAACGGGGGCTGGGACCCCCCCAAGCTGCTGCCATCACCTCAATGTGTGCCCGTTTCCCCCCCCCCCTTCCTCCAGGCCCCCCCTGGGAAGGGCCAGGTTGGACCCCCCCCACTTTGGGGCCCCAAAGCAGAGGGGGAGCCTGAGCCCCCCCCCCCAGGGCTCCCATTGGAGCAGGGGGGGCTCTGCCCAGGTGAGAGCCGGGTTTGGGGGGGGGGGGGAGGGCATTGGGGGGACCCCCCCAAGTGATGGGGGGGGTCAAGGGGCTGGGTCCACGCTGACCCCCCCGCCCCCCCCCAGAGCTGGAGTATTACAAGGTCAGCACTGCCCGGCCCCCATACACCTATGCCACGCTCATCCGATGGGTCAGTGACCTATAGCCCCCCGTGGCCTCTACAGCCCCCCCCGGGGCCTCTATAGCCCCCCCCGTGGCCTCTATAGCCCCCATCATGTCTTCTATAGCCCCCCGTGTACTCCTATAGCCCCACCATGTCCCTATACCACCCTGTGTCCTCTATAGACGCCCATGTCCCCTATAGCTCCTCAATGTCCCCTATAGCCCTCCCATAACTTCTATAGCCCCCCAATGTCCCCTATAGCCCCATCATGTCTCTATAGCCCCCCGCGTGTACCCTATAGCCCCCTCGTGTCCTCTATAGCCCCCACTGTCTTCTGTAGACCCGTGTCCCCTATAGCTCCCCATATCCTCTATAGCCCTGTCTTCTATAGCCCCACCATGTCCCTATAGCCCCCCCTGTCCTCTATAGCCTCCCATGTCCCCTATAGCTCCTCAATGTCCCCTATAGCCCTCCCATACCTTCTATAGCCCTCAAATACCTTCTATAGCCCCCCCATACCTTCTATAGCCCCCCAACATCCCCTATAGCCTCCCTATGTCCTCTATAGCCCCCATGTCCACATAGCCCCAATGTCCCTATAGCCCCCCCATGTCCCTTTAGCCCTCAGTGTCCCCATAGCCCCCATGTCCCTATAGCCCCCCCACGTCCCCTATAGCCCCCACGTCCCTATAGCCCCCATGTCCCTATAGCCCCCCCACGTCCCTATAGCCCCCATGTCCCTATAGCCCCCCCACGTCCCTATAGCCCCCATGTCCCTATAGCCCCCCCATGTCCCTATAGCCCCCATGTCCCTATAGCCCCCATGTCCCTATAGCCCCCCCATGTCCCTTTAGCCCTCAGTGTCCCTATAGCCCCCATGTCCCTATAGCCCCCCCATCCCCTATAGCCCCCCCATGTCCCTATAGCCCCCATGTCCCTATAGCCCCCATGTCCCTATAGCCCCCCCATGTCCCTTTAGCCCTCAGTGTCCCTATAGCCCCCACGTCCCCTATAGCCCCCACGTCCCCCATAGCCCCCACGTCCCTATAGCCCCCACGTCCCCCATAGCCCCCACGTCCCTATAGCCCCCACGTCCCCCATAGCCCCCACGTCCCCATAGCCCCCACGTCCCCTATAGCCCCCACGTCCCCCATAGCCCCCACGTCCCCTATAGCCCCCACGTCCCCTATAGCCAACCGTGCCCCCCCCAGGCGATCCTGACCTCCCCGCAGCGGCAGCGCACCCTGGCGGAGATTTACCATTGGTTCAGCGGCACCTTCGGCTACTTCCGGCACAACGCGGCCACGTGGAAGGTGCGGACCCCCCCATCGGGACCCCAATGATGCTCCAGCACCCCCATACTGGGGGTACCCCACGTTCTCTCCATCACCCCCTCCATTTGCCCCCCCCCCCAACCCCTATGGGGGGCGCACCCCAATGCTGCCCCCCCCCCCCCCCAGAACGCCGTACGCCACAACCTGAGCCTGCACAAGTGCTTCGTGCGGGTGGAGAACGGGCGCGGGGCCGTGTGGACGCTGGATGAGAGCGAGGTCAGGCGCAAGCGGAGCCCCAGGTACCGAAACCGACCCAAACGGACCCAAACTGACCCAAACTGACCCAAACTGACCCCAAATGGGCCCAAACTGATCCCAAACTGACCCAGAATGGGCCCAAACTGACCCAAACTGACCCAGAATGGGCCCAAACTGACCCAGAATGGGCCCAAACTGACCCAAACTGACCCAGAATGGGCCCAAACTGACCCAAACTGGGCCCAAACTGACCCAAACTGACCCAGAATGGGCCCAAACTGACCCAAACTGACCCAGAATGGGCCCAAACTGACCCAAACTGACCCAAATGGGCCCAAACTGACCCAAACTGACCCCAAATGGGCCCAAACTGACCCAGAATGGGCCCAAACTGACCCAGAATGGGCCCAAACTGACCCCAAATGGGCCCAAACTGACCCCAAATGGACCCAAACTGACCCAAACTGGGCCCAAACTGACCCCAAATGGGCCCAAACTGACCCCAAATGGACCCAAACTGACCCCAAATGGGCCCAAACTGACCCAAACTGGGCCCAAACTGACCCCAAATGGGCCCAAACTGACCCCAAATAGGCCCAAACTGACCCAAAATGGGCCCAAAGTGACCCCAAATGGGCCCAAACTGACCCAAACTGACCCCAAATGGGCCCAAACTGACCCAAAGTGGACCCAAACTGACCCCAAATGGGCCCAAACAGCCCAAGCCCACCCCCAACCCCCCTTAACCCCCCCCATTAAACAAGGCCCTCTCTAACCCCCCCCTTTCCCCTCCAGGGACTGCGACCTGAAGTGCTTTGTGCCCCCCCAGAGCTAAAGGGGAGCGCCCCCCCCCCAACCCTATTGATGTAAATGGGAACCGGAGCGGGGGGGGGGAGTGGGGGGGAGTCCCCCTAAACCGCCCCCATTGCAATGAACACACCCCCCCCACGGCTGCATTGGGGCTCTATTGGATGCGCTCAGGAACGGCCCCACAGTGGGGGGGTTGGGCCCCCCCCCGGTGCGGGTTCAGCGCCGGGGCCGCGCCAGCGCCGCGTTCTCCTCCCGCAGTGCGCGGCAGTCGCTGAGGATGCGCTCGAGGCTGGCGGGGGGCTTGGAGCTGGTCTCAGCCTCGATCTGGGGGCGGGGGGGGGGCAGGGGGGGGGCAAAGGGGGGGAATGGGGGGGAATTTGGGGGGCAAAGAGGTTTGGGGGAGCAAAAGGATTGGGGGCAAAGGGTTGGGGCAAGGGAGTTTTGGGAGACAAAAGGTTGGGGGGCAAAGGGGGTTTGGGGGGCAAAGGGTTGGGGGGAAGGGTTTGGGGGGGAATTTGGGGGGCAAAGAGGTTTGGGGGAGCAAAAGGTTGGGAGGTGAAGGGTTGGGGCAATAAAGGGTTTAGGGGTGAAGTTTGGGGGCAAAAGGTTGGGGGGCAAAGGGAGTTTGAGGGGCAAAGGGTTTGGGGGTGAATTTGCAGTGCAAAGAGGTTTGGGGGGCAAAGGGGGGGTTTGGGAGGCAAAGTGGGGGTGGAATTTGGGGGTGAATTCGGGGGCAAAAAGTTGGGGGGCAAAGGGGGGTTGGGGGGCAAAGGGTTTTGGGGGTGAATTTGGGGTGCGAAGAGTTTTGGGGGGCAAAGGGTTTGGGGGAGCAAAAGGTTGGGGGGTGAAGGGGGTTTTGGGGGTGAAGTTTGGGGGGGCAAAGGTTTGGGGGGGCACAGAGATAGGGGGAAAAAGGACAAGTCAATTAAAGCCCCATAGATACAGGGAACACCCCAATAGATGTGGGGGCCCCCATAGGGCCCCCCAAATTGCCCCCCCCCCCCAACCCCCCACCTGCTCCTCCAGGTCCCGAATCTCCCTCTGGATGGTGCCCGTGTCCTCAATGGTCCGGATGAGCTGAGCACAGTTCTGGGGGAGGGGGGGGGGGGGCACAAAGGGGGGGGTCAGGGACCCCCAATTCCATCTGCACCCCAAACCCCCCCATAGGCCCCATAGCCCCCCATTACCTCATGCAGAGCTGCCAGGTACTTGTAGGCTTTCCTCACCACCTCGTCCCTCTTGGCATCCTGGGGGGCACAGGCGACATTGGGGGGGCACAAGGGACAAGGTGGGGGGGTCCCAGTGCCCCAAACTCAGCCCTTTCCATTAGGGTCATCTATAGAGGACATGGAGCCCCCCATGTGCATATGGGCCCCCCAAGTGTATATGGACCCCCAAGTGTACATGGACCCCCAAGTGCATATGGAACCCCCCAAGTGCATATGGTGTCCCCCAAGTGTATATGGAGCCCCCCAAGTGCATATGGGCGCCCCAAGTGTATATTGAACCCCCAAGTGTATACGGAACCCCAAAGTGTACATGGGCCCCCCAAGTGCATATGGGCCCCCCAAGTGTGGGGCGCCCCACCTTGAAGAGCAGCTCATCGGTGACACTGAAGGTCCTCTCCAGCTTCCCCACCAAGGAGTTGATCTCCTTCTGCAGCGCCCTCGTATCCACCAGGATCTGGGGGGGGGGAACCCCATCACATGTGGGGCACCCCAAAATCCCCCCCCCCACCAAACACCCCCTTAGGGCCCAGTGGTACCCAACACCCAAAGACGCTCCCTTTGAAGCTGCTTTGGGGACCCCAAACTCCTCCAAAAGGCTTGGGGGTACCCCAAAACCTCTGCCCCCCCAATGTATATTGGGGACCATGGCCCCCCCCCGGCCCCCCCACCTTGCTGATCTCCTCCTTCTGCTTCCGGATGTTGCCCACGATCTCCAGGATGCGCTGGGTGTAGACGGCGCGGGAGACGTCGCGGGGCAGCGCTTCCAGCTCTGCTACCTGCATCCATAGGGATGGACGGGATTGCATCCGTAGGGATGGACGGGATTGCATCCGTAGGGATAGATGGGATTGCATCCGTAGGGATGGACGGGATTGCATCCATAGGGAGAGGATAGATGGAACTGTATCCATAGGGATAGATGGGATTGCATCCATAGGGATGGATGGGATAGCATCCATAGGGAGAGGATAGATGGAACTGTATCCATAGGGATGGATGGGGTTGCATCTGTAGGGATAGATGGAATTGCATCCATAGGGATAGATGGAATTGCATCCATAGGGATGGATGGGATTGCATCCATAGGGAGGGGATAGACGGAATTGAATCCATAGGTATGGATGGGATTGCACCCATAGGGATAGATGGAATTGTATCAGTAGGGAGGGGATAGATGGAATTGCATCCGTAGGGATAGGTGGGATTGCATCCATAGGGAGGGGACAGATGGAACTGTATCTGTAGGGATGGATGGGATTGCATCCATAGGACAGATGCAATTGCATCCATAGGGATAAGATGCAATTGCATCCATAGGGATAAGATACAATTGCATCCATAGGGATAAGGTACAATTGCATCCATAGGGAGGGGAGAGATGGAACTGCATCCGTAAGGATAGATACAATTGCATCTAGAGGGATATATGGAATTGAACCGATAAGGAGGGAATAAATGGAATTGCATCCACAGGGATAGCATCCATAGGGAAGGGATGGAGCTGGAGCTCACCAGCGTCTTGTAGAGCTCCTCCTTGCGCCGGGCTTCCTCCGCGGCCGCGCGGCTGCGCTCGTGCAGGCTCCGGATCTCCGAGAGGCGCCGCGATGATTCCAGCTGGAATGGGGGGGAACCCATTGGGGGGGGCAGAGCTCCCAAAGTGCATTGGAAAGGGACTCCAGAGACCCTTGAATCCCCCGGAGGGACTCGGAACCATTGGGAATGGGACATTGGAGCACCAAAACCATTGGGAATGGCCCCAGATTGAGCCCCAAAGACCTCCCAAGGAGGGAACTGGGGACCCCAAAAGCATCACAAAGGGGCCCCAGGGACCCCCAAGCCACCCTGAAGGGTCCCTGGGCCCCCCCCCAAGAAGTGGGGTTCATAGCCCAGGCTCCCCCCTTTACCTGGGCTGAGTCACGCAGGGCCCGGAGGTGCCGGTACTGGGCCAGGAGGGGGCCCCGGTGCCGTTCCCATTGTCCCGCCAGGCTGACGATGCGGCGCCCGCTCGCCTCCACCACCAGCTGGGAACAGGGTCAGGGCACCCCAAAACGCTCCTTCCCCCCCCCCCCCAAAACACCCCCAACTGCCCCCATTCACCTCTATAGTTGAACATCCCCCCCCAAACCCAACTTAAACCCCATTTACGGCCTCAAATAGCATCAGATGCACCCCCCCCTTTTTCTGCCCCCCCCCCAGCCTCACCTGAAGCTTGGCCATGTTGCTCTGAGCATCAGGGAGCAGCTCAATTGCTTGGGCCTTCAATCGAAGAGCATCCTCTCGCCCCCCCAGGGCCAAGCGGCCCTGCTGCACCTCCGCTTCTGCCTTTGGAGGGGGCAAACATCATCAGGGTACCCCAAACCCCCCCCCCTCCCCAACTCCCCACCACCTCCCTGTGGTACCCACCTGGGTGAGGCTGAGCTGAGCATCCCGCATCTCCCCGCGGCAGCCTTCGATGGCAGCATCCAACTGGGCCAGGGCCTGCTCCAGAGCTGCCTCCTCACTGGCCTGACGGGCTCCTGCATCCTATGGGTGGGCATCAGGAGGGTTCAGAGTGAACACCCCCCAATGGACCCATTGGTAGGGTTCAGAGTGAACACCCCCCAATGGACCCATTGGTAGGGTTCAGAGTGAACACCCCCCAATGGACCCATTGGTAGGGTTCAGAGTGAACACCCCCCAATGGACCCATTGGTAGGGTTCAGAGTGAACACCCCCCAGTGGACCCATTGGTAGGGTTCAGAGTGAACACTCCCCAGCAGACCCATTGGTAGGGTTCAGAGTGAACATCCCCACAATGGACCCATTGGTAGGGTTCAGAGTGAACACTCCCCAGCAGACCCATTGGTAGGGTCCAGAACATGGTTGTGGCCATCAGTAGGCTCCAAAGTGAACACCCCCATCCCCATCTCACCTCCTCAGCGCCCTTTGATGGGTGCTGGGTCTCTGCAGCTGCCTGGATCTGCTGCAGCAGGATCTGGGGGTCCTATAGGACGGAACAGGTCAGATTCCAGAGGGGGGGGACACCCCAAAACCCACCCCCCAGCCCCTCAAGCCCAGCCCCTCACCTGCTCGTGGGTCAGGTGCTGGGTGCGGGTGAAGCGGGACCCCTTTGGCAGGGCCCCCCCAGCCCCCCCAGCCCCAAAAGCCTCTTGAAGCCATGCAGGGTCCAAAGGGGGGCCTGGGGGCCGGGGGGGGCAGGCCTGGCGCAGGGGCTCCAGTGCCCGGAGCCGAGCACGGAGCCTCTTCCGACCCACGTATTCCTATGGGGGGGAAAGAAAAGGGGGGTCAGCACCATAGGGACCCCCAAACCTTGCCCTATATGGGGGGGGGGGCCTTACCTGGGGGGGTAGACGAGAGGCCAAGCCCGGCCCCCCCCATTCAGCCTCCCAGTCATGGCGGGCGCTGAGCTGGGCCATGTGGGTCTCCAGCAAAGCTGGGGGGGTCCTGCTGCAAAGGGGGGGCTGCGCCGGCACGGGGGGGGCAGCACCCCCATAATACTCCTGCAGCTCTATAGGGATGGGGGGGGGTGAAGCACATTACATCAAAGGACTGCCCCCAAATCCCCCCCTATAGCACTTACCTGGGGGCCCCCCACTTTGGGGCAGGACTAAAGGGCAGGTAGTGAAGGGATGGAGGCGACTTGTGCCCTAAGGGTTAATGCATGGGTTAATGCCCCCCCCCAATTAAAAGGGGTCCCCAATAACTTGGGGGTGTCCCCAATAGCATGGGGGGGACACTACTCACCTGCAGGCGCTGCAGCCGGGGGGTGCGACAAAGGGGGGGTACCCACGGCATCCCCAATTGCTCCCGGATGCGGGCGCTGATGGCTCGGAGCAGAGCCCCCGATTTCCCTTGGGAATAGGGGCATTAGGATGCTCAGAACCCCCATTAACCCCTCCCCCCATCACCTTGGGGACCCCCCCACATCCCTACCGGGGGGCTCGGTCCCACTGTCGCTCTCATCCCGAGGGAGCTTTTCCACCAGGAAGAGGAGGAGGCGGCGGGTGTCGTGCTCGGAGCTGTAGAGGAAGGTCTGGTACCCAACGTCACCCCCGAATCCCAGCTCCTGGTGATGATACAGGGGGAAATCGGGGGTCACCCCATCACTTTGGGGTTCCCCTTTAAGATATGGGGGTATTTGGGATGGTACCAAAGTGTGGTACCCAGCATCACCCCCAAATCCCAGATCTTAATGATGATAAGGGGGGAATTGGGAGTCCTCCCTTAAGATGTGGGGCTATTTAGGGGGGTACCAAGGTGTGGTACCCAAATTGGGGGTGACCCCATCACTTTGGGGTCCCCCTTTAAGATATGGGGTCATTTGGATGGTACCAAAGTGCTGGTACCCAGCATCACCCCCAAATCCCATCTGTTAGTGATGACAAGGGGGGGGGGGGAAATTGGGGGTCCCCCCATCACTTTGGGGTCTTCCCCCATAGGATTTGGGGCTGTTTGGGGGGGGTCGGGTACCTGGCAGGCAGCAGCCAGGTCGGAAGCGAGCCGGAAGCGTGCGGAGATGCCGGGGGGCAGGAGGGGGCTCAGGGGGGCCCCCAAAGTGGGGTTCACGGCCCGGAGGCACCGCACGGCGGCTTCCACCACCAGCTCTGGGGTGAGGTCCCGCACGCTCTGCACCTCGGGGGGCACCGCTCTGGAAGGGGGGGGGGGCACAATCATGGGGACCCCCCCAATAGCACCCCCAAACCCTTGGTGCCCATACAGACCCCCCCAGTGCTCATCAGGGTCCCCCCTATTCCCATTCAGGGACCTCCAAACCTTCACTCGCAGTACCCCAAATCCTAAGGGTGCCCCCCTAAAACTCCCCCCCCCAAACACTTTACCGTCCCCCCCCCCCAACCAGAGGCCCCCCCCTCATTGTCCCCCTTCAATTCCTTACGGGGGTCCTCGCCTCACACCTCCCATCCACCCCCGCCCCCCTCTAACGGCTTCAGTGCCCTAAGAGCCCCCCAAATCCCGCCCCGCCCCAGAGCCCCCCAACACCCCCCCCCTCCCGTTGCCCCCACTCACGTCCCCGCCTGCCGTAGGGAATGGATCAGGATCTTATCCACCTCCTCCATGATGGGGGGATATTGGGGGGGGACCCCCAAATCCTAATGGGGGGGTGTATGGAGTGGGGGGACCCCGATTTACCCGCGCGCCCCTCCGCCAGTCACGTGAGGCGGGGACGACGGCGGAACCGAGGCGGGGGGCGCGGGGCATGACGGGAGTTGTAGTTCGCTGCGGCGGCCGTGGCGCGGGGCATGCTGGGAGTTGTAGGCGGTGAGAGGCGGGAAACCGAGGGGTGCGAGGGCGGGAAAATGGCGGCCGCCAGGGGGCAAAAGAGACTGTGAGGGTTGATGGAGACTGAGGGGCAATGGAGGCTGCGAGGGGGCAAAGGAGGGTGTGAGGGGGCAAAGGAGGGTGTGAGGGGGCAATGGAGACTGAGAGGCAGTGGAGGCTGTGAGGGGGCAATGGGGACCGTGAGGGTTAATGGGGACTGTGAGGGGCAGTGGAGACTGTGAGGGGGCAAAGGAAGGGTGTGAGGGGGCAATGGAGACTGAGAGGCAATGGAGGCTGTGAGGGGGCAAAGGAGGCTGTGAGGGGGCAATGGGACTGTGAGGGGGCATTGAAGGCCGTGAGGGGGCAATGGAGGTTGTAAGGGGGTAATGGAGGCTGTGAGGGGCAATGGAAGCTGTGAGGGGGCAATGGAGACTGAGGGGCAATGGGGACTGTGAGGAGCAATGGAGGTTGTGAGGGTTAATGGGGACTGTGAGGGGCAATGGAGGCCGTGAGGGGACAATGGAGGGTGTAAGGGGGTAATGGAGGCTGTGAGGGGCAATGGAAGCTGTGAGGGGGCAATGGAGGATGTGAGGGGCAATGGAGTCTGAGGGATAATGGAGGCCGTGAAGGTGCAATGGAGCCTTCTCTCTCACACACTGTGTTCCATGTCTCCTTGCACACGCGTGTGCCCCAGCGCATGTTCAGCGCCGCCCTCCCCATCCCTCATTAAGCCTTTAATCCCCTGCCAGTGAGGAGCTGCACGCTGCAGGATGAGCCGTGGAGCTACCCCAGTGCCGATGGACCCCTCTGAACACCCTGAACACCCCAAAAACACCCCTAACCCCCCCTAAACCCCCTAAACACCCCCAAACACCCCTAACACCCCCAAAAACACCCCTAAACCCCCCCAAACTACCCCTAACACCCAAAAAACCACCCCTAAACCCCCCCAAATACCCCTAACCCCCTCAATAACCCTAACCCCCCCTAAATACCCCTAAACCCACCAAACACCCCTAAACCCCCCAACATACCTAAACACCCCTAACCCCCCCAAACCCCTCTAAACACCCCTAAACGCCCCTAACCCTCTATAAACACCCCTAACCCCCCCAAACATCCCTAAACCCCCCTAAGTACCCCTAAACCCCCCTAAATACCCCTAACCCCTCCCCAAATACCCCTAACCCCCCCACACCCCCTAAATACTCCCAATCCTCCCCTAAACCTCTCTAAACACCCCTAACCCCCCCAAGTACTCCCCAACCACCCCTAAACACCCCCAACCTCCCCTAAATACCCTTAAATACCCCTCACCCCCTGCAAATACCCCCTCTCCATCCCCTAAATGCCCCCAAACCCCAACAAATCCCACAAATCCCCCTGACAGTCCCTCAGAACAGCCCCCCCGCACCCTGTAGGTACCCTCCAGATACCCCATAACTACCAAGACACCCCCAAAATACCCCCCCCAATCCCCTCCAGGTACCCCTAGAGCTCCGGCCCCCCCAACCCTGGCCCCCCATCACTATGTCAGAGTCAGAAGAGAATGGAGAGGTGAGTTTGGGGTCTGGGGGGTGCTTGGGGGGGATATTGGGGTCTTTGGGATGAAGTGGGGGGGGTCTCTGAGGGTATGGGGGGGTCCTGGTCTATGGGGTGCAGGTGTTGGGGGCAGATCTCTGTGCATTCAGGGGTTGAGAGTTGGGGAATGGGGTCCAGGAGGGGTTTGGGGGGGCTTTAGGAAGGTTTTTTTGGGGGTCTTTGACTGTTTCCCCCCCCCAGGACCCCCCAAGGTGCTGCCACCCTTCCCCGACGCCATGGGGCAGCCCCTGGGGTGGCCGGTGGCTGAAGGCAATGGAGGTCCAGCGGGTGCAGGGACCCCCCCGGGTCACCGCCAGCGGCGCCCCCCCCACCCCAAGCACAAGGGGCAGGGTTCCGGGGGGGTCCATCGCTCCCCCCGGGCCCTCTTCTGCCTCCGCCTCAACAACCCCATCCGCCGGGCGGCCATCAGCATTGTGGAGTGGAAGTGAGTTCATATGGTGGGGGGATACATGGGGATGGGGGGGGCCAAGTTGGAGGGCAGCCCTCCAACCTGCTGCCACCCCCCCTTCCCCTTCACCCCAGGCCCTTTGACATCCTCATCCTCGCCACCATCTTCGCCAACTGCTGTGGCCCTGGGGGTCTACATCCCATTCCCTGAGGATGATTCCAATGCTGCCAACCACAACCTGGTGAGGATCCCCCAAAAAGAAGGGGACCCCCGCAGAAAGAGGGGGATTCCCTCCAGAAAGAGGGAGACCCCCCCAAAAAAGAGAGGGACCCCCCCATTGCCTTCCCCTGGGCAGTGTCCCTAAGCCTGTTCCCCTTGCACATGTGTGTGCCACTGCCATAAGCCTCTTATCCCGTGCCTGGATGGGCGCTAATCCTGGCTTAGCTGCTCTGGGATAAGGGAATGCTGGGAAAGGTTAAGGGGGGGGTCCCAATTCCACTGTTCCTTTCTCCCCCCCCCCCCAAGAAAAGGGGGTGCTGGGAAGGATGGGGACCACCTTGTGGGGGGGATCCTCAATGCCAATGTCCCCTTGTGCCCCCCAGTATAGGGGATGGAGGGAAGGGTGTTGAGTTGAAGGGTGGGGTCACCACTTCCACTGTCCCTTGCCCCCCCTGGGAAAAGCATTGGGACACCAGGGTGGGGGGTGGCCCCTCCAGGAGAAGGAGGCTCTGTGCCACCCTCCTGACACCCCCCCCCCCGTGTTTCCCCCGCACTTTAGGAGCAGGTGGAGTATGTGTTCCTCATCATCTTCACGGTGGAGACCTTCCTGAAGATCATTGCCTATGGGCTGGTCCTGCACCCCAGCGCCTACATCCGCAATGGCTGGAACCTGCTCGACTTCGTCATTGTCATCGTGGGGTGAGGACGTGTCCTCCACTTGGGGGGGGCTTCAGGTCTGACCCCCCCCCCCAGCTCATCATGGTCCCCCCTATACCCACCTCCACTCCCAGCCACCCTCTTTAGTGTCCCCCACTTCAAATCTACCGCCTCATCTCACCAAATACATCCCCCTGAGTCCCCCCAACCTTCTGGGATCCCCTCATAGTGCCCCCCCTTAGAGTCCCCCCTCAGTTTATTAGGATGAGCCCCCCAAACTGCTTGTGTCCCCCATAAACTCATCATGGTCCCCCCTTTACCCACCTCCACTCCCAGCCCCACAGAACTCCCCCATGGTGCCCCCCAAGATTCTTTAGGGATTCCCCCCCAACAATCTACCACCTCAGATCCCCAACTCCCCCCCACTAAGCCCCCCCCAACCTATTGGGGTCCCCTCACAGTGCCCTCACTTATAGCCCCCCTTCAATTCGTTAGGCGGGTGTCCTCACACGCACCTCCAGACCCCCCAAACCCCTTCAGTGCCCCTCACCCCACATCCCCCCCCCCAACTCTGTCCCCCCCAGGCTCTTCAGTGTGATCCTGGAGCAGGCATCCCATAAGCCCGGTGAAGCTCATCACATGAGTGGGAAGCCGGGGGGCTTCGATGTCAAAGCTCTCCGGGCCTTCCGCGTCCTCCGGCCTCTCCGCCTCGTCTCCGGTGTCCCCAGTGAGATCAATATGGGGGGGGGATGAAGTTTGGGGGTGCCCCCCCCAATATCTCCTGCCAAACCCCCCTTTTTTCCTCCCCATAGGCCTCCACATCGTGCTCAACTCCATCATGAAGGCCATGGTGCCGCTGCTGCACATCGCTCTCCTCGTCCTCTTCGTCATCATCATCTACGCCATCATCGGACTCGAGCTCTTCATTGGCCGCATGCACAAGACCTGCTTCTTCATTGGGTCTGGTAAGGGGGGGGCCACCCCTACCAGTGACTGGGATCCCCCTCCCCCAAAGGGTCTGGGTCCCCCAGAGAGGGCAATTGGGGCACCCCTCAAATCCTAAGGCTCCAAGATCCCCACTCAGCACCCCAGGGAGGGTGCTTGGGTCCCTCAAAACCTTCAGACACCCCCACCCAGCACCCCTTAAACCACCCCAGTGAGGCCCTGCAACAGCCTGAGACCCCCCAAAGCACCTGAGTGCACCCAACACCAGCACCCCCCAGTGACACCCCACTAAGGGCACTTGGGCTCCCCAACACCCTAACCCCTCCCAACACCCAGGACCCCCAGTAACTAAGGGCCTTTGGTTCCCCCAACACCCTGAGCCCCCCCAATCCCTCTGGGACTCCCTAACACCCTGAGCCCCTCCAAGCCCCCTGGGACCCCCCAGTAACACCCCAATAAGGGCACTTGACACCCCCAACACCCTCAGCCTTAAGACCCCCCTCATGACCCCAAGCCCCACCTCACTCTGTACGAACCCCTGTATCTCCCCCACCCCCACCATGTGGGGACCTCCAGTCCCCCAATCCCCCCACCAACACCCCAAGGACCGCCCTAAACCCCATTTTTGGGGTGCTGCCCCCCCATTTCCAGACCTGGAATCAGAGGATGACCCCTCCCCATGTGCGTTCTCGGGGCACGGCCGGGCCTGCCTGCAGAACAACACCGAGTGCCGGGGGCGCTGGGAGGGCCCCAATGGTGGCATCACCAACTTCGACAACTTCTTCTTTGCCATGCTCACCGTGTTCCAGTGCATCACCATGGAGGGTTGGACCGATGTCCTCTACTGGGTGAGACCCCCACTGGTACCATGCTTTGGGTTGGAAGGACCTGAGCATCATCCAGTTCCAACCATGGACACATTGCTTCAACCTGGCCTTAAACACTCCCCGGGATGGGGGAGCCCAAATCTTCTCCATCCAACCCATCGCGGTGTCCTCATAGAATCATGGAATGGGTTGGGTTGGAAGGACCTCAGCATCATTCAGTTCCAGCCATGAGCACCTTTCCAACCTGACCTTGAGCACTGGCGTGGATGGAGCATCCCAAACCTTCTCCATTCAACCCATTGCAGTGTCCTCATGGAATCATGGAGTGGGTTGGGTTGGAAAGGAGCTTAAGATCATCCAGGTCCAACCTTGGACACCTGGCTTCAAGCAGGCCTTGAGCACTGCAAGGGATAGGGGAGCCCAAACCTTCTCCATCCACCCCATCCCAGTGTCCTCACGGGGCAGAACTTCCTTAGGTCCATGCTAAACACCTCCTGTTCCAGGTTAATCCCATCACCCCGTGTCCTACCCCCACAGTCCCTGACGGAGGGCCCCTCCAGCACCCCTGTAGCCCCCTTCACACCCTGGAAGCTGCTCTGAGGTCCTGATTGTTCCCAGCCTGGCTCCATGCGGGAGCTGCTGGATCATCGCCGTGGCCTCCTCTGGCCTTGCTCCAGCAGCTCCGTGGCCTCCTTCCATTGGGAACCCCAGACCCGGCCCCAGTTCTCCCAGTGGGGTCCCGCAGAGCAGAGCAGAGGGGCAGATCCCCTCCAGGACCCACTGCTCCCACTCCTTGGGCTCCAGCACCCACTGGAGCCGGGCCATGGGGAGCTTCTCCTCACCCAACACCCTCCCAGATCCCCCCCAAACCCCTCTGTCAGTGCCCACATCACCCCATAACCCCCTAAAGGCTGGATGTGGGGACCCTCCATCACCCCAAATCCCCCCACCAGATGCAGGACGCGATGGGCCACGAGCTGCCCTGGATTTACTTCGTCAGCCTCGTCATCTTCGGCTCCTTCTTCGTCCTCAACTTGGTGCTGGGGGTGCTGAGCGGGTGAGGGCAGCGTTAGTGTGTCCTTAGCATGTTGTTAGCATGTTTGGGGGGGGTTTCACATGTATGACCCCCCCCTTCAAGGGAGTTCTCCAAGGAACGTGAGAAGGCCAAAGCCCGTGGAGACTTCCAGAAGCTGCGGAGAGAAGCAGCAGATGGAAGAGGACCTCCGGGGCTACATGGAATGGATCACCCAGGCCGAGGACCTGGAAGGGGATGAGGATGAGCACGAGAAGCACCGTAAAGTGGGGGTTCTGGGGGGGGGTGTGTTTATCACAGAGGGGGCCCCCAAAAAAGTGCTCATCACCCCAACCCTGCAGGCCTGACCGCTGAGGACCTGATGGGCAAGAGGAAGCCGCGGTTGAAATGGCTGCGTCACACCAGTCACTCCACTGACACCCATGGTAATGGCCCCATTGGGGTCCACAGTGTTTTGGGGTGGCCCCCCCCCCCCGGGTACAGGGTGCTGAGCTTTGTGCCCCCACCCCCCCCCCAGCCAGTCTTCCTGGTAGTGAGACCACATCAGTGAACACCGAGACAGTGGGTGAGGAGGAGGCACAACCGACGGCCTGTGACCGCTGCTTGTGAGCATGAGACCCCCCTGGGCCCCCCCCAACCCCCATGACTCTCCCATTCCACCCATGGCCTCCCCAGTACCCCGTAATAACCTCCAGGACCGCCTGCCATGACCCTCCTCTCCCATCCATGCCCCCCTCCCATATCTCCCATAGCCTCTGGACCCCCCCCCCCAATGCCCCTAGGACCGCCATAGACCCCCTAACCTGACCCATCTGCCCAGTACCCCCCAAGACTCTCCCCATAACCCCTACAACTCTCCCACCCAACCATAGCCCCCAAATACCCCCAGTAACCCTTGGCAACCCCCTGGGACATCAAATCCACCCCCCCATGGCCACCCCTATGGGACCCCCCCAGATTTTGGGGTAACTTTGTGCTTTTCCCTCCCCAGGGGCAAAATAACAAAGACTAAATTCTGGTGAGTTGGGGGGGGGGGAATAAAAGGAGGGGGGATACAGTGGGGTCCCCCAGATCCCCTCCCCAACACCTCCCATGTAATGGAGCACCTTTATAACCCCAACACCCCCAAAATACCCCCATGTCTGCCTGTACCCTCCACCCCCTGTACCCCTACATCCGCCTGTACCCTCCACACCCCCTATACCCCCATATCCCCCTTCCCCCCCCCCGTTGCCCCCCAGGCGCCGCCTGTGCCGCCTGAACCGCCTGTGGCGCCGGCGCTGTCGCGGGGCCGTCAAATCCGTCTCCTTCTACTGGACCGTGCTGCTCCTGGTGTTCCTCAACACCCTCACCATCGCCTCCGAGCACCACGGGCAGCCCCCTTGGCTCACCCAGACCCAAGGTACAACCCCACCTGCCTGTCTCTAAGTGTGAGGGTCCTTAACCCCCCTCACCTCAACCGCCTGTTTTCCCCTCCCCTCCATTGAAGCTTATGCCAACAAGGCGCTGCTGTCGCTGTTTGCCGCCGAGATGGTGTTGAAGCTCTATGCCCTGGGCCCCGCCTGTTACTTCAGCAGCTTCTTCAACCGCTTCGACTGTTTCGTGGTGTGCGGAGGGGTGTTGGAGACAGCGCTGGTGGAGCGCGGAGCCATGGAACCATTGGGCATCTCCGTCCTGCGCTGCGTCCGCCTCCTGCGCGTCTTCAAAGTGACGCGGTGAGGGGGACGTCGCGGTGACAAGCGGCTGTTGTCACCCCTCTGGTGCTACCGCCGCCAACCCCGGCGTCACCCGCAGGCATTGGGCGTCGCTGAGCAACCTGGTGGGCTCCTTGTTGAACTCCATGAAGTCCATCGCGTCCCTCCTGCTCCTGCTCTTCCTCTTCATCATCATCTTCGCCCTCCTGGGGATGCAGCTCTTCGGGGGCCGCTTCAGCTTCGATGAGACCCAGACCAAGCGCAGCACCTTTGACACCTTCCCCCAGGCCCTGCTCACTGTCTTCCAGGTACCCCCCCACCATGGCACCCCAATAGCGCCCAGGATTCCCCCCCCATCTCCTCCAGGACCCTCCTGTCCATAGCCCCCCAGTAGCACCCAGGACATCAAATACACCCCACACAGCACCTCAAGGCCATGAGGGACCCCAATATCTGGAGGGGAGCCCCAAAGTCTGCAGGGGACCATGAAATGTGGGGGGGACCTTGAAGCCCATGGGAGGCCCCAAAACCACTGAGGGGACCCTAAAACCAATGGGGCTACCCAGAACCCATGGGGAACCCCAAAGCCCATGAGCCCATTGTCACTGCAGGGTGATGCTGATGGAGGGAGATGGGAGGGGGCAGTGTACTGGGAGCACTGGGGGGGGGCCCAGGCTGAGGTCTGGGGTGTCCCCGGTGGGTTTGGGGTCCCCTTTCCCTGCAGATCCTGACGGGAGAGGACTGGAACGCGGTGATGTACGATGGGATCATGGCCTATGGAGGCCCTGTCTTTCCCGGGATGTTGGTGTGCGTCTACTTCGTCATCCTCTTCATCTGCGGGAACTGTGCGTGCACTGGGAGCACTGGGAGGGACTGGGAATGGGGCATGAAGTAACTGGGAGGCACCGGGAATGAGAATAGGGTGACTGGGAATGAGAACAGGGCAACTGGGAGGGACTGGGAATGGGGCAGTGGGTAAATGGGAGACTGGGTATGGAACACAGGCTAAATGGGAATGACGGGAAATGGGGCGGGGGTCACTGTGAGGGAGTCGGAACAGAGTATGGAGTAGCTGGGAGGGACTGGGAATGGAGCAGGAGGCAACTGGGAGAGACTGGGAATGAGAATGGGGTCGCTGGAGGGATTGGAAGTGGGGGCCAGGGCACTGGGAGCCCTGGGATGCACTGGGAACACTGGGATGCACTGGAATGCACAGGGAGCATGGGGATGCACTGGGAATACTGGGAGCACTGGGATACACTTGGAGCACTGGGATGCATGAGGATGCACTGGGAGCACTGGGATGCAGTGGGATGCACTGGAAGCACTGGGATGCACTGGGAGCACTGGGAGCACTGGTTAACCTCCCCTCCCATAGACATCCTCCTCAACGTCTTCTTGGCCATCGCTGTGGACAACTTGGCCGATGGTGACAACATCAACTCAGGGGGGGACAAAAAGTGGGTCCCTTGTGTGTATGTGTGGGACACCCCAACATCCGGGTCCCTTTTGGGGGTGGGGGGGGTCACCCCAAAATCTGTCTCCTGGGGCTAACCCCCCCCTTATCCATAGGGAAAAGGCTGGAGAGGTGGAAACTGCCCCAGGGAGCCAGGACGTGAGTGTGAAGGTGAGCGTGAGCAGGGGGTGTCCCCCCCAAAGTGTGCACCCCCCCACACTTACACCACTTCCAACCCCCTTTTCCTCCCCCAACTCCCGTTTTTGACCCCCCCCAGGTTGAAGGGGAGCCCCCAGAGGAGGAAGAGGAGGATGAGGAGGGGGGGGGCAGTGAGGAAGGTCAGTGCCACCCCCCCCCCGGGAGTCCCTGTGGGGTCTCTATGGGGTGCCAGAGCCCAACACTGGGTCCCTGCAGGGGACGAGGCCGGGGGGGACCGGGACAGTCTGGGGGGGCCCCGAGCAGAGCCCCCCGAGGAGCCCCCTCCCAAAGCCAAAGTGGCGCCAATTCCTGAGGGCAGCGCTTTCTTCCTGCTCAGCAGCACCAACCCGTGAGCAATGGGGAGCGATGGGGGAACTGGGAGCACTGGGAGCAATGAGATTGGAGCACTGGGAGCGATGGGATTGGAGCACTGGGAGCAATGGGATTGGAGGGATGGGGATGGGGCCACTGAGGGCAATGGGAGGACTGGGAGGACTGGGACTGGGGGCATTAAGAATACTGGAAGCTGGAACTGGGGCACCAGGGACATGGGGAGGGGACAAACTGGGAGCACTGGGGGGCACTGTGTGATGTATGGAGGGGAGCTGGTGTCCCCTGGAGGCTAACTGGGGAACCTATGAGCACTGGGGAGGAGGGGTGTGAACACAGGGGAGCAACTGGGAGTGACTGGGAGTGACTGGGAGCCCTGGTTGCAGGCTGCGGGTGCGCTGTCACGCCCTCATCCACCACCACATCTTCACCAACCTCATCCTGGTCTTCATCATCCTCAGCAGCGTCTCCCTGGCAGCCGAGGACCCCGTCCGTGCCCACTCTCCCCGCAATCACGTGCGATATTGGGCACGCTGGGATGAACTGGGATGAACTGGGATGGGGAGGGGGGGACAATTCATTCCTAAACCCACTGGGGACCCAGTGGGATGGGGTGCAGGGGGTGCTTGGAGCAGTCTGGGGGGACCCTGGGGAGATGGGGGGTGTTGGGGGGTGGGGGTGGGGGTTTGGGGTCACCCCATTTCCCCCCCCCCAGATCTTGGGCTACTTCGACTACGCCTTCACCTCCATCTTCACTGTGGAGATCCTGCTCAAGGTGCGCTGGGGGGGGGGATTTGGGGATCCCCCCTCCCATTTTGGGGGGGGTCTCAGGAAAGGGGGACCCCCCTTGATGTTGGGGTTCGGGGCCTCCCCCAGATGACGGCGTTTGGCGCCTTCCTGCACAAAGGCTCCTTCTGCCGCAATTGGTTCAACCTCCTGGACCTGCTGGTGGTCAGCGTCTCCCTCATCTCCTTTGGCATCCAGTGAGCTGGGGGGCACTGGGAGCGGTACTGGGAGCGCTGGGATCACCAGTGGGAACACTGGGAATGTTACTGGGAGGTATTGGTGTCCCCCACAGCTCCAGCGCCATCTCCGTGGTGAAGATCCTGCGGGTCCTGCGCGTCCTCCGGCCCCTTCGAGCCATCAACCGCGCCAAAGGCCTCAAGGTGCTGCACTGGGAGCACTGGGAGGGGCACTGGGAGCACTGGAGGGGGGGGTCCTGACGGCCTTGTCCTGCCCCCAGCACGTGGTGCAATGCGTCTTCGTGGCCATCCGCACCATCGGGAACATTATGATTGTCACCACGCTGCTACAGTTCATGTTCGCCTGTATCGGGGTACAGCTCTTCAAGGTAAGGGATACCCCTTCTAAACACCCCATTAAGGGGTCCCCAACCCCCCCCAGGGGTTGGGGGTCCCCAAATCCCCCCTTAACCCCCCAAAACCTCCTCAGGGCAAGTTCTACAGCTGCACCGATGAGGCCAAACACACCCCTGGGGAGTGCAAGTGGGTCCTGACCCCCCCAAACTGACCCCCTGGGTGTGAGTGTGAGTGAGGGGGGGAGTGAGGGTGTAGGTACAGTGGGAGTGGGGGTATTGAGTGTAAAGTGTGTGCAGGGTGAGTGTATATTGAGTGTAGGGTGAGTGTAGTGTGTTTACAGTCAGAGTGGGGCTGTAGTTCTGAGTGTAGACTAAGTGTGAGTGTAGAGATTGAGTGTAGCTTGAGGCCAAGTGTAGGCTGAGTGTGAGTGGGGCTGTAGCTTCAGTGTGAGTGTAGGTTGAGAGTGTAGTTTGAGGCTATAGTAGTGTGAGTATAGACATGAGTGTGGGTGCGAGTGCGTGGAGGCTGAGTGTTGTGTGAGTGTGAATGTAGTTATGAGTACAGGCTGAGCGTGGGTGTAGCCCGAGTGTGAGTTTGGAGTGAGTATCCCCCAGTGTGAGTGTTGCACCAACCCTTTTGTGTCCCCATTCCTTGGGTGTCCCCATCCCTATGGTGCCTCCATCCATTTGGTATCCTCATCCCTGTGGTGTCCCCATCCCTTTGGTATCCCCATCCCTTTGGTCTCCCCATCCCTTTGGTGTCTCCATCCCTTTGGTGTCTCCCTCCCTTTGGTATCCCCATCCCTGTGGTATCTCCATCCTTTTGGTATCCCCATCCCTATGGTGTCCACCTCCCTTTGGTCTCCCCATCCCTGTGGTGTCCCCATCCCTATGGTGTCTCCATCTCTTTGGTCTCCCCATCCCCTTGGTGTTCCCATCCCTATGGTGTCTCCATCCCTTTGGTCTCCCCATCCCTTTGGTGTCCCCATCCCTATGGTGTCTCCCTCCCTTCGGTATCCCCATCCCTATGGTATCCCCATCCTTTTGGTATCCCCATCCCTGTGGTGTCCCCATCCCTTTGGTATCCCCATCCCTTTGGTGTCCCCATCCCTTTGGTGTCCCCATCCCTATGGTGTCTCCATCCCTTTGGTATCCCCATCCCCATGGTGTCTCCATCCCTTTGGTGTCCCCATCCCTTTGGTGTCCCCATCCCTATGGTGTCTCCATCCCTTTGGTCTTCCCATCCCTGTGGTGTCCTCATCCCAGGGGCACATTCCTGGTGTACAAGGACGGGGACGTGTCCCACCCGTCGGTGCGGGAGCGCCTGTGGCACAACAGTGACTTCAACTTCGACAACGTGCTGGCGGGGATGATGGCGCTCTTCACCGTGTCCACCTTCGAGGGGTGGCCTGCGTGAGTGTCCCCCCGCCAGCACCCCCCTTCATGCACCCATCCCTTTGGTGCCCCCATCCCTTTGGTGCCCCCCTCCCTTTGATGTCTCCATCCCTTTGGTGCCCCCATCCCTTTAATGCCCCCATCCCTTTGGTGCCCCCATCCCTTTGATGTCTCCATCCCTTTGGTGCCCCCATCCCTTTGATGTCTCCATCCCTTTGGTGCCCCCATCCCTTTGGTGCCCCCATCCCTTTGATGTCTCCATCCCTTTGGTGCCCCCATCCCTTTGATGTCTCCATCCCTATGGTGCCCCCATCCCTTTGATGTCTCCATCCCTTTGGTGCCCCCATCCCTTTGGTGCCCCCATCCCTTTGGTGCCCCCCTCCCTTTGATGTCTCCATCCCTTTGGTGCCCCCATCCCTTTAATGCCCCCATCCCTTTGGTGCCCCCATCCCTTTGATGTCTCCATCCCTTTGGTGCCCCCATCCCTTTGATGTCTCCATCCCTTTGGTGCCCCCATCCCTTTGGTGCCCCCATCCCTTTGATGTCTCCATCCCTTTGGTGCCCCCATCCCTTTGATGTCTCCATCCCTATGGTGCCCCCATCCCTTTGATGTCTCCATCCCTTTGGTGCCCCCATCCCTTTGGTGCCCCCATCCCTTTGATATCTCCATCCCTTTGGTGACCCCATCCCTTTGGTGCCCCCATCCCTTTGATGCCCCCATCCCTTTGGTGCCCCCATCCCTTTGGTGCCCCCATCCCTTTGATGTCTCCATCCCTTTGGTGCCCCCATCCCTTTGGTGCCCCCATCCCTTTGATATCCCCAACCCAACCACCCCCTCAGCCTGCTGTACAAAGCCATTGATGCCAATGCCGAGGACCAAGGCCCCATCTACAACTACCGGGTGGAGATCTCCATCTTCTTCATCGTCTACATCATCGTCATCGCCTTCTTCATGATGAACATCTTCGTGGGCTTCGTCATCATCACCTTCCGGGCGCAGGGCGAGAGCGAGTACCGCAACTGCGAGCTGGACAAGAACCAGGTACCGCCACCATCATCATCACCATCACCGTGTCCCTTTGCCACCCGCTGTGGTGGCCCCGGTGACAGTGTCCTGGTGACAGAGGCAGTGCGTGGAGTACGCTCTGAAGGCACAACCACTGCGGCGCTACATCCCCAAGAACCGGACCCAGTACCGGGTGTGGGCCATGGTCAACTCCACCGCCTTTGAGTACATCATGTTCGTCCTCATCCTCCTCAACACCATCGCTTTGGCTGTGCAGGTTTGGGGGGGGGACAGCGAAAGGGGGTGTTTGGGACATTAAGGGGAGGTTAAGGACCTGTTTCCCCCCCCCAAAAGCACTATGAGCAGTCGAAGCCCTTCAACTACGTGATGGATCTGCTGAACATGGTGTTCACGGGGCTCTTCACCGTGGAGATGGTGCTCAAGATCATCGCCTTCAAACCACGGGTAAGGGGGTGATGAGGAGGGGAGGGCACACATGGGTGGCACACACGGGGGGTGTCACACGAGGGTGTCGTCCCCCCCCCAGCACTACTTCTGTGACGCTTGGAACACCTTCGATGCCCTCATTGTGGTGGGCAGCGTTGTGGACATCGCGGTCACCGAGGTCAACGTGAGTCACCCTGTGCTGGAGGGGGGGGGCCTGGATGTTGTGTCGGGTCCATGGTGTCCCCCTCCATCTCCATTCTCCTCACTCACATCTCTATCTCCATCCATCGCCACCATCACTCCTGTGCGCACCAGAACGGGGGGCACGTCGGTGAGGTACGGGGGGGGGCCTTTATAGGGGGGGGTGTCCGTGATTTTGGGGTCCCCCTGACCCCCCCCCCCCCCCGTGCCTTCCCCATTGCAGAGCTCCGAGGACAGCTCCCGCATCTCCATCACCTTCTTCCGGCTCTTCCGGGTGATGCGCTTGGTGAAGCTGCTCTCCAAGGGCGAGGGCATCCGCACCCTGCTCTGGACCTTCGTCAAGTCCTTCCAGGTGACACCTCGGCGGGGGGGGACACACACGGGGACACCCCCCTTCCATTTAACCCCCCTTTTACTCCCCATTTACCCCTCTTTATTCCCCCTCCTCAGGCCCTGCCCTATGTCGCCCTCCTCATCGCCATGATCTTCTTCATCTACGCCGTCATTGGCATGCAGGTAAGGCCCCCCCTTATCCTGTTGTGTCCCCCCTTATCCTGTTGTGTGCGTCCCCCCATATCCCATTGTTCCCCCCCCAGACCTTCGGGAAGGTGGCACTGCAGGATGGGACCCAGATCAACCGCAACAACAACTTCCAGACCTTCCCGCAGGCTGTGCTGCTGCTCTTCAGGTGGGAATGGGGGTCCTATGGCATCCAGGGGGGCCCTATGGGAGATGGGGGGGTCTCTGGGGGAAGCTCAATGGGATACAGGGGGTTTCTGGGGGGCCCTATGGGAGATGGAGGGGTCTCTTGGGGGTGGCCTTTGGGTCCTCCTATGAGATCCATGGGGGAACACCATGGGATCCCCATGGGCTCTCTATGGGGTTCGGGAGCTCTGTGAGGGTTCTCACCATGCTGCGGGGTCCCCCATGGTTCCTATAGAGCTGCTATGGGGTCACAGGGGCCCTATAGGGATCCTTGCCCCATGTCAGGTCCAGGAGGTGTCACGCTGTGGTCCCTATGGGTTCACTCTCTGGGGCTCCGTAGGCCCAACGCTCTGTGGTGGGGGCGGTGGGGGACCCATGGGGCAGTGCTGATGTGTGGGGCCGCAGGTGTGCCACGGGGGAGGCCTGGCAGGAGATCATGCTGGCGAGCCTGCCCGGCAAGCGCTGCGACCCCGAGTCGGATGCGGGCCCCGGCGAGGAGTTCACCTGCGGCAGCAACTTCGCCATCGCCTATTTCATCAGCTTCTTCATGCTCTGCGCCTTCCTGGTGAGCCCCATAGCGCTGCTGCCCCACAGCGCTGCTGCCCCATAGCGCTGCTGCCCCATAGCGCTGCTGCCCCACGGTACCACTGCCCCGTGGCACTATGTTTGCTTGGCCCCCAAACCACGGCTCAGCCCTTAGCAAGACCCCTGCCCCATAGCCACAGCCCTGCCCCACATCCAGAGCCCCTTGAGGGACTCCCACCCCCCAACATCACTGTGCACTGCCCCCCAGATCATCAACCTCTTTGTGGCCGTCATCATGGACAACTTCGATTACCTGACCCGTGATTGGTCCATCCTGGGCCCCCACCACCTCGATGAGTTCAAGCGCGTCTGGTCCGAGTACGACCCTGCGGCCAGGTCTGTCACTGGGACCCCCTGATGGGGGGCACAGCATCGCCCCCCTCCCCGCCGTGACCCCCATCCCTGCCCCATAGAGGCCGCATCAAGCACCTTGACGTGGTGACGCTGCTGCGCCGCATCCAGCCCCCGCTGGGCTTCGGGAAGCTCTGCCCGCACCGCGTCGCCTGTAAGGTCAGTGTGTGGGGCTCACCCCACATCAGGGGGGATCAATGGGGTGCTCAGCCCCCATAACCCCCTCCCCACAGCGCCTGGTGGCCATGAACATGCCCCTGAACTCGGACGGCACCGTGACCTTCAATGCCACCCTCTTCGCGCTGGTCCGCACCTCCCTCAAGATCAAGACAGAAGGTTGGGGGGGGGCCATTGGGGGCAGTGGGATGTGATATGGGGCAGCCCCATATTCCATGCTCTGTGTTCCATTCCCAAAGGGAACCTGGATGTGGCCAACAAGGAGCTGCGTGCCGTGGTCAAGAAGATCTGGAAGAGGACAAAGCCCAAGTTGCTGGATGAGGTTATCCCCCCTCCGGAGGGTGAGCATTGATGTGGGTCACCCCCCCACTGTTGCCCCCCAAGTGCCGCTGACCGTGCGAACCCCCCCCCCCAGAGGAGGAGGTCACCGTGGGCAAGTTCTACGCCACCTTCCTGATCCAGGATTACTTCCGCAAGTTCCGGAGGCGGAAGGAAAGGGGGATGCTGGGTCCCAACGCTGGGCCCAGCAATGAGTGTGCGCTGCAGGTGGGTGCCCAGGGATGTCCCTGGGGAGGGTGGGTGCCTGACACCCCCATTTCCCCCCATTACCCCCTGTTTGCCCCCTATTCTCCCCCTATTCCCCCCCATCCTCCCAACTTCCCCCAATTCCCCCCTTTTTAACCCCTATTTCCCCATTCCCCTCTATTTCCCCCATTCCCCTCTATTTCCCCCATATTCTCCCCATTTCCCCTCTATTCTCCCCTTTTTAACCCCCATTTCCCCCTATTCCCCTCTATTCCCCCATTTCTCCTATATTCTCCCCATTTCCCCCATATCCACCCTTTTTCCCTTCATTTCCCCACCTATTCCCCCCATTTCCCTATTTCTCCCCTTTCCCCTCTATTCCCCCATTGCCCCATTTCCCCTCTATTCTCCCCATTCCCATATTTCTCCCTATTCCCCTCTATTCCCCCATTCCCCCCTATTCCCCCCATTCCCCTATTTCCCCCTGTTCCCCCCTATTCCCCCATTCCCCTATTTCCCCCTGTTCCCCCCTATTCCCCCATTCCCCTATTTCCCCCTGTTCCCCTCTATTGCCCCATTTCCCCGTATTCTCCCCTTTCCCCCCCCCGTTTCCCCCCCGTCCCCCCCCAGGCCGGGCTGCAGACGCTGCAGGCGCTGGGCCCCGAGATGCGGCGGGCGCTGAGCTGTGACCTGGAGGGGGAGGACGCTCAGAGCGGCCCCGTCGAGGAGGAAACGCGGACCTACGCCGTAAGCCCCGCCCCTGTCATAGGCCACGCCCTCCTCTTGACCACGCCCCGTTTCCTATTGGCCACTTCCCATTGGCCACGCCCACAAAGCCCCTCCCGTTTCTCCGCAGGCTCCCGAGGCGCTCTATGGCTCCGCCCCCAGCCCCCCCTCCCCACCCCAGCGGGGGGAGCCGCCCCCCCCCGGCCCCGGCTGCGACCCCCCCGAGCGGGAGGACCCTGCGCCCCTCCTCAGCAGGTACTGGGGGGGGGGATACCCCAATGTTGGGGTCCCCCCCACTGTGGGGGTCCCCAAAGGGACAGAAGGGTCCCAATGGCCTCTGCGCAGGCGGCGCTCGGATGGGGGGGTCCGGGAGGAGCCGCCCCCCCCTCCAGAGGACTCAGAGGAGCCGCGGGGGGACCCTGGGGCCGGCAGCCATGAGGAGGACTTGGAGGGCTCAGCCCCGCGCCGCCGGGGCAGGGACAGGTACCGCGGCGCCCACCTCCCGTCGCTGCACCGCGGGGGGGCCCCAGGACCGGCCCCTGATTGATGCTCTGTCCCGTCCCCAGGTTATGGGGCCCCGCAGAGGGGCCGCGGGGGGGGTCGCTGCCGCTGCCCCCCCGGCACTTCGCCCTTCACAGTGAGGGGCAGCAGCTCAAGCGGCGCCGGCTCCTGCCGCCGACCCCTGCAGGTAGGGTGGGGGGACACAGCGGGGTAAAGGGGGGGGGGCCATAGGGACAGTGCCTGACCCACTGCACCCCATAGGGAGGAAGCCGTCCTTCACCATCCAGTGCCTGCGGCGCCAGGGGAGCTGCGAGGATGAGCCCATCCCGGGCACCTACAATCCTGCCCGGCCCCAGGTACGCCAGGATCCCAACCCTGGCTCCCTTTGGATTGGGTCTGCTATGGGGTGGGAATGAGCGGAGCACCATCCACGTCCAACCCTTGGCTTGGGTCTGCTATGGGGTGGGAATGAGCGGAGCACCATCCACGTCCAACCCTTGCCTTGGGTCTCCTATGGGGTGGGAATGAGCAGAGCATCATCCGGGTCCAACCCTTGGCTTGGGTCTCCCATGGGTTGGGAATGAGCGGAGCATCATCCAGGTCCAACCCTTGGCTTGGGTCTCCCATGGGGTGGGAATGAGCGGAGCACCATCCGGGTCCAACCCTTGGCTTGGGTCTCCCATGGGTTGGGAATGAGCGGAGCATCATCCGGGTCCAACCATGGGCACCTTGCTCCAACCTGGCCTCGGACACTGGCAGGGATGGAGCATCCCAAACCTTCTCCGTCCCACCCATCCCAGTGTCCTCATGGGGAAGAACTTCCTTAGATCCAAGCCAAACGTCCCCTGTTCCGGTTTAATCCCATCACTCCATGTCCTACCCTGATGGAGGGATCCCTCCCGCATCCCTGCATCCTCCTTCACGCCCTGGAAGCTGCTGTGATTGTTCCCGGCCTGGCTCCCTACGGGAGCTGCTGGCTCATCCCCGTGGCCTCCTCTGGCCTTGCTCCATGTCCTCCTTCCATTGGGAACCCCAGAACCGGCCCCAGTTTTCCCACTGGGATCATCCCCCCATTAACCCCCCCCCCACTTCTCCCCATAGGGCTCCGGTAGCTCCGAGACGTGGCGCCGGGGCTCCTCGCACGCCTGGGGCTCAGCGCCACCCCGTGGCCATGTCCTGTACGCGCCGCTGCTCCTGGTGGAGGACCCGGGGGCCGGCGGGAGCCTCCCGCCGTTATCCCGCTGGATCCTACGGGATCGCGGGGATCCCGATCCCGGAGCGCTCCGCTTGCGGCCCCGCGGCTCTGCCGACAGCCTGGTGGAGGCGGTGAGTGTGTGTGTGGGGGGGCGGTGTCACCCGCTCAGCACCATCCATCCCAACGGGAAAATGGGTGTTTCCGCCAAAAAATCGGCGGTTTGGTGTCCAAAATGGACCAAAAAAAGGGAATTTCTCGGGAAAACGAAGGTTTTGGCATAAACAAACCCCAAAAGAAGCAAAAAAACACACAAAAAAAGAACACAAAAGGGGTTTTCCTCAAAAAAGGGAAGTTTTGTCCTCAGGAAAAGGGGGTCTGAAGGGGGCTACAGCGATGATCATCCCCCGCTCAGCACCATCCCTCCCGCAGGCCCTCAATGGGGCCGCTCAGCACCATCCTTCCCGCAGGTCCTCAATGGGGCCGCTCAGCACCACCCCTCCCATAGCTCCTCAATGGGGCCGCTCAGCACCACCCCTCCCATAGCTCCTCAATGGGGCCGCTCAGCACCACCCCTCCCATAGCTCCTCAATGGGGGCGCTCAGCACCACCCCTCCCATAGCTCCTCAATGGGGGCGCTCAGCACCACCCCTCCCATAGCTCCTCAATGGGGCCGCTCAGCACCATCCTTCCCGCAGGTCCTCAATGGGGCCGCTCAGCACCATCCTTCCCGCAGGTCCTCAATGGGGCCGCTCAGCACCACCCCTCCCATAGCTCCTCAATGGGGGCGCTCAGCACCACCCCTCCCATAGCTCCTCAATGGGGCCGCTCAGCACCACCCCTCCCATAGCTCCTCAATGGGGCCGCTCAGCACCACCCCTCCCATAGCTCCTCAATGGGGCCGCTCAGCACCACCCCTCCCATAGCTCCTCAATGGGGCCGCTCAGCACCACCCCTCCCATAGCTCCTCAATGGGGCCGCTCAGCACCACCCCTCCCATAGCTCCTCAATGGGGCCGCTCAGCACCACCCCTCCCATAGCTCCTCAATGGGGCCGCTCAGCACCACCCCTCCCATAGCTCCTCAATGGGGGCGCTCAGCACCATCCTTCCCGCAGGTCCTCATCTCGGAGGGGTTGGGGCTCTTCGCCCGGGACCCGAAGTTCGTGGCCGTGGCCAAGCGGGAGCTCGCGGACGCGTGCGCGATGACGTTGGACGAGCTCGAGAGCGCGGCCGCGGATCTGCTCACGCGGCGCCGCCCCGCGCCCCCCCCCCTCTACAGCGACGAAGAGGCCCCGCGGCCGCCGGCGGAGGAGGAGCTCGGGGATGAGATGGTTTGTGCCGGGGCGGGGTGAGCGGAGCGGAGCGGAGCTGTGCCGGGGCGGGGGGAGCGGAGCGGAGCCCCGCGGGGGTTTGGGGCGGAAGGGGCGGGGGGCTTGGGGCGGAAGAGGGGTTTCTGCCATCAAAAATGGGATTCTTACTCCAAATAAAGGGAAGTTTCGGGGTGGGAAATGGACCGAAAAAGGGGTTTCTGCCATCAAAAATGGGATTCTTACTCCAAATAAAGGGAAGTTTTGAGGTGGGAAATGGACCGCAAAAGGGTTTTTTCCTCGAAAAAGGTGGAAAGTTTCTTGTGGAAAAGGACAGAAAGAAAAGGGTTTTTCTTTAGGAAAATGAGGGTTTCTCCTTAAAATAAAGACGGTTTCCATCAAAAAGTCCGTGTTTAGAAACGGAGACGCCAAAAAGAAGCAAAAGACACAAAAACCGCGTACAAAAGTGATGCAAGAGGGGTTTTGCTCAAAAAAGGGACTTTTACCCAAACCAAATGGAAGGTTTGGGGCGCGAAATGGACAAAAAAAGGGGATTTTTTACTCAAAATAAATGGTGCGGGAAATGGATGGCGAAAGGGTTTTTTCCCCTCAAAAATGGGATTTTTACCCCAAACCAAATGGAAGGGTTGGGGTGAAAAATGGACCAAAAAAAGGGTTTTCTTTGGGAAAAAGGAGAATCCCCTCAGAATAAAGCGGTTTCCACCAAAGCAGCGCAGCTTTGGAACACCGAACGAAGCGAACCACAGAACCCGCGCAGAAAAGAAGGGCGGAAGAGGGCTTTTTTCCTGAACCCGAAGTTTTTCCTTCGGAAACGCGTCAGAACCGAGGGATTCACCTCCAAAAGGATTATTTAACCTTATCTGTGTACGCGTCACCTTCGACCTTAGGAGAGAGGGGGCTCACCTCAAGAAAGGCACATTTCACCTCAGAGTGCTTTACCGGAAAAAAGCGCTTCTTCCGCCTCGCACAGAGGAATTTACCTCAAAAAAAGGTGAATTTTACCTTAAAAAAGTGGGGTTTACCCCCAAAAAGACGTTTTTACCCCCCAAAAGGTGGTTTTTTATCCCAAAAAGCGGTTTTTTAAGGGGGGGGGGCGCTCCTGGTTTAACCCCGCGGAGCCACCTCCCCTCGCGCGCATCCGCCCCTCCCCGCCCTCCCATTGGCGGAGCCCGCAGCCAATAGGAAAGCGTCTCAGCGGCTGTCGCCACGCCCCCCGGTCCCGCACGTGGTTTTATTATAGGGGGGCACCCCCTATAATTTCCCCCTCCGACCCTCTCCTCCCCCCCCAATGCCCCGCCCCCGCGCCCCCCCCGCCCCAAATCGCTGCTTTTAGCCTCCAAAGTTTAATAATAATAAAAAAAATCATAATACAATAAAATAAGGCCCCCCCCCAGCCCCGCCCCCGCTACAAAGAGCACGAGACTGTTAGTGTCGGCGGGGGGGGGGCGGGGGAAGGGCCGGGGGGGGCCCCTCAAATTCGCCCCCCCCTCCCCCCTTCACTCCTCCACCCACCCCCCCATTCCTATAAAAAACCCGGTGCGGGGGGGGGAGGGGGGGCCCTGCTGTGCTGGTTGGGGGGATCCCCCCCTGGGTTGGGGGGGGGGGCACACACGGACCCCCCCCTCCCTCCGGGATCCCCCCCATCTGTGTGACCCCCCCCCCCGGGGCTTAATGATATAAAAGAAATCAACTCAAATAATTACATCACGGGGGGGGAGGGGGGGAAGGGGAGACCCCCCTCCCCCAATTGGGGGTTGCTGGGGGCCCCCAGGGGGTGTGTGTTGGGGGGGACACACACAGGACCCCCCCTCAGTCCCTCCCCGCCACCATCAGGCGCATCCATCCGAGCTGGGGGCTCCTTGTCACGAGTCCTGGGCGGGGGGAGAAAGGGGTGTGATGGGGGGGGGGGAGAAAGGGGTGTGATGGGGGGGGAGAAAGGGGTGTGATGGGGGGGAGAAAAGGGTGTGATGGGGGGGGAGAAAGGGGTGTGATGGGGGGGGAGAAAGGGGTGTGATGGGGGGGGAGAAAGGGGTGTGATGGGGGGGGAGAAAGGGGTGTGATGGGGGGGAGAAAGGGGTGTGATGGGGGGGAGAAAGGGGTGTGATGGGGGGGGAGAAAGGGGTGTGATGGGGGGGAGAAAGGGGTGTGATGGGGGGGGAGAAAGGGGTGTGATGGGGGGGAGAAAGGGGTGTGATGGGGGGGGGAGAAAGGGGTGTGATGGGGAAGGGGACACTCCAAAAAGCCTCCATACCCCCCCCAGCAGGATCATGGGGTCCCCACCCCACCAATACCCCCCCACGCTCCTAAGACCCCCCCATACCCCATAACCCCCCAATGCTCCTCTTAAGATCCCCCCATAATCTTCCTGAGACCCCCCCCATACCTTATAACCCCCCATACCCCATAACCACTCCCTCTTCACCCCATAGAGCCCCTGTAACCCCCCCCTTTATGGCTGCCCCCCCATACTCACCCCTGGCGCATGGGGGCCTGGCGGGGGGCTGTCCCCAGGGGCCCCCCCCTCGGGACCCCGACTCCTCTTTGGCTCCAGCTCCTCCTTGGCCAGGGGGGGGAGGTCCCCCCGGTCCCCCCCCCTTCGCTTCCGACGGCGCTCAGGGTCCCGACCTCGGGCACGAGCGCCTCTGCGCTCCGCCTGCTCCAGCTTTGGGATGGGGGGGGGTGTGTCACACACCCCATCAGTAACCCCCCCCCCCTTAGCATTAGGGGTACCCCATAAGGGTTGAGGAGGGTTTGGGGACCCTGAATTGAGAGGCGCAGCGGCTGCAATGGGGGGTCCCCGGGGTGATTTTGGGGTCCCCCAATGGGGTTTTAGGGTCCTGACCATAAGAAGGGGGAAAGGGGCAACAGCAGCAGCACGAGGCTGGGGCTGGGGTCCAGGGAGGGTTTTGAGGCTCTTTCTGGGTGTCTTGGGCTGTTTTCAGGGTGTTTCTGGGTGGTTTTGGGCTGTTTTGGGTGTTTAGAGGGTATTTTCAGGGCGTTTCTGGTGGTTTTGGGCAGGTTTGGGTTTTTTCAGGGTTTTTCAGGGTGGTTTGGGGCTGTTTTGGGCAGGTTTGGGTGTTTTCAGGGTGTTTCTGGGCTGTTTTCAGGGTGTTTCAGGGTGGTTTGGGGCTGTTTTGGGCAGGTTTGGGTGTTTTCAGGGTGTTTCTGGGCTGTTTTCAGGGTGGTTTGGGGCTGTTTTGGGCAGGTTCGGGTGTTTTCAGGGTGTTTCTGGGCTGTTTTCAGGGTGTTTCAGGGTGGTTTGGGGCTGTTTTGGGCAGGTTTGGGTGTTTTCAGGGTGTTTCTGGGCTGTTTTCAGGGTGGTTTGGGGCTGTTTTGGGCAGGTTCGGGTGTTTTCAGGGTGTTTCTGGGCTGTTTTCAGGGTGTTTCAGGGTGGTTTGGGCTGTTTTGGGCAGGTTTGGGTGTTTTCAGGGTGTTTCTGGGCTGTTTTCAGGGTGGTTTGGGGCTGTTTTGGGCAGGTTCGGGTGTTTTCAGGGTGTTTTGGGGGTGTTTCAGGGTGGTTTGGGGCTGTTTTGGGTGTTTAGAGGGTATTTTCAGGGTGTTTCTGAGTGGTTTTGGGCTGTTTTCACGGTGTTTTCAGGGCGTTTCTGGTGGTTTTGGGCAGGTTTGGGTGTTTTCAGGGTTTTTCAGGGTGGTTTGGGGCTGTTTTGGGCAGGTTTGGGTGTTTTCAGGGTGTTTTGGGGGCGTTTCAGGGTGGTTTGGGGCTGTTTTGGGCAGGTGTGGGTGTTTTCAGGGTGTTTTGGGGGTGTTTCAGGGTGGTTTGGGGCTGTTTTGGGCAGGTTTGGGTGTTTTCAGGGTGTTTTGGGGCTGTTTCAGGGTGGTTTTGGGGTGTTTCTGGGTGTGTGGGTACCTCGAGGAGGAGGCGGAACAGCGCCACCGGGGGGGGCCGCGCCGCCTGCAGCAGCCTCCAGATGCTCTGGGCCTCGTCCAGCGTCACCTCCAGGAGGTCCCCCTCCATCATCAGCTCCTCCAGGGGGCGCCGCGCAGCCTCCGCCAGCTCCAGCACCGGGCCCTGCAGCCGCGGCAGCGCCGCGCTCAGCGCCTCCAACTCTGCGGGGACAGCGGGACCCCGGCATGGGTGACGTCACCGGGGGGGCGCCGTGACGTCATGGGGACGTCTGTGATGTCACGGGGGAGACTGAGACGTCACGGGGAGACTGTGACGTCATGGGGACGTCTGTGAATTCATGGGGACACTGTGATGTCATGGGCCGACTGTGATGTCATGGGGTGACTGTGACACCATGGGAGGGTCTGTGACATCATAGGGAGACTGTGATGTCATGGGGAGCCTGTGACATCATGGGGACACTGTGACGTCATGGCTCCACAGGGACCCTGGGATGTGAATAGGTCACCAGGGGGACACTGTGATGTCATGGGGAGACTGTAACGTCACGGGGACACCGTGACGTCATGGCACCAGAGGGACCCTGAGACGTGTATGGGTCACCAGGGGGACACTGTGACATCATGGGGGGGGTCTGTAATATCATGGGGAGACCGTGACGTCATGGGGAGACCGTGACGTCATCAGGACACTGTGACGTCATGCCACCATAGGCACCCCGGGATGTGAATAGGTCATCAGGGGGACACCGCGACATCATGGTACCACAGGGACACGATGTCACCGTGGGGACCCGGTGACACCACAGCACCACGGGGGGGGGCAATGACACCGCCGGGGCCCCCCTCTCACCTGAGGACAAAGCTCCGTTCTTCTCCGGGCTGAGCCCATCGCCGTTCTCCACCGACACCTGAAGGGGGGATGGGGGGGGGATATGAATGACACAGACACAGAACGAGGGTGGGGGGGCAGCACCCACCCCCCACCCCCCACGCCCCACACCTTGGTCTGCTCATTGCGCACCGCCTCCCGCAGCGCTCCGTCCCCGTCCCCCCCGTGCAGGCGGTGCCGCAGCCCCGCCAGGCGCTCCAAGGGCTCCGCCACCTCCGGGGACGCCAGGAGCTGCCGGGCCCGGTCCTGCCAGGTGATGGCTCTCTCGGTCAGGCACTGCAGGGCCTCCCCCTCGGGCAGGCGCACGGGCAGCTTCTGCAGCGCCACCAACAGGGCCAGGATGGTCTCGAGGCGCGGGCGCCGCGAGCGTTGGCACAGCGGGCACAGGAACTTCGCGTCCCATTCCCACCAGGCGGCGGACGGCTTCTGGGAGCCCAGGCGGGGCCATGGCACGCAGGCGCCGTGGAACCAATCCCGGCAGAGCTGACACTGCAGCATGGCCGGGCCCGGGGGCTGCCCGCACACGCACGAGGGGGGACCGGGGCCGGGCAGGGGGGGCGCTGCCTTCTGGGAGTTGGTGTGGCGCAGGCGGAGCATTCCCTCCTTCTCCTTCTGCTCTCCTTCCTTGAAGGCCACGATCTGAAGGAGGGAGGAGAGTGAAGGGTGGGGATAGGGGTGGGATATGGGGATAGGGGATGTTGGGAATGGGGGGAAAAGGGAACGGGGAGCGAGTGGAGGGGGAGCGGAAGGGGAAGGACGTTAGGACTGAGTGCGGAAGTACAATGGGACTGAGGGATAAAGGATGCTGGGATTGAGTGGGATCAAATGGAAAAGGCCACTGGGATCAAGGGGAAAAAGACATTGGAACTGAGTGGGAAAGGGCACTGGGATTGAGTGGAGGACACAGATTGAGCAGAGGGGGAGCGGAAGGGGAAGGACGTTAGGACTGAGTGCGGAAGCACAATGGGACTGAGGGATAAAGGATGCTGGAATTGAGTGGGAAGAGTGGGATCAAGGGGAAAAAGACATTGGAACTGAGTGGAAAAGGACACTGGGATTGGGTGGAGGACACAGATTGAGCGGAGAGGGATGGGAAAGGGAAGGACGGGGTTGAGAGCAGAAATACAATGGGACTGAGGGATAAAGGATGCTGGAATTGAGTGGGATCAAATGGAAAAGGCCACTGGGATCAAGGGGAAAAAGACATTGGAACTGAGTGGAAAAGGGCACTGGGATTGAGTGGAGGACGCAGATTGAGCGGAGAGGGATGGGAAAGGGAAGGACGGGGTTGAGAGCAGAAATACAATGGGACTGAGGGATAAAGGATGCTGGGATTGAGTGGGATCAAATGGAAAAGGCCACTGGGATCAAGGGGAAAAAGACATTGGAACTGAGTGGAAAAGGACACTGGGATTGAGTGGAGGACGCAGATTGAGCGGAGAGGGATGGGAAAGGGAAGGACGGGGTTGAGAGCAGAAATACAATGGGACTGAGGGATAAAGGATGCTGGGATTGAGTGGGATCAAATGGAAAAGGCCACTGGGATCAAGGGGAAAAAGACATTGGAACTGAGTGGGAAAGGGCACTGGGATTGAGTGGAGGACACAGATTGAGCGGAGAGGGATGGGAAAGGGAAGGACGTTAGGACTGAGTGCGGAAGTACAATGGGATTAAGGGAAAAAGGACATTGGAATTGAGTGGGAACAGTGGGACCAAGGGGAAAAAGACACTGGAACTGAGTGGGAAAGGGCACTGGGATTGAGTGGAGGACACACGGAGCACGGAGAGATCAGAAGGGGAAGGCCATCAGGATTGAGTGCGGAAGTACAATGGGACTGAAGGAAAAAGGACGCTGGAAATGAGAGGGATCAAATGGAAAGGCCATTGGGATCAAGGGACAAAACCGACATCGGAACTGGGAGGAAAGGGGCACCGGGATGGAGGGGAGGCCACGGGCATGGCTCGGATGGAGGAGCGCAGGGCCGCAGCGCGGGACCCAGGTGCCCACGGTTGGAGCCGGCTGATGCTCAGCTCCTCCCCCCCCCCCATTCCATGACTCCATGATGGGGGGGGCCGGCGCTCACCACGGCGCCGGGATCCCGCAGGTCCTGCGCCGACAGCCCCAGGCTCTCCGCATCCAACTTATAGAGCCCCGGCTCCTGCCGCCACTTGAGCCGCTTGCTGCTGTCCGAGCCGGCGTCGGCGCAGGGGCACAGCACCTACGCAGGGACACGGGGGGGGCAGAGAGGGCCTGGTTGAGACCCCCTCCTGCCCCTCCCCCACGCACATATATGGGGGCACCCCCTTCCCCCCCCGTAGAAACACATGGGGGCAGCTCCCTTTTCCCCCACATACAAACACATTGGGTCCATCCCTTTCCCCCACACAAACACATTGGGTCCATCCCTTTCCCCCATACAAACACATTGGGTCCATCCCTTTCCCCCACACAAACACGTTGGGTCCATCCCTTTCCCCCATACAAACACATGGGGTCCATCCCTTTCCCCCACACAAACACATTGGGTCCATCCCTTTCCCCCATACAAACACATGGGGTCCATCCCTTTCCCCCATACAAACACATTGGGTCCATCCCTTTCCCCCATACAAACACATTGGGTCCATCCCTTTCCCCCATACAAACACATGGGGTCCATCCCTTTCCCCCATACAAACACATTGGGTCCATCCCTTTCCCCCATACAAACACATGGGGTCCATCCCTTTCCCCCCCCACAAACACATTGGGTCCATCCCTTTCCCCCACACAAACACATTGGGTCCATCCCTTTCCCCCACACAAACACATTGGGTCCATCCCTTTCCCCCACACAAACACATGGGGTCCATCCCTTTCCCCCATACAAACACATGGGGTCCATCCCTTTCCCCCATACAAACACATTGGGTCCATCCCTTTCCCCCACACAAACACATTGGGTCCATCCCTTTCCCCCATACAAACACATGGGGTCCATCCCTTTCCCCCCCATACAAACACATTGGGTCCATCCCTTTCCCCCACACAAACACATTGGGTCCATCCCTTTCCCCCATACAAACACATGGGGTCCATCCCTTTCCCCATACAAACACATTGGGTCCATCCCTTTCCCCCATACAAACACATGGGGTCCATCCCTTTCCCCATACAAACACGTTGGGTCCATCCCTTTCCCCCATACAAACACATTGGGTCCATCCCTTTCCCCACACAAACACATGGGGTCCATCCCTTTCCCCCATACAAACACATGGGGTCCATCCCTTTCCCCATACAAACACATTGGGTCCATCCCTTTCCCCCATACAAACACATGGGGTCCATCCCTTTCCCCATACAAACACGTTGGGTCCATCCCTTTCCCCCATACAAACACATTGGGTCCATCCCTTTCCCCCACACAAACACATTGGGTCCATCCCTTTCCCCCACACAAACACATGGGGTCCATCCCTTTCCCCCATACAAACACATGGGGTCCATCCCTTTCCCCCATACAAACACATTGGGTCCATCCCTTTCCCCCACACAAACACATTGGGTCCATCCCTTTCCCCCATACAAACACATGGGGTCCATCCCTTTCCCCCCCATACAAACACATTGGGTCCATCCCTTTCCCCCACACAAACACATTGGGTCCATCCCTTTCCCCCACACAAACACATTGGGTCCATCCCTTTCCCCCATACAAACACATGGGGTCCATCCCTTTCCCCATACAAACACATGGGGTCCATCCCTTTCCCCCACACAAACACATTGGGTCCATCCCTTTCCCCCACACAAACACATTGGGTCCATCCCTTTCCCCCACACAAACACATGGGGTCCATCCCTTTCCCCCATACAAACACATTGGGTCCATCCCTTTCCCCCCATACAAACACATTGGGCCCCCCCTTCCCCCCCCAACCCACGGCTCCCCCCTCCCCCGCCCACCTCGAGCAGGGTGTAGCAGGAATTCCTCTTGAGGAAGGTGCGGGAGGCTTTGTCCCGCCAGGAATGCGCGGAGCCCACCTGCACCTCGAGCTGCCGCAGCTCCTCCAGGCGCACGGGCAGGTCCCGGCCCACGGCCACCAGGCCCTCCAGGTCATCCAGGCACGGGTAGTGGTCCCCGTTCTAGGGGGGACAGGGAAAGGGGGACACCCCCCCCCTCCATAGGGTTAGGGGGGAGCGGCTGGAATGCTTCTCCCTATGCAGATACAGGGGGCTGGCCCTTATCCCCTGTAAGTGCAGGGGCAGCTGCCTTAGCCCCACATAGATAGAGGGGAAAGGCCCCAGACCCCTTCTCTCCCACTCAGATATAGGGGGGGCAGCCCCAAAACCCCTTCTCCCCCCGCCCATATAGATGGGGGGCAGACCCTTATCCCCTCCATCAATATGAGGCAGCCCCCTTATCCACCTGTAGATATATATGGGGGGAGCCCCTCATCCCCCTATAAATACAGAGGCAGCTCCCTTATTCACCTGTAGATATATATGGGGGGAGCCCCTTATCCCCCTATAAATACAGAGGCAGCCCCCTTATCCACCTGTAGATATATATGGGGGGAGCCCCTTATCCCCCTATAAATACAGAGGCAGCCCCCTTATCCACCTGTAGATATATATGGGGGGGAGCCCCTTATCCCCCTATAAATACAGAGGCAGCCCCCTTATCCACCTGTAGATATATATGGGGGGAGCCCCTTATCCCCCTATAAATACAGAGGCAGCCCCCTTATCCACCTGTAGATATATATGGGGGGAGCCCCTTATCCCCCTATAAATACAGAGGCAGCCCCCTTATCCACCTGTAGATATATATGGGGGGAGCCCCTTATCCCCCTATAAATACAGAGGCAGCCCCCTTATCCACCTGTAGATATATATGGGGGGAGCCCCTTATCCCCCTATAAATACAGAGGCAGCCCCCTTATCCACCTGTAGATATATATGGGGGGAGCCCCTTATCCCCCTATAAATACAGAGGCAGCCCCCTTATCCACCTGTAGATATATATGGGGGGGAGCCCCTTATCCCCCTATAAATACAGAGGCAGCCCCCTTATCCACCTGTAGATATATATGGGGGGAGCCCCTTATCCCCCTATAAATACAGAGGCAGCCCCCTTATCCACCTGTAGATATATATGGGGGGAGCCCCTCATCCCCCTATAAATACAGAGGCAGCTCCCTTATCCTGCTCTAGATATATGGGGGGGAGCCCCTTATCCCCCTGTAAATACAGAGGCAGCCCCCTTATCCCGCCCCTAGATATATGGGGGGGAGCCCCCTTATCCCCCTATAAATACAGAGTCAGCCCCCTTATCCCGCCCTAGATATATGGGGGGGAGCCCCTTATCCCCCTGTAAATACAGAGGCAGCTCCCTTATCCTGCCCTAGATATATGGGGGGGAGCCCCTTATCCCCCTATAAATACAGAGGCTGCCCCCTTATCCCCCCCTAGATATATGGGGGGGAGCCCCCTTATCCCCCTATAAATACAGAGGCAGCCCCCTTATCCCACCGTAGATATATGGGGGGGAGCCCCTTATCCACCTATAAATACAGAGGCTGCCCCCTTATCCCCCCCCTAGATATATGAGGAGGAGCCCCTTATCCCCCCTATAAATACAGAGGCTGCCCCCTTATCCCCCCCTATATATATGAGGGGTGCTCCCTCATCCCCCCCATATATATGGGGGGCACTCCCATATCCCCCCCTATATATATGGGGGGCGCTCCATCATCCCCCCCATATATATGGGGGGCGCTCCATCATCCCCCCTAGGTATATGGGGGGCACTCCCATATCCCCCCCTATATATATGGGGGGCGCTCCCTCATCCCCCCCTATATATATGGGGGGCGCTCCCTCATCCCCCCTAGGTATATGGGGGGCAGCCCTCTTATCCCGCCTAAACATATAGGGCCATCCCCCTTATCCCCCCAGTGAATACCGGGACAACCCCTTTATCCCCGCCATGCTCCATGGGGAGCAGCCCCCTCGGCCCCCCCCGTTATCCCACGGGATCCCGAAGCCCACCTGGATCTCCTCCACGTCCGCGATCCAGGCGCGGGCCTTGGCCAGGGCCTCCTTCAGGGCCTGGATGTTGGGAAGCAGCGCTGGGATGTTCTCGGCTTCCTTAATGATGGCGGCCAACGTGGCCGGGGGGTGCTTCTGCCTGTGGGGGGGGCACACATGGGTCTGGCTGCTCACCCCCCCCATGAACACAGGGCTTGAGCCCCCCAAGGGCCTGGCCCCAAACTCCTTTATTGCCCCTGCACATATGGGGGCAGCCCTCAGTCCCCTGATCCCCCCTATAAATACAGGGGCAGCCCCCTTTTCCTCCCCATACAAACACATGGGGGGCAGCCCCCTTTTCCTCCCCATACAAACACATGGGGGGCAGCCCCCTTTTCCTCCCCATACAAACACATGGGGGGCAGCCCCCTTTTCCTCCCCATACAAACACATGGGGGGCAGCCCCCTTTTCCTCCCCATACAAACACATGGGGGGCAGCCCCCTTTTCCTCCCCATACAAACACATGGGGGGCAGCCCCCTTTTCCTCCCCATACAAACACATGGGGGGCAGCCCCCTTTTCCTCCCCATACAAACACATGGGGGGCAGCCCCCTTTTCCTCCCCATACAAACACATGGGGTCCACCCCCCTTTTCCTCCCCACCCAAACGCATGGGGTCCACCCCCCTTTTCCCCCCATAGCCCACGGGGCTCCCCCTGTCCGTGCCCCCCCACCTGGCCTCCAGACACAGCTGCGCCTTCTCCTCCCAGCGCTGGGCGATGGTGAGCAGCTCCTGCAGCTCGGCCATGGCCACGTCCACGGCGGGGCTGCGCGCCACGCTCCTGCCCGCCTGGATGAGGCCCCTCATGACGGGGAGGGGGAGGCGGGCGCGGGGCCCCCGCAGCGCCGCCCTCACCTCCTCCAACCACGCGCCCTGCGCCAACTGCCGCTGCAGCCGCTGCCCCTCCGGCACCGCCACCCCCAGGCGGGCGCCGCGCTCCAACAGCGCCCGCAGAGCCCCCGGGGCCGGGGGGGGACCCTCCAGGGCCGCGCGGGCCTCGGCCTGGAACTGCTCCACGCGCTCCAGCAGGGCCTGGGGAGGGGGAGAGGGGTGAGGGGGGGGGGAATGGGGGAATGGGGGGGGGAATGGGGGAATGGGGGAGCAGAGGGGGGCACTGGGACGGAGGGGAGAAGGGCACCGGGATGGAGGGAAGAAGGGCACCGGGATGGAGGGGAGAAGGGCACCGGGATGGAGGGGAGAAGGGGCACCGGGATGGAGGGGAGAAGGGCACCGGGATGGAGGGGAGAAGGGCACCGGGATGGAGGGGAGAAGGGCACCGGGATGGAGGGAAAAGGGGCACCGGGATGGAGGGGAAAGGGGCACCGGGATGGAGGGGAGAAGGGGCACCGGGATGGAGGGGAAAGGGGCACCGGGATGGAGGGGAAAGGGGCACCGGGATGGAGGGGAGAAGGGCACCGGGATGGAGGGGAGAAGGGCACCGGGATGGAGGGGAGAAGGGCACCGGGATGGAGGGGAGAAGGGCACCGGGATGGAGGGGAGAAGGGCACCGGGATGGAGGGGAGAAGGGCACCGGGATGGAGGGGAGAAGGGCACCGGGATGGAGGGGAAAGGGGCACCGGGATGGAGGGGAAAGGGGCACCGGGATGGAGGGGAGAAGGGCACCGGGATGGAGGGAAGAAGGGCACCGGGATGGAGGGGAAAGGGGCACCGGGATGAAGGGGGGAAGGGCACTGGGATAGGTTCAATGGAGGTCTGGGGGCAGCGCTCAGGGTCCCTGCCCATGGAAGGGGCAGTGCTCAGGTCCTTCCCACCCCCCCCGTTCCATGATCCCACAATGGGGGGCCATGGAAGGGACCCCCCCCCGGCTCACCTGCACCTCCCCGATCTGGTGCATGACACAGGGCAGGAGGTTCATCTGCTCCAGGAAGCTGCGGAGCTCCTCCACCGTCAGCGAGGGCGCAGGGACCCTGCGACATGGAGGGGACACATCAGCCATGGGGGGGACACATGGGGGGGGCTGGGACAGGACGGGGACATGGGGGTGCCTGAGCTCCATAGGGGACAGGATGGGCACATGGGGGTGCCTGAGCTCCATAGGGGACAGGATGGGGACATGGGGGTGCCTGAGCTCCATAGGGGACAGGATGGGGACATGGGGGTGCCTGAGCTCCATAGGGCACAGGATGGGGACATGGGGGTGCCTGAGCTCCATAGGGGACAGGATGGGCACATGGGGGTGCCTGAGCTCCATAGGGGACAGGATGGGGACATGGGGGTGCCTGAGCTCCATAGGGGACAGGATGGGCACATGGGGGTGCCTGAGCTCCATAGGGGACAGGATGGGCATATAGGGGTGCCTGAGCTCCATAGGGGACAGGATGGGCACATGGGGGTGCCTGAGCTCCATAGGGCACAGGATGGGGACATGGGGGTGCCTGAGCTCCATACGGCACAGAATGGAGACATGGGGGTGCCTGAGCTCCATAGGGGACAGGATGGGCACATGGGGGTGCCTGAGCTCCATAGGGGACAGGATGGGGACATGGGGGTGCCTGAGCTCCATAGGGCACAGGATGGGCCGACACAGGGATGAGAGGGAAGGGGGGCAGCGCCATAGAGAGGACGCTGTGGCCACCGTGGGGGCCGCTATGGCGCCCCCCTGTGGGCAGCAGAGGACCCGCAGGGGTCCCGGCGGGCGCCGCTATGGCGCCCCCCTGTGGGCAGCAGAGGACCCGCAGGGGTCCCGCCGGGCGCCGCTATGGCGCCCCCCTGTGGGCAGCAGGGGGCCCGCAGGGGTCCCGCCGGGCGCCGCTATGGCGCCCCCCTGTGGGCAGCAGGGGGCCCGCACGCACCCGGTCTCCTGGGAGCTGATGAGCCCCAGCGCCTCGGCCACGCAGCGCTCGGCCTGGCCCAGGCAGCCCTTGAGCCGGTGCAGGAGTTCGTTCTCGGGGAACTTCCGCTCCCGCGCCTCCGACTCCAGAGCCCGCAGCTCCTCCAGCGCTGGGCACGAACCGCGTCAGGGGGGGCCGAGAGCCCCAACTGCACCCAGGGACCCCCAAACCCCCCCAGGGACCCCCAAACCCCATCCAGGGACCCCCAAACCCCATCCAGGGACCCCCAAACCCCATCCAGGGACCCCCAAACCCCATCCAGGGACCCCCAAAATCCCCCCAGGGATCCCCAACCCCAAGACCCCCAACTCACTCCTCTTGACTATCTCCTACCAACCCCCCCCAAAACCCCATTGTTGAGCCCCCCAACCAACTTTCTGCACCCCCCAACCCCTTTCCTGACCCCCCCCATCCCCTTCTCAATGCCCAAATGACCTTTAGGAGCCCCCAAACCCCTTTCTCCACCCCCCCGTTCGCTGCCCCCCCCCAGCTCACTCCTCTTGCGCCCGTCCTCCACCTCCAGCGCCATTCGCACTTTGTTGGCCCAAGTGTCGAAGGACTCGGCCCGGACCTTCAGCTTGTGCAGCATGGCCGGGAGCTCGTCCAGCGTGTACCGGTACCTGGGGGCAACGAGGGGGGGGTCACAACGGGGCTTGGGGGGGCAACAGTGGGGTTTGGGGGGCGAGCCCCTGGTTGTGCCATTGAGAGCCACAGCCTCCCCAGAGCATCGTCATGTCCTCCTTAAGGGTACACTGAGACCCACAGCACCCCCAAACCATCCCCACGGGCACACTGAGACCCACAGCACCCCCAAACCACCCCCATGGCCCTCCCCATGGGTACACTGAGACCCACAGCACCCCCAAACCACCCCCATGGCCCTCCCCATGGGTACACTGAGACCCACAGCACCCCCAAACCACCCCCACGGTGCCCCCCCAGTGCCCATCAACCCCTCCGATACCCCCAAGCCTCACCCTCCATCACCTCTTCCATTGCCCTCAGCACCTCAAGACGGTGCCATAGACCCCTCAATGCCACGGGGGACCCCCCCCCGCCCGGTACCTGAGGTACTGTTTGCTGCGGGGGCACTTGCAGAGGTCATCCATGTGGTAGAGGCAGACGAGGCCCTGGGGGCAGTCATAGCAGGCCAAGGCCGAGAGGAAACACGTCGTCTTGCACTTATCGCACTGCCGCTCATCGTCCGGCAGCAGCTCAAACGCCTCCCTCTCCGCCTCCGTGATACCCTTTGGGGGGGGGCACATCCTTCAGCCTCATAACCCCCCCCCTCTGAGTGCTTTTTGAGGGTCTTTAAGGGTTTTTCCCCACCTTTTCCAGCAGCGCCTTCCGCAGTTTCCTCTCCTCCTGCACCAGGACGAACATCTCCTTGTGCACGGCGGCGGCCAGGTTCAGGTCCAGCTTCTCGGGGCACGCGGCCATCTTACAGATGAGCTCCTCGTGGGAGAACACGCAGTAGCGGCGCAGGCGGCGGTAGTGCTCGATGCATTGTCTGCCAGCAGGGAGCTGGGGGGGGGGGAGGAATGAGGGCCCCCCCCTTGAAAAACCCCCTTTGGTACCCAAAAGATGCTCCGTGTGCAAAGCGCTGCAAAGGTGCCATCCGCATCCCATAGTGATGCTTCGACCCCATTGAATGCTGCTTAGCAACGGGGAGGATGGAGGGGGGTCGGGTGCGTTTCGGGGCTCCCCCCCCAAATAGTTTGGAGGTGCAGGGGCTCACTCAGGTGGCAGTGCAGAAGTTGACAACCTCGGCTAAGTTGGGCAGAGCTCCCCCTCAAAAACCACCCTTTGGTACCCAAAAGATGCTCTGTGTGCAAAGCACCACGAAGGCCGTCTGCATCCCATAGCGATGCTTGGACCCCACTGAATGCTGCTTAGCAACGGGGAGGATGGAGGGGGTCAGGTGCGTTTCGGGGCTCCCCCCCAATAGTTTCAGGGTGCAGGGGCTCAGTCAGCAGTGCAGAAGTCGATGGCCTCGGTGAAGTTGGGCAGAGCCCCCCCTCAAAAACCACCCTTTGGTACCCAAAAGATGCCCCGTGCGCAAAGCACTGCAAAGGCGCCGTCCGCATCCCATGGCAATGCTTGGACCCCATTGAATGCTGCTTAGCAATGGGGAGGATGGAGGGGGTCAGGTGCGTTTCGGGGCTCCCCCCAAGTTTGGGGGTGCAGGGGCTCACCCAGTCGGCAGTGCAGAAGTTGACGGCCTCGGCGAAGTTGTAGCCCTGATTGAAGCCGCTGTGGTAGGCGCGGGGGAAGGTGATGACGAACTCTCCGGCGCATTGGTTGGTGCGGACCACCTAAAGGAGGGGCAAGAGTGGGGTGAAATTGGGGGGGGGGGGGGGCCGGGACCCACAGTGCCCCCAAACCAACCCTATGGCCCCCCAGGGATACACACAGCACCCCCAAACCATCCCCACGGTCCCCCTTCATGGCCCCGCAGCGCCCATAAACGGTGCCTGCAGCCCCCCCCGGCATGGGGCAGGGAGCTTCGGGGTGCCCCCCACTCACCGGCACCCCGTGGGCCATGAGGGTGTTGGGGTTCATGAGGGTGACGAGCTGGTGCAAGAGGTCGGGTTGGCTCTCAAACAGCTCCGGCGTCAGCTTCTTCATCACCTCCTCGAGGTGCTCGGCCGCGAAGGAGGGGACCCCGTACCACGTCTTGGGCTCCCCCCTATGGGCGCAGGGTCAGGGGCACCCCAGCACCCTCCAGGGGCACCCCAACGCCCTCCTCTCACCCCAGAACCCAGCTCAGGATGGAGCCCAGGGGCTTGCAGCACCCCAACACCTTCTCTTCTTACCCCATCGTCTACCTCGGGCTCATGGTACCCCAAAAGCCAGCTCAGGATGGAGCCAATGGGTTGAGCATCCCAAAGCCATCCTCTCATCCCATAACCCAGCTCAGGCTTATGGTACCCCAAAACCTCTCTTCTCACCCCAAAACCCATCTCAAGCTTGACCCAATGGGATGTGGCATCCCAAATCCATCCTCTCACCCCATACCCCATAACCCATCTCAGGCTTGTGGTACCCCAAAACCTCTCTTCTCATCCCAAAATCCATCTCAGGCTCAACTCAATGGGTCTTGGCACCCCAAATCCATCCTCTCACCCCATAACCCATCTTAGGATTGACCTAATGGGTTGAGCATCCCAAATCCATCCTCTCACCCCACACCCCATCTCAGGTTTATGGTACCCCAAAACCTCTCTTCTCACCCCAAAACCCATCTCAAGCTCGACCCAATGGGTTGAGCACCCCAAATCCATCCTCTCACCCCATACCCCATCTTCGGCTTGCGGCACCCCAAAACCTCTCTTCTCAGCCCAAAACCCATCTCCAGCTTGACGCAATGGGACATGGCACCCCAAATCCATCCTCTCACCCCATACCCCATCTTAGGCTTGTGGCACCCCAAAACCCATCTCAAGCTCAACCCAATGGGTTGAGCACCCCAAATCCACCCCCTCACCCCATACCCCACCATAGGCTTATAGCACCCCAAAACCTCTCTCCTCACCCCAAAACCCCTCTTCTCACCCCAAAACCCATCACAAGCTCGACCCAATGGGTTGAGCATCCCAAACCCATCCCCTCACCCCACACCCCATCTCAGGTTTATGGTACCCCAAAACCTCTCTCCTCACCCCAAACCCCATCTCAGCCCCCCCCCAGCCCCTCGCCCCCCCCACCAGTGGAGGTAGTTGATGGAGTAGCTCCAGTGGTCCTCGATGTGCCAGCAGAAGGCCGAGAAGACCATGCCCACGTAGAGCCAGGGCACCTTCATCCCCGAGATGTCCGCGTTGATGTGGCACAGCACCGACTGCTTCAGCACCGGCATCACGTTCAGGTTCCAGCCGCTGCCGGCGTATTCCTGGAGGGAACACCCCGATGATGGTACCCCTCCACTCCATCCCATCCCATAGGGGGTTGCCTATGGGTTGGGATGAGACGTTCCATCACCTCCTCCTCGGGGGAGAGCTTCCTTTTGCCGTCGCTGATGGGGAAACCGCTGCCGAATTCCTTGGAGTGGATATCGGCGCCGTACTCCACCGTCACATCCTCCTCGATGCTGTTCACCAGGCGCCAGAATTCCTTCTCCACCAACTCCGTCGGGACCATCTGAAGGAACGGGGAAAGGAGGGGGGGGGTTATGGGGCTGGGGGGGGCGAGGGGGGGGGCAGCTCTGGGGTACGTACATGGACGGGCATGTTGAAGTAGTCGGCTTTGAAGGCATCGGCCATCTCCCCGAAGCTCTGGAGTGTGTATTCCCGCGTGGCCTGCTCGAAGCCGAACGCCTCCGGGGGCCGTTTGCACTCCTGGGGGGGGGGAAAGGGGTGAGGGGGGGGCTCAGCCCCAGAGATGGGGGGGGCCAGTCCCACAGAAGGGATATGGGGGTCTACAATGCCACAGATGGGGAGGTACAACCCCATAGATGGGATAGGACACAATGCAGGGAGTTGACATGGGGGTCCTTAAGCCCACAGAGGGGGGTCCCCAGCCCCATACATGGGACATGGGGGTCCCCAGCCCCATAGATTGGACAGGACATTGAGTCTGGGGTCCCCAAACACACAAATAGAATGGGATGTGATGCAGGGGGTTGATATGGGGGTCCCAACTCCACAGATGTGACATGGGGGGTCCCAGCCCCACACACGGGGGGTCCCAGCCCCACACACGGGGGGTCCCAGCACCTCAGCCAGCCCAGGCCATGCATTGGGGGTCCCTCACTCCCCCCATACAGAACATAGCACATAGACGCAGGCTCCCCCCACCCCACAGCAAGGCCGCAGCCCATGGTGCTGGGGGGGGGGTCCCCATGTGTGCCCCCCGCCGCTCACCGCCATGACGCATTTGGGGCAGCGCCAGATTCCTTTGGGAATCTCGGGCAGGGGGGGCAGGAGGCAGAAGATGTGGTAATTGTCATCGCAGCCATCGCACAGCAGCAGTTTGTCATCCTCGTCCCCCCGGGAGCAGATACGGCAGATATAGGAGTCCACCTGCGGGGGGCGACACACACACAGAGGGGTTATGGGGGGGCCCGGCCCCATAGCGGGACACACACACACACACAAGGGGTTATGGGGGGGTCCCTGCCCCACGGGGGGCACTCACAAACTGGCTGTTGCTGTGGCTGCGGCGCAGGCGCATCGTCATCTTGGTGCAGGGCTCGGGGCTGTGCCGCAGCTCCTCCTTCCCCTCCAGGTACACGCGGGGGGAGCCCGGCTCGGCCTTGGGCTCGGGGGGCAGCGGCTCCTCCTTCACCACCACCGTGGGGGGGCACTCGGGGCCGTCCTTGTCTTGGGGGGGAGGATGGGAGAAGTGGGGGGGGGTCATGAAGGGATTGGGGGGGTGTAATTGAGGGGGTCATAGGTTGAAGGGGGGGGTCACAACTGAGGGGGCTCAACAGGATTGGGGTCATAATTGGGGGGAGTCACAATAGGATTGGGGTCACAATGGGAAGGTCACAATAGGATTGGGGGGCACAATAGGATTGGGGGCACAATAGGATTGGGGGCACAATGGGATTGGGGGGCACAACGGGATTGGGGGGCACAACGGGATTGGGGGGCACAACGGGATTGGGGGGCACAACGGGATTGGGGGGGCACAACGGGATTGGGGGGGCACAACGGGATTGAGGCACGAAACCACTGGGGGGGGGTGTCACAAAAAGAATTGGGGGACACAAAGGGGTTCGGGGGGGGTCACAACCACCCCATAGCCCCCCCAGGAGGCACCTTTCTTCCGCAGGGTTTTGTCTTTGGCCACCAGCCCCAAACCCAACATCTTGGGGCCGGCGCCGTAGATCTGCAGCTTCTTCAGCTCCGGGTTCTTCTCAATGTCCTCCTCCGTGGGCTCCGGCTATGGGGGGGCAGCGTCATGGGGGGTCCCATTGGATCGATGGGGGGGTCCCATTGGATCGATGGGGGGGTCCCATTGGATCGATGGGGGGGAGTGTCCCATTGGACTGATATTGGATTGATGGGAGGGGGATCCCATTGGATTGACGGGGGGGGTCCCATTGGATTGATGAGCGGGGATCCCATTGGATTGATGGGGGGGATCCATTGGATTGATGGGGGAGGTCATATTGGATTGATGTGGGGGGGCCCATTGGATTGATGGGGGAGGGTCCACTGGACTGATGGTGGGGTCCATTGGATTGATGGGGGGGGTCCCACTGGATTGATGGGGGGGTCCCACTGGATTGATGGGGGGGTTGGTTTTGGGGTGCCCACCTCCTGCTGCAGCCGCTTGGCCCGCCGGCCGTAGCTGTTGAACTTGGAGGGCTGAACGGACTGACGCAGGGGGATGCTATGGGGTTTGTACTCCCGGTCCTTCTCCTCGCTCTCAAAGGGCCTCGTGTTGCACTGCTGAAGGGATAAGAGCTTCAAGATGTTGGGGGGGGTGGTTTTTGGGGTGCCCCCCCCCCCCTTTTCCCTTCTTTGCTCACCACCAGATTGGCTCCAGATTGGTACATCTCATAGGGGTAAATGATGCGCTCGTAGTGGGCGCGCAGCAGCGACCCAATGTTCTTCCCCGAGGGGTAGGAGAGGCGCTGAGCGACGCGGGCCCAGCGCCGGTCCTTGCAGATGGCCTCGTACCCCCCTTCCTCCATCACCACCTAAACCAAAGAGGAGGGGGACACACACACATGAAGCCCCCCCCTAAAATCGCCCCCTAATATTACCCCTAAAGCCCCTTTGGACCCCCCCCAAACCTTGCTGAGGCTGTAGAGGTCCAGGATGCGCCGCTCCACGTTGGGAATCTTGAGGGAAGAGCCCTGGATCTCCCAGAACTTGGCGATCTGGTCCAAGTAGTTGAGCTTCACCCGGGTCTGGGCCTACGGCGGGGGGGGGAGAAAAGGGGGGGGCACACTCTGAGCACCCCAAAATCAGCTGAGGAAGGAGAGAAAAGGGGGACCCCCCCCTCCCCAAAGTTACCTCCAGCTCATTGAGGCGCTGGATGCGGGGGGTGAACCTGAAGTTGTCCACTTCCACGGCAAAAGGGGGCTGCCAGTCCTGGGGATACAGAAAGGGGGGGTCAGCAGTGATGCCCCCCCCCCCCCCCGTTCCTACCCAGGCAAAAGGGACATATGCACCCTGAATTAGGGGGTAGCCCTATGGCATCACCCTACACTGGGTGGGGGGGCCACGATGGCCCTGGTGCTCCCTGGAAGCCTTCATCAAGCTGGGGGGGGGGCACACCAGATTGACCCACGTGTGTGTGCTCTGTCCCCCCCCAAACCGGGAACAAGGGGACAAAGGGACCCCCCTCGATGGGGACACACAACCACCACCATCCCCCCCCCCCCAACCAGGAAACATGGGAAGTGGGAGACATGGCGGGGGGGGGACTCAGCCTTCCATTTGCCCCCCCCCCCAACTCCAAGGGCCCCCTCTCTTTGCCTATGGGGCGCTGACTGGGGCCGGGCCCCCCCCAAGCTCCGGCCGGGCCCCCCCCGCCGCTCGCCAGACAAAGGCTCGGCGGTGGCAGCCATATTGGCCGTGTCACTGTTGTTGTTGTGAGGCCGATGGGGGGGGGGATGACACACGAACCCCCCCCCCAACCCCCTTAACCCCCCATATCCCTTATGATTAACCCCCCCCATACCCAGCACAATGGGGGTGTATGGGGGGGGAATAGGGTGCCCCCCCCCAATTTGGACTGTGCAGCACCCCCAAAATCCAGCCCAAATGGCCCCTCCCGGACCGTAGGCACCAGTCCTGCATGGGGGGGGGACCCCATGTAAGGGAGGTGTTTACCTCCCCCCCAGCATAGGTGTTCACTGGGTATTTACCCCATGCAAGTGGATACAGACCCTACAGAGGAGGTAGCTACCCGCCCCCACATTATTTACCCCCCTCAAGGGAGTATTTACCCCCCCCGGGCCATTTACACCCCCTATTAGATACAGACACACCGGGGGGGGGGCATTTAGGGGGAGGGGGACAATTATTCCTTATGGGAGGCAATTACCCCCCATAATACTAAGTTCCCCACACCCATGGGGGGCAATTAACCCCCCTAAATAGGAAAGCACCCCCCTCAAGAAAGGGGGGAATTAAGCCCCCAAAGGGGAAAACACCCCCCCAGGGGGGCACAAGAAGAGGTCTCACCCCTAGGGGGGCAATTACCCCCCCAAAGTGGGAAAACACCTCCCTAGGGGGGCAATTAATGAGGAAATACCCCCATGGGGGGCAATTGCCCCTTCAATGGGAAGTTACCCCGGGGGGGGTGGTGGGGAGAGAGCAATTAATGGGGGAATCCCCCCCCCATGGGGGCAATTCCTCCTCCTCAATAGGAAGTTACACCCCCGGGGGGGGGGGCAGAAGGGGGGGGCCCCCCCCATACTCACAGCCGGGGGTCGGATCTTGCAGATGCCGCTCTTCTCGGCGATGGGGCGGATCTTGGCGATGTAACCCAGGGGGTCGCTGAACTCGGCCCAACTCGGCTCGAACACGGGGCACTCGGGGGGGGGCAGAAAGTCCTCGGGGGGCTCCGAGTCGGCCGAGAGCCACGAAGAGCCCCATTCACCCCGGGGGGGGTCCCCTCCGCTCCGGGGACCCCCCCCTCCACTACCAAAGGGCCTCCGGGCCTTGTCCTCAGGACCGGGCCGATCCCCGCTGCGGGCCCCGCGCTCCTCCGGGGGCTTCCGGGGGCTCCGCTCCTCCCCCGGGGGGCGCCCACCGGGGCCTCTCCCGGTTCCTCCGCCTTTGCCCCCGGCTTTAACCGGGGGGGGCCGAGGGGTGGCCGCTGCCTTCTCCTCCCCCGCTGCCGCTTTCGGGGCGTCTCCGCTCGGCTCCGACCCCCCCCAATCCCCACCGCGGCCCCGTTTGGTTTCGTCCTCCCCGTCCGGTCGCGGGGAGGGGGCACCCCAAGGCGGGGACCCCCCCGGGCCGGGCCCCCATTCGTCTTCCATCGTCCCCTTACGGAGCCCGCGCGGGTTCCCTCAGGGGGCCATGGAGGCCCCCGCCGCCCCCTCACCAGGCCGCGGGCCGCCCCCCCTTCCCCCTTAAGCCGTAGGGAAAAGGGGGGGGCACAAACGCACCCTAAACCACCACCCCCCCTCCTCCGGGGGCTCCCTCCGACCTCCGCCGCCCCCGGCCCCGCCGCTGCCGCCTCCCCGGCCCCGGCCCCGCGATGCGGCCGCCTCAGGCCCGAGGCCTCCCCGGTCCCCCCGGCCCGGCCGCCGCCGCCATCTTGGGTCCCCTCCTCCTCCTCTCACCCCCCCCCCCCCGCCCCGCGCACGCACGCACTGCGCAGGCGCCGGGGGGGGCGGTGTGCACGCCGCACCGGGTGGTGGGAAGAGGCGCCTTGCGGCGGTGTGTTCTTCCGCCGGGGGAAACGGGGGTGCGGAAAGGGGCGGAACCGCCGCAATGGGGTCGGAGGGGACGGTAAAAGGAGAGGGACACGAGGGCGACGGGAACCCCCCCGAGGGCGTGGCTCGGGAGGAGGGAGGCGGGAGGGGAGAGCGGAGAAATAGTCCCTAGGCTCCGCCCCCTTCCGCGGCGGAGTGATCCCCGCCTGCGGCTCGCCTCCGCGGCTGGGTCAGCGCAGGAGCCGGGGCTTCTTGTGCACGTTTAAAGGGGCGCAGCGCGCATGCGCCGCCCGCGGGCTGGAGGGGCGTGGCCACGGGGAGAACACACCCATTTAAAAATGGGCGGTGTCAATGGGAAGCCCCGCCCCGAAAGAGCTCCTCCTGCCCCACCCAGCGGCGCTCGCAGCCACTATAGGACCCTGTAGAACCCTATAGAGCCCTATAGGACCCTGTAGAACCCTATAGAGCCCTATAGGACCCTATAGCCCCAGGGCATTGTTATAGCCTCTGTAGTCCCCAAGGCCCTATAGCCCCAGACTCCTACAGCCTCCAGACCCCTATAGCCCCCGACCCCTGTAGAGTCCCTATTATGGCCTCTACATCCTCAAGACCCCTATAGCCCCAGTGCTGCTATTACGTCTCCTATAGCCCCCGACCCCTATAACCCCAAGGCCTTATAGCTGCAGGGTCACTGTTACGGCCTCTAGAGCTCCTATAGCCCCATGGTCGCTGTTATAGTCCTTACAGCCCCAGGTTCCTATAGTCACAGAGCCCCTATATCCTCAAGACCCCTATAGCCCCAGGGTCCCTGTTATGGCCCCTATAGCCCCCACACCCCTATATTTCTTAATAAGGCTTCTATGGACTCCTGACTCTAAATCCCAATGGGCCCTGTATCCCCATAACCCCTTTCAAGGCCCCTATAGCACCAGACCCATATCCCCCCAGGACTATATCAATCCCCCTATACCCCCAGACTCCTTATACCCCCAGGCTCCCCCCATACCCTCTATACCCTATACCATACGGCCCCACTATCCTATACCCTACCCCCTATAGCCCCTATAGGGGGTGGTATCATCATGGTCCCCCCCCCAAGAAGGGGCGCACGCCAGGGGCCGGCCGGTCCGTTTATGAAGCATCAAATATACAGTCTCTTATATACAGGGCCCGGCGCGGGCGCATGCGGGCCCCAGAGCCTGGGTCCCCCCCTCGGGGTCCCGGGGGGGGGGGGGTCCGGACATCGGGGTCCCCTCTATGCACATGGGGGGGGGGGACCCAGGCATCCGGGGGGGGATGGGGACAGAGGACATTGGGGGGGGGACAAGGGAGGTTAAAGTGCCATGTGACATTCAGCCTGAGCTGGGGGGGGGGGGGGGGCCACCCTCAACGCCGGACCCCCGAGATGATGAAGGGGGGGGGGACCCCAAGGCGCGAGCAGCCAATCACGAGCCACGTGCAAGGGTTTTGGGGGGGGGGGTTAAGGGTAAAATGGGGGGGGGCATCCAACGTGCCGGCGCCGTCCATCGCTGCCATGAGCTGTGTCCGTCCTCAGCCCGGGAGAGGGGGGAATGGGATCAATGGGATCGATGGGATCGATGGGATCAGACCACGGTGCTGATGCGGTTCCCCCCCTTGGGTTTGGGGGGGCCCTGACCAGCTTGGGCCAGGGGCGATGTGGGGCCGGCGGGGGAATGGGGGCTGAGGGGGGTGTGGGGTGAAGGGGGGGGCAAAGGGGGGTAAGAAGGATGGGGGGGGATGGGGGAGTGGGGTGCGGGATGGTGATGGTGATGATGGTGATGGTGATGATGGGGTGGGGGAGCCGCCCCCCCAGCGCCGCCGCCCCCCCCCCGAAGGGCCCCCCCGGCGGGGCCCCCCCCACCGCCGCCCCCCCCGAACACAAAGTGCTTGGCGGCGGCGGTGGGGGGCGGGGGGGGGTGGTGGTGCGGGGGGGGCCCGGGGGGGTACGCGTGGGACAGCCCGTGGTGGGGGGCGGCGGGGCTGTACAGGGGTAATGGGGACAGGGGCTGGCGGGGGGGGCCGGGGGGGGCCCCCCCTCTCTTGGGTCGGTGCAGGGTGTAATGGGGGTGCGGGGGGGGGAACCCCCCGCCGGGGGGGCCGTGCTGCTGCGGGGGGGCCGACAAAGGGGGGGTGGGGCCCCCGTGGAAGCGGGGGGGGGCCCCGGCGGCGATGGCGGGGAGCGGCGGGGGGGGCGCGGGCCGAGCGGGAGGGGGGGGCTGCTGCGGGTAAGGGGGGGGCGGGGGGGGACCGGGACCCCCCCCTGCAGCCGCCCCCCCCCCGGCCCCGTGGCAGTACTGCGCGTGCAGCGCCTGCAGCTTGGAGGGGCCCTCGGCGGCCATGGGGGGCGCTGGGGGGGGGTGATGGTGATGGGAGGAAGAAGCCGAGGAAGAGGAGGCTGAGGCTGAAGCGGGGCCCCCAACCCCGGGGGGGGGCGGCCCGGGGGGGCCTTTCCCGCGTCGGCTGCCGAAGAGGGACCCCAGGAACGAGGAGGAGTTGGAGACGGGGCGGGGGGGGGGGTTTGTACCCCTCGGGGGCTGCCCCGGGCCCCCCCGGGGGACCCCTCGCCTGCGGCCGGGGGCTGCTGATGATGGAGCCCTGCGGGGGGGGGCGGGGTCAGCCCGCGCCAGGCCGCGCCCCCTCCGACAGGACCGCCTCCTATTGGTCTTCCCTGGAGGGAGCTCCGCCCCCTCCCCGCGTAAGCCCCGCCCCTATGCCAAAGTCCCGCCCCTCTCCCAGGCAGCGAATGGGAGGTGCCTATGTAGGCGTGGTCTCGATGGGGGCGTGGTCTGAGAAGGGGCGTGGCCTGCGCCCCCCCCCTTTACCTCGATGGTGCTGTCCAGGGACCCCACGCTGTTCCTCCGGCCCCGCTTCCCTGGAGGGGGGGAACCACACACAGTGAGGGGGGGAACCACACACAGTGAGGGGGGGACCCCCCATAGTGATCCCCAACACCCCCACAGAGACCTCAATGCCTTCCCCAAGCACCCATCTACCTCCCCACATCCCCCATAACCCCCCCCAGGGCACCCCAAAAGCCCCCCAAGGGACCCCATAACCCCCCCCGTCCCCCCAAATGCCCCCCAG